>SNQJ01S0006150.1:242167-268287 GCA_010110895.2 Picea sitchensis | reverse complement strand
TCAGATATGGCAGGTGATAAAGAAAGTAGGAGGAGCACCACAGGGTATGTTTTTACTATAGGTGGAACAACAGTAAGTTGGATTTCAAAACTGCAAAAGGTTATTGCACTTTCAACAAAAGAGGTAGAGTATGTTGCTTCTACAGAGGCTAGTAAAGAGATGATTTGGTTACAAAGATTTATGGAGGAATTGGGAAAGTAGCAGGAGAACAACAAGTTGTATTGTGACAGTCAGAGTGCCATTCACCTTGCAAAGAACTCAACCTTCCATTCAAAGACTAAGCATATACAGCTGAGGTACCACTTCACACGATCCACCTTGGAAGATGGACAATTGAAGACGGAAAATATACACACTATCCAGAATCCTACAGACATGTTAACAAAGGGAGTAACCAGGGAGAAACCGAGTTCTTGCTCAGTTTCAGTTGGTCTTCAAGAATGAAGGTGAAGATGAGAAATTTGTCAGGTCCAAGAAGGTTCCGATTCCAACATATACAACAGCGGTGGATTTGTTGAGATCAGTCTCCAAGTGGGAGATTGTTGGATGTGGAGCCTGATTATCTTCCTGATTCAGAGGTCCTTTCTTTTAGCCACGTTTATACCCCATGAAGTATTTACACCCCATAAGTATGTACACTCTTCCATGAGGGGCAGTGCAGAGGGTGGGGTACCCTCTCTGCGGGGTCTCGGGGGCCTATCCCCCCAGCTAGGGGGTCTGGGGGAAACCGGGCCCCCAGCGGGGGTTCAGGGGTGAAGCCCCCGAAGCAAAAATTGCCTTATAAAAGTATATTGTAATTTCATTGTAAATCTGGACCGTTCATTATAAGGTCGCAGATCTAACGGTAGAGATTATGTTAGGGTTTTTTTTCCCTAGAAGGCAACCCTATTTTATGAGGGAAATGTATTGCGGCTATGATTGATGGTGAATATTTTATTATGAGAGAGGAGACTGTGAGAGAAAGAAGAGGAAGTTACAACGGGTTTTGCTGTAGGTTGTATCCCTTCATTTTTTGTATAATAATAAAGGAAGGACCTAGCAATTTCTCTGGTGGACGTAGCCCACACTGGGTGAACCACATAAATCTGTGTCTCTCTTATATTGTGTGTCTTCTGTGTTTTGTTTATGCATTTGTTTTATTTTATTGCTCTGCGGTCCTGTTTTTCTAACATTTTGGGGGGTTGAAAATGAGCACAAATTTGAAGATTACTAAATAAATTAACCTTTTTAATTGTTGTTGAATCGATGGGAAGGAAAGAGACAACCTGGTGAACTAAAACATCTTAGTGGCCAAATGAATAGAAAGAAAAAAAAATTCTTGTAGTACTGGTGAGCAAAATGGGAGCAACCTAAACTAGGAAAATGGGGTTGTGGGAGAGCACAATATAATGTTTATGCAGCTAGGAAAAGTTGTTGAGTCCTTCACACTAGATGGTGATAGTTCAGTAGCCAAAATAATCATTGGCTTATGCTCTAACCAAATTAGCATGGAGCACATGGAATCCCATTTTAATTAGCAAGGACCACCTTGCAAGGATAAATAATCATGTGTGACTGATAGTGAAGTAATACCATGAGGGAAAGGTGAAAAGAACCCCCATCGAGGAGTGAAATAGAACATAAAACTACAGGCTCCCAAAAAATGGGAGGAAATATAGATATTTGACCACGTCCCTGTTGAAGAATGATCTGACGACTTATAGTCAGTGGCCTGGTTAAGGGAACCCAACGAATCCGTAATGAGAGACAGTGTTTGTCGGGAAATTATCATTGATTATGGATCTGAACTTGGTGATATATCCATGACCATGATGAAGCTTGGGTGAAAGTATGTGGATATCCAAATTGAATTATGTTGAAAAATCATCGGATGAGTGGTGGTTCAGGGTGAAATGCCACTCAAAACCATAGCAAGTTGGTTCTTTATGAACTGGATTGAGGAACAACCATTGACTAGGCCATCTATGAGTAAATAATTATTTTATTATGAGCCTCGAGAGAAGTACCAAATCGAGGAAAACTATGATTACTATATTTCCCCAATAAAAGGGGTAAGGGTTAGCTAGTGAGACAGTGGGGAATAAGCTTGATCGTCCTGAGGGGAACCACCCAGATCACCATATAAGGCCCCTAAATGACTACTTAGTGATGAATAAAGTACAATTGCAAAGACAACCAAGAGGTTTTTGTAGAAGAAACCAACCTTGAAAGAGTGCATAATAGATCACTGATCGAGCACTCTTTCACCAAAGATTAATGAGAATAAGAAATTTGTTGAAGCTGTGGGATGTAAAAATACATCGGTAGGGGAGCATTCCACCTCAAAGGGAAGAACCTCCATGATCAGGTGTGGACAAAGTGCAAGAAGCAATGTCGACTTGGGTTAACACAAACATTAGTGAGAATAAAATGCCTTGAAAACCTAAGGGTTCCTCTCCAAGGTTCTTCCACGTAGGGTGAGTTAGGGCATAATATCTAGACAAAATTCGTAGTCAATGGAAAATAAGTGAATATTATTGTACTATTATTATAATACCCCTTGTTGGTCCTTAGGGCTAGGGGAGGCTAGGTTAGCCAAAATATGGTTATCATTTTAAGGATGCAAGGTGAACCTGATTTTTTCAAGGTAAGAAGGGGTAGATAAAATTCCTCAAGAAAATGTCTGAGTACCAAGTGCTATAACACTGAGGTAACCCATGCCATACTCCTAGGAAAATATTGAACGAAATTTAAAAAATGGGTACATGTACCCGAAATTGACATAGGTAGGTAAGTAGAGAATACATAGTGGCATGAGACAACTCTCTCTAAGGAACTCAAAAAAATCGCCCCATAGCTTTGGGATAAGAGTTCAGGAGGTCGCAGTGACCACACCCAAGTGATAGTTTACTAAAAACACAGGTCTCCAAAAATTCATAAGACCATGTATGAGGGATGATACCTTCCCAGTTCTATAAGGTTAAGGAAGTTGGTGACCTGATGATGGGGAAACCAACAACTGAAGCCTCTATGAATTGTTGTCGCAACTATAAATGTCTTCAGGTAGAAAAATTCCTTTTAAAATAAGTTTCAACCTGCACGAAAGGTTTAACGATATGGGAAATGTTTTGGAGAGAGACTCGGTAAAATAGACATTTATGTGACTATGTGGACTACCCAAACCTAGACAGAAATACCCTATGAATCTTTATTGTTCCATGGGATTTTATTTAGTTTATTCTTCATAGCTTAGGTGGAAGGTTAAGAAGGCCCCCTTCCAGGGGGACCTTAGCCACCAGTGAGATATCACTCTAGAATATATAGAGTTATAATCTTGTCACAGGACCTAGAATCCAAGGGATAATATTAGGTAGAATGTTTCTATGGGATGTAGGCCACCCAAAAGGTAACAAAAACTTGCAAAGTTTTTCTCAGGCTTACCAAAAATTAGCCCAGAAGTTGAAAGGCAGAAGGGAGATTGACTACATGACCCACTCATTGAGCAAGGATGAAATTTGACCTTAGCGATTCAATGGTGTTGAGTGGAAGGGTCATCGCTTAATGGATAAAAGTCACTCTAGGGATAACATGATAGTCTTCCCCAAGAATTCACATTGACAAGAATTTTTAACAACTTAATGTCATCTCTTCGTCACTTGGTGCAATAGTATGTTCCAAGGGTTGCGTTTCTCTCCCATTAAATAGGTAGGTGAGTTGGGTTCATAACATCCTAAGAGAGTTCAATACATATCCAATGCAAGCATTAGAGAATTGAGAGGACCTTTCTCTAGTATTAGAGGACCAGGAGGGATGCACCTCTAGTGTACCAGTTATCATTCCCATAGTAAGACATGTGTAGAGCAGATAACTAGTGAAGGAATATAGGTAGGAAGTCCACCCCAAGATGAGTGCTCTCATATTCTTACTTTCCTAGGATCCGTAATCGTGAACATGGATGGGACAATGATGGGTTCTATGTCCTTTACATTTATTGCTATGATAGGTTTGAAGTGGAATTGTAGTGATGTATGCAGTTGAGGCATCCTAACAGACCGAGAGATTTGAACCTTGTTTCTACATGACCCGATCGATCTGATCAATCACTAGCCATCTATTTTATTTTTTCCATTATTTAACAACATGAAAATACAAAACCAAAATATTTGCGCTACCTCTCTATGAGATAGAAGGGAAGAGGATGGTTATCTACTTGGAAAAGAGACCCCTTTGGTGTCCTTTTAATAATTTAGGCCTCACAATCATTAGCCAATATTCCTTTCTCACATGTATACCCTTCCTCGTTCGTGGTTTGAGCTTTTGGTGTCCAAGGCATAGAGGAAAAACACTAACACATCCCAAAATTTGTGGTTAGACTCTACTGTGGTGATGGTACTATAGGGAAATACATGCATGAAAATAGCTCGGTGCGAGGATGAAAAAATATCAATGACTCTTATTATCATTAGAAGATAAGGTTGTCTTCTTCAAAACCCTATTTCTGACAACATTTCTTTCCCACTCCACATGTTTCTTTGAAACGCAATACCTGTGCTCACTCATAGAGAGATATTCTCTTATGTATCCTCTTACCTCGATTGAGGAGAGGAATCCCTCCCTTTTTGGAGGCACTCCTGGGAACAAATCTAGTGGAGATGGGGCCTGTAGCTCAGAGGATTAGAGCACGTGGCTATGAACCACAGTGTTAGGGATTTTAATCCTTCCTCTCCCACCCAAAAAGGGGAGAAAATGGAGGTCCTTTCATGGGTAGGGAGATTATGATTGGGATAATGTATGCAAATATATGGAATCTAGTACTGACAAAGTTCCTTTTCCAAAAATGATACTTGGTACAACCAAGAGTAACCAACATATTCGTCTCTAACCTCTTGTAAATCTTCCTCATTGTTTCCAGGCTTGGGCAAAGTATTAGTTGCAACCATACATACCTTTCTGATCATTAAGACTCTTGTTTCTAGATTATGGCCTCTAGAGAGAATGGATGAATTCGTATTTGATGAACTGCTAGTACATTAACTAATAACTTGAGGTTATTTTGAATTATCCCTAATCTAAATATAATTAGGGATATATAATGAGATATTTTCCCAAATCTGAGGGGAAACATATTGACAGTAATAAAGGATCCAATCTTGACTTCCAAGAAATGAATTGATAGTTCTAACAACTTGTAATGGCTTGAGTGACTAGTAATAGGTTGAGAGAATAGAGGCCTCTTCACCTTCATCTCTAGAAATGTCATCACATCAGGAGAATGATGGATTTGTTTCTCTAAAAATTTTAGTATTTTGACGAGAGCGTTTTTTCCATATTTCCTTTCCCATAATACTGTGATCATATATTGATCATGTGGTGATTTTTCATGCATATTGTTAGTACTAAACATTGCTCTTGAATAGAAAAGTGAAATGCCTAGCACATATTATAGTTTATGCGTTTCTTGGTTGGTGGATCAGGTAGAGTGGAAGGACATGGTTAAGAATGATACTAGGCATAAAACTCGAATTAACATGTATAATATTTGATCGGTGATCAAGGCCATTGGGAATGGAGTCATTTTTTCAACACCATATGGATCAAAGGAAATTAAACTAAGTATCAGACAAAGTTGATTAGAATTATGAAAAGAAGAAACAAATAAGAACAAGTATGAGTTTTATAAAGTGACCTATGGTAGATCAATCTTCATATATTCATAAGTTGGAATGTTTAACAAAAATAAATGATTTATGAGAATGAATAAAAACACTTGAACAAAGTCATGAATCACAGGAAAATCCAATGAAAATTGATTTCATAAGAACCCATAAATCATGAGTAATTATTTATGCTCAACAATTGGTATTTTATTCAAATAAGTAAATAGAGAGATGTAGGAAACAAAAGAAAATGAATGACTGATAAAAAAAATTCTCAAGAATATTTAATAATGAGAAATTTACAAAATATAATTTCCCTTTAAGATTTATAGAATGCACATAATCCTTCTAAGTTCCTAATCTAATTCTTCCAACTAGGATCCCCCCTCTTAGTCCTTGATCCTGCCTTTTTATAATTTCTAAATACCTTAACTCTATAATGTAAATGTAGATCTCCAATTCTAATTTGTTTCCTTCGATCTCGAGCTCATGTTCACTAGGAATTTTTCTAGGGAACAAAACTCTACGAAATATCGAAATATAGATCTCAAATATCTATCAACAACTCCTAAATGGTTCCTTATTTCAATAAATTGATCGCGTAGCACCTAACTAGACCCATTCTAGAAAAACCCCATGCTTTATATTTTTTAAATTAATCCCCATTTTTTCAAAAAACGTGCTGGAAGTTAACCTAAAAAACATTCACATATAGAGTAATCATAACATAATTTACAACATCTTAATGTAGCCACAGATTATTAAACAAAAAATTTAATCCATCAAATCCCTCACGATTTCTATCTAGGATCTATGGGGTACACTCAACAACAGAATCACCTACAAGAAGTCATGGGATATATCGAACCACCATGGATCGAACCCCCCAGTTCCCTTCTAAAGGAAGATCCTTATTAATTTACAAATAATGGTTTTATAAAAATATTACATCATTGATATTAGTCTTAACTATGACCTGAAAATAAATTTCTAATGAATTGCAAGAAAATTGGCATGGTGGAGTTGAATTCCTTCAAATCTAGTTTAATCGGCATATGCTGAGTAATTTTCCTGGAAATATTCTTCCACCTGCTATTTAACTACCTTCATGCCTTGAAATTCTAGAAATGACCCTTTGACCATTGTTAATTTTATGCCTAGAATATGGGATTTAGAGTTGACTACTAATATCCTTCCACCGATATGTTTGAATTCTCAAATGATTTCCGAAGATGATGTTTAAATCCCTAGTAATATGACTATGAAATTGACCACGATCCTCTATTTGATGCGCTCGAATTGTGTCTTTCATTAACTAGTACAAGTTCCATTACATGTACTCGAAAACAAAATTCAAGTGGTCATTCTATCTGATAACCTCCTTCAACTTAACCATATTAGGATGGTTCTTTTTGAAAAGAGACTTTATGCAAAATACCCCAAATTATTTAAAATAAATAAATAAATAAAAAACAAATTGGTTTAACGTAATAAACCCTTACTCTTATTGTCATCAGCAACAGATTCAATAATTTTAAAGAACCTTTTATCGAAAACTTGATCCCGGTAATTACTTTGAAACAAACTTAATAATAAATTCCTCTAATACTAACTTACTGTATTTATATTTATCTAAGATGATGTTTAAATCCCTAGTAATATGACTATGAAATTGACCACGATCCTCTATTTGATGCGCTCGAATTGTGTCTTTCATTAACTAGTACAAGTTCCATTACATGTACTCGAAAACAAAATTCAAGTGGTCATTCTATCTCATAACCTCCTTCAACTTAACCATATTAGGATGGTTCTTTTTGAAAAGAGACTTTATGCAAAATACCCCAAATTACTTTATTAAAAATAAAAAAAAAATAAAAAAAAAACAAATTGGTTTAACGTAATAAACCCTTACTCTTATTGTCATCAGCAACAGATTCAATAATTACTTTGAAACAAACTTAATAATAAATTCCTCTAATACTAACTTACTGTATTTATATTTATCTTGGGAAACCTCTATATACATAATCTTCCTTCCATTACACTTTTATGTTTATATAGTAATCCAAATAGGTAAATATTTGAACCATTGCTTTTTTTTACAATTAATTATTGCACCTCTTTTTTTAATTTTAACAATAATACTCATAATTGTTTATTTAACTTAACGACTTCAAAATCGTTGTATTTTATCTCTTTGTGTGCAAATAAGATCTTGTGACAATAATGGAATGGTTGTGTGCCAATCTTTTCGAGTCATTTTATAGATCCTTTAAACTGTTACATAAATCAAATTTTACATAGGCGATTTCTTCAACCCACTTTTTCCAAATGACTATGGGATCAAAACCACAGGCTTATCTTCTTAAGCAGTGCTCTTAGCACCTTTCTTTCTCCTTTATTCTTTTACATAGGAACTTAATCAAATGTTCTTCGGCTTATTTACCTGTAGCCCCTTTGCACCCCTAATCAACTCCTTTAGCTTATCATGTGAGCTGACATTGGAACCAAGTCCTTCATACTTCTGCCTTCAGGATATTCTGCTCTTTGAATCTTTCAACTCTCCCAGATTTTGACATGTCGAACTGGTCATAAAGTGTAGGCGACTGGTAGTTTCTGATTAACATTCATGCTTACTTTTTCCTCCTACTTCTTGATCGAACGGCCAGGAAGGATATTACCAGATATTTATCCATGGTTCTCGGGATTTAGATGCTTCATGCTTCATTTTTTTTTCTTCGTTCAACACTTTTTAGAACACCCAGAGTTCCACCGGATGAGGTGGTCATAAAATAATGTTGACTACTTACTATTCATTGACAACTCTCCTTACATTATCCTTCCACTAGTTTAATCCAACACATACAACTTAATCAAGTGTTGATATGGGCGGTCTTTATTTATTCTAGGGCTTTGACACTCAAGGGCTCCGGGATATTATAACTCTAAAGTTTTTCAACTCCTCAGAGTTTTACGTAGAGAAGAGCTTACACCATCCTTCCACTGCTTGATCCAACGGATGAGAAAAGTTATGAAGGGATCTTATATCGACAATATGTGTGATTTTTTTACTCCAGGACTCCATAATATTGTGACATATCCTATTCTTCTATTGTATTTTCTCGGAGGTTCGAGAATTCGCCCGAAGTTCCTCCTTGATTCAACGGCTGGCGGGATTTCGAGGCTTCGACATTTCGGGATATTATAACTCTAAATTCATTCAACTCCCCAGATTTATATCTATTGAAGTGCTTACGTCATTCTTCCACGACTTGATCTAATGATTGAGAAAAGTTACGAAGGGATCTTAGATCAACTGTCTGCATGATTCCATTACTCCGAAACTACAAAATATTGTGACTTACACAATTCTTCCACTATACTCGAACATAAGGTAGAGAATTCACCTAAAGTTCCTCCTCGATCCAACGGTTGTGATATTTTGGGGATTCGACACTACAAGATATTATAACTCTAAATTCATTCAACTCCCCAGAGTTATACCTCCCGAAGTGCTTACTATAATTTTTGAAATAGGGCTTTCTCTAATAAAATATTCCTTAATGTCTTATAGGTGAAGGATTCACCGCTATTGATTGGCAAGGAAAGTCCAACATGCAAGAGGTACTTGGGTTCCATCTTGGGGAATCTTGTTTTCCTAGTTTTCTTAAGCGAGGAATAATGGACTTGATTATTTTGTTTCTAGACAAATGTTCCAAGTCGGAAAAACTATTAAACTCTTATATTTAAAACTTTCTTGCAATGTGTTTATCTCCTTATTGTAAGAGTCTGTGAGTTTATATAAATATCTCCATACTTCATTTATGCGTGTTCCCTATCTATTGAATATCGCATATATATAAATTCGTATACAAAAATATCCTATAATATTTTTGAATGTTGCAATTTCGAGATAATATAAACCGATAATCTGGAAATAATATATACACAGGTAGGGAAAGAATCACTTTATAGTATGTGATGAATTTCCTTATTTATTAGTTTATTTCTGTAATCATCAGGGGAAAGCGGTGAGATTGTATTTGGTCATAAATAAATAAATAAATATAACAGAAAGATGAAACAAATAAATACATAGTAGAGAAACGAGTTTACCGTGTTCTCATGGTAATTCTGTAGCTTACTACAAAGAAATGCAATACGTAGTTTAATTCATTTATTTCTGTAGCTTACCATAATTTCCCATTTTTTTTATTTTAGATTCTCACATTTACTCCACATAAAACCTAAGCTATGCAACCCTAACAATATCTTAAATTTACTCCACATAAAACCTAAGTTATGCAACCCTAACAATATATTAAATTTCTCTTTTTAATGCATAAATTCTCTCGAATACTCCATAGTTGTAAGGTATTTAAAAACTATGCTACAGTTGCATAGAAATCTCTTTCATGGTTTATACACAGTATATGACAAATCCCATACCTCATAGTTTAGAAAATAAAATGTATAATTTCATTTTATTAGATCTAAAAGTAATTGATTTAATTTATGTAATATACATACATCTATATCACTTTGATTTGGTAGCTAACACATAACTCAACAATACAACAAGAGCAATAAATGGTCGACAAATATACATTTATATAGATCAAATTATGTAGTTATATGCAAATCAATAATCACATACAGTAATTGGTTAAATAAGATACATATATGTATAGTCAATCTTGGAAAACAAATGGAACAACCATGTTCCACCCAACCGTAGATGCATAACAACCAACATTACTTGTCCTTATCACCTCTTATCCAAACCATGACTCCATAAGGGAAAAATGACCTCCACTCCTTAGTGACATAACCTATGTACAATTCATAAAATAATCATTTTCCTAAAACATAAGTTCTCACACAACAAATATTTTTCTCCCTAAACATGCTAAGTAGTGTCCTTCCTCCCACATATGTTGTATATATTACATTTTTGTTTTCCTAGGACTTTTTCCATCCATTTCTCTCCTTGAAAATTTGAATACTTACAAATCCTTTATTTTTAGGGGTTGATAGTGATAGAACTTAACTTCTAAGACTTGTAAAAATCAGCTCTGAGTTAACTCAAACATGTTCCCCACTCATGGAGTCATAGTGAGCTATTTCTAACCCCGTCGTTCCATTTGTTTCTAGCATTTAATTTATTAAAAAATATTTGTCTCATAGATTTTTCCATCAAAAGATGACAATTGAATAGTCAAACTCTTTCTCAACCATCACAAATATAGTAAATAAATGTCTCAATAATAACCAATATGAATTTCCATAAATGGAAATTTGTTTTAAAAGAAATAACGTTAAAATAAAATGTTTTAATTATTGAGGATGTCACACTTTACTTCCCTAAGACTCATACGTTCCTCCCAACAATAATACTTCCTCTTCATTTTATTGATGGAAACAATTTCATTAGTTGAGCAATTAATGACCTTCCACACAATCCCATAATTGCATCTCCCGGTTCCTTGATAACCTTGTACTAATCCATTGCTCTAATGGAAGGTTGCTAGAAACAACATAGTTCAATAACTCCATCTTTTTTTTTTCAATATGAAAGTTGTCCATGGGATAGAGAGAAAAATGTAAGATATGACATTTCACTTGACTCCATGTTGTATATTTCAACAAAGAAAGTCTTAGTAATGCACCAAAAAATATGGTAACTCGTATAAAACCAACAACCATTAACATTTAACCAGCAATCAACAACAACCTGAAACCGCTTGGCAAGGGGATTGTTTTTCCAATAAAGTCTGCAACTATTTCTTCTTATTGTTCTTAGTTCTCATTCACTATTGCATAATGCATTATGATATACTTGTTGTTGGGATTTGGTGATAACGAATTCCTCCAAGATAGGATTTGGATCCTATTATTCTACATTGGTTACAACTAAAATAGACCAAGTTAGAATATGGATAGGAGTGCATTTAATAATCAGTTTCTTGTGTAAATGTATATAAATTCATGTAATCCCATAGAGGCAGATACGACAAAGTGAGAGGAATGAGAGAACTTGCAAGTCTGTTGTAATCTCGATGATCTGAATAATAATACAACCAATTCCTATGCTTGGTGGACGTAGCCCAACGTTTGGGTGTAGCATGTGAAATTCATGTGTTTCTTATCTATGTGATTGTTAATTATCATATGTGAATTGTGTTTTCCAAATTTGCAATTCCAACAAGTGGTATCAGAGTTGGTTAGAGGAGAGGTGTCCAGGGCGTCAAATTTTGGAGGAGCAACAACATCTGTGTGAGGTGCATCGATTTCTACATCGTCGCAGGTTCCTCCTCTGGAAGGGTTCAACGTCATACTAGCCATACTTATCGTGTGTGTGAAAGCTTGAAATCGTCACAGTCCAGTTATGAGGTACAGTGTGTATACCCTTTAATATCATCGCACTCAAGTTGCATCGATAGGTGCGATGACTACCTTTTAAAACAAAAGTCATGATCTCTGTTTTTTAAAATCATTCGCATGATTTTCTTCTTGGAAAATTTAAGGTATGGTTATTTGTAAAAGTAAAGGTGGAGGAATTTAAAAAAAAAAAAAAAAAATTAATTAAAAAGTGGCAAGTCACGTTGGTGGATGTGCTTAAAAGGTTTTTTTATGGGGTGAAAAATTTAAGGTATAAAGTAAATTAAAAAGGTTTTATGGAATATATAAATTTTTATTATTTTAAATCTTTTGTGGTTATCATTTAACCTTATTTATTAAGGATCCACATTTTTCATCCATTGGTTAAAGAGCCAAGTGCTATAAGGTGTGATTTGGGCATTAGCAGATTTTGTGCTAATGGCTAAGATGCAGAGTTTGAAGTTTGAAGTTGAAAAGTTCAGTGGTAAAAGAAACTTTGAGCTCTTGAAGCGCAAGATGCGGGATTTACTGGTGCAACAAGGGTTGCGAAAAGCATTGGCATGAAATTCAAAGAAACCAATAGCCATGACGAATGAGGAATGGGAAGATCTGGATGTAGAAGCTCTTAGTACCATTTGTTTATGTCTGGTGGATGATGTTATGTTTAATATCGTAGGATAGGATACAACATCAGGCTTATGGAGAAAGTTGGAAAGTCTATATATGATGAAATCCTTGATGAGAAGGATCTACTTGAAGAAACAATTGTACAGATTCCATATGAAATAAGGTACAAAAGTTGTTGACCATTTAAATACCTTCAATATCCTTATAGTTCAATTGACTAGTATGGAAGTTAAATTCGAAGATGAAGATAAGGATATTACACTACTTTGTTTGTTGCATGAGCCTTGGGATAATCTAGTCAACTCTATTATCTTTAGCTCAATAGATGTTTTAGATTATGACTCGGTTGTGGGAGCTTTGTTGGCTAAGGAGATGAGGAGAAAATCTAGTCAAGAAACCTCAACTTCAGAGGCGATTATGGTTAGAGATTGAACTAAAGAGAAGAATGAGAGAATTTTTTCTCTATCTAAGTCAAGACACATAATGAGTAAAGAAAAATGTTGGTACTGTGGAAAAACAGGACATCTCAAGAAAGATTGCTAGAAAAGAAAGGAATTTGAGGAAAACTCTACAAAGAAAGCAAGTTTGGCTGTAACAAATTCAGGTATGACTGATCAAGTTTTATTTGTTTCTAGTAATTGATAATATCAAGAAGAATGGTAGTTATATTCAGGTGCCTCCCACCACATGTTCTCATATAGAAATTGGTTCATTTCTTACCAATATGTTGATGAGGGTGTAGTGCTTATGGGAAATGGTATTCCCTGTAAAAATGTTGGGGTTGGCATTATTAGAATCAGGATGTTTAATGGTATTTTTAGGGAATTAATGAATGTTAGATATGTACATGAGATTAAATCAAATTTTATTTCATTGGCAGTGTTGGATTCTTGTGGATATAAGTATACAGGTCAAGGTGGAGCACTCAGAGTGTCAAAAGGTAGTTTAGTAGTGATGAAGGAAACAAAGATTGATAACCTTTATAAGATGGAAGGGAGTACTGAAGTAACATCTAAAGTAACATATGCATCTTATTGTTTATGGAAGAAGCATCAAGGTAATAAGAGAAAAAAATAATTGTAGGTATTGGTAAGAGGTAAATCATATCCAGACTTAAAACCTTTGTTTTTGAATTCTTGCTTGTTTTATATCTCTGCAAGTTATGATGGTAGTATAAAGGGATGTTGTGTGTGGGATCCTACTTCTCACAAGGTCATCATTGACATAGATATAGTATGTATGGAACAAAAAAAATGATAATTCAAGATTGCAACGGTAAATTTGTTTGCATGCTAGAAAATTCATTGTATGGCCTATTGGTACCCAGGCAAATATACAAAAGGTTTGAATCCTTCATAGTGAGTCAGAATTTTTCAAAGGGTAGGAATGACTATATAGTTTATAGTACCTTCACAATCTTGATGTTATTTGTTGATGGTATGCTCGATGCAAGCCAAAGCATGGATAAAATCAGTAAGAAAATGACTCAGGTGGACATGACAATTTAGATGAGGGATCAAGGAGCAGAAAAACAATATATGGACATGGAAATACACAGAGATGGTAATGGTAAGTTGTGGTTGGATTTCAGTATGAACATTGTAAAACCAGTCTCTATCCCTTTTGCTTTTCATTATAAGTTTTCTTCAAGCATAGGTCCTGTCTATAAAGAAGAAAAGATTATGTCTCGCGTAAATTCAGTAGGAGGTCTGTTGTATTCGATAAAATGGTTAACACCAGATGTTCCACACGCTAATGATGTTGTCAGATACGTGACAGATTTAGGTGTTGCAGTGAAATGGGTGCTTCAATGTTTTAGAAGCACAAGTGTCACCTATAATGGTTACACTATGGTTTGTGATAATTGTAATGTATATTGTAATATAGGTGTCCTAGATAGAAGGATATCTATCACTAAATATGTCTCACAACACAGTTGTGGAAGACATGTTGGAGGTGGAGTGACCCCTCAGGAAATCCAAACTCGTGCAAGTCACACCAGCGAGATCATGAAACCATTTTTATTAGAGAAGCTACAATGGTGCTAGGCTTCTCTTGGCTTGCAGAAAAGGTGATGAAGAAAAGGAAGGAGAAAGGTAGCAGGTTAATTGTTGTCAATGTGGAGATTGTTGGGATTTGGTGACATCGAATTCCTCCAAGGATGGATTTGGATCCTATTATTTTGCGTTGGTTGAAAGTAAAATAGACAAAGTTAGAATATGGATAGGAGTGCATTTAATAATCAGTTTCTTATGTAAATGTATATAAATTCATGTAAGCTCGCAGAGGCAGATACGCCAGAGTGAGAGGAATGAGAGAACTTGCAAGTCTGTTGTAATCTCCATGATCTGAATAATAAGACAACCGATGCCCATGCTTGGTGGATGTAGCCCAATGTTTGGGTGAGCCACATGAAATCCCTGTGTTTATTATCTGTGCGATTGTTAATGATCATATGTGAATTGTGTTTTCTGCATTTGCAATTCCAACACTTGCCAACATTTCCAGCCCTCGTGTACAACTAATTTTAAGTTGTTTGTGAAAATACAAGAATGATAATAAAATCACATTGCAACTCAAAATCACAGGCCCATTTACACCTTTCCACGAAAACAATATCACTAGCTAACTTAAATCCAAGCGTGAACCAAAGAGTTAATCCACGAGGCTACCAAATTTACGCCTTAGCAGATGGCCAATTATGATTTCCCATGGTGAAAATAAGACTACCTATATACAAATTGAGAACATCACACAAATTGAACACTTCATATCCACTTTCAAATGTTGAATAAGCTTAGTTAATCCCCTAAAAAATATCCAAATGAAGCCCAAATTGTAAGACTTGGATTTATTGATCAACAATGAGTAGATAAAACCCTTTCCAACGACTTGCATGAGCACTTCCGATTTGTTTGCATAAAAAAATACTTGAATTATGTACATTCAATGAGTGAAGGAAAGTATAACTCGCGAAGGACACCAAATATCCAAAGAAGAGCTTTGTGAAATGATAAACCTTGAACTTTGAATAAATAGATCCAGAAAACATAGACTCTGTATCGTCCATGCATTGGATGAGCTTTGCAACATAGAGAAGGATGCACTAAATCCTCGTAAAAAACTCTTGTTTTCAATGGGCTCCATCATAACCTTCCTCACCACCACGAAAAGGCCGAGTTTCGATATTTTGACCTCACCTCTTCTAATAATAATTTGATTTCTTTTAGCGAATCAATGTTGTACTAAATGAGCCTCAATACCAAAACTTGAAACTTCCCCTAGTGAGTTCCTCTAAAAAACCACCCATTTTACTACCAAAAGTTTAATTTTTCTGTAGCAAGTGATTTTGATAATATGTATATTTTGAAATCGAAAGATGAAGATCTTCCACAACATACACTGAATTGAAATTGAGGTGACAAAAGGATAGGGAATTTTTCACAAATTTCGAGGATCTAAAACAAATTTTGATAGGGTAAATTTTGGTGCTAACACTGGCTATAACTAGGGATGATGTCCTTCCTGTGAGGCATCAACAACTTGAAGACCCTGTGCGTTCATCCATTTAATCCCTACAACATGTTATGCTCTAAAACCATTCTTTCTAATCACACACTGCAAACAACAATTGTCTTGCAAACATAAAATAAACTCCTCTACACTAGTGTTTTTTTTTCCTTCACTAGATCAAACTGAAAACTAAATGCTGAGAAAAGCGATTTTTTTTATGTGCATTCACCTAAGATAATTAAATCAACTGCTCTTCTCAAGTATAAGAAAATTTCCAAGGCAAACATACAAGTAAATGATCGATTACCTGAGGCTTGCTTCCATCTTTGGTCATCAATAGGAAAGGAGAAACTAAAAAGTACAAAAAATTATCTTAGATCTCCTACTTACAATCTAGAATTATGTCCTTACTAAGGTCAAAATAGAAAATTCATTGTTCCATTTAGACTCCATGTAAATGGCCATACGATCCTGGAAGGAATGAAGAAACACCTGCTCCTCATCGATAAATTCCACTACTTTTGGTTCAAGAATGTCAAATATAGGCTTACTGGTTTCTTAAAATTGTTGTTCAACACCTCCTACTAAAGAAGACATTTTTAATTGATCTGGTAACTCCACAACATCCCCTTCACTCCGTTCCTAAAAATATGGTACATAGATGTAATAAATAGGTTTGCTACTGCAGATTTCCATATGTGTTGATGTAGACATTTACTCTTCATCATACTCATATCCATCATACACTAGTGGATTCTCATAAAATTTTGGAACGAAAATGTCATCCTAGTAATAACTATTAGAAATATTTGATATAATGTCAAATGTATCTACAATTTTTTTGTCACCGAGTTTATCATCAAAACAATCATGCAAATTTTTCTCTTGGACCGAAAAAGTAGAAAATAATTCATTTGATTCCTCCTCAATTTCTTCAACATAAATATCTCTTTCATCCTCACAATCAGAAAAAAAAACTTCTGCATCTTGAATGTATGCTCAAATTCATTATAACAATTTTCAAAAAGAGACTTAGTTGGAAAATACTTTTTACAATTCTTATTAAATGTTGTGAGGAAGTCTTTCAAGGAATATATGCTAGAAGGAGAAAGAGACCAATACCATTCATGAGCATCTCCTTTGAGTGTATACATGAACAACTTCATTGACACATATTCTTGATGAATATTCATCTGATGCATATGTTCATGGAATCCCACCAAGTGCTCTGCATGAATATCATCCTTATCTTCTTTAAACTTTGGAAGACACTCTTTCCATTCATCTACATGAGGCACTAAATTTTGATAACCATAAACTGTTGAAAAATTGAAAAGTGCAAACCTTTGAGCTAAAACAACATTCATATGACTATCATATGATTTTGACATTTTGAACCGATGGAGCCGTCGATGGATTCTTCAGTCATGGACTTTCTAGGTGAATCATGTGCAGTCAGTATTCAATGTGTATCCTTGTTCACCATCGAGAATCATATATATTCTTTGTCGTATGCCCAGGAAAGATACTATGTTCCTCTACTCCCCGACAACAACAAAAAAATATGTTAGAGCTAGAGATTGTCATTGACTACAAAAGATGAATGCCTATCACATATTATTGTGTATGTGTTGGTTGACTGGTGGATCTGGTAAACTAAAGGACATGGTTAAGAAAGATACCAAGCATAAAATTGGAATTAACATGTGTAGTATTTTATCAGTGATCAAGACCATTACGAACAGAGTCATTTTGTCAACACCTTATGGATCAGAGGCATTTAAACTAAGTATCACACAAAGTTGATTAACATTATGAAAGGAAGAATAAAATAAGAACAAGTATGAACTATAAATTGACATATTCTAGATCAATCTTCATATATTCATAAGTTGGAATATTCAACAAACATAAATCCTTTCTGAGAATGAATAAAAACACTTGAACAAAATCATGAATCATAGGAAAATGCAATGAAGATTCATTACACAAGAATCTATAAATCATGAACAATTATTGAATCTCAACAATTGATATTTCATTCAAATGAGTAGACAAAGAAATGTAGGAATCACAAGAAAATGACTGACTAATAACAAAATTTTCAAAAATATATGATAATGAGAAATTTACAAAATAAAATTGCCCTTTGGGATTTATAAAATGCACCTGCTTAGATCCTAATCTAATTATTCCATCCATGATTCCTCCCCCCTCTTAGTCTTCGATCATTCCTTTTATAATTTTTGAATACCTTAATTACCTAATGGAAATATGGATCTCCAATGCTAATATGTTAGCTTCTATTCAGATTTGAAGTTGACTAGGAATTTTTCTAGGGAACAAAAGACTCTGAAAATTCTATCTAAAAAAATCCACCCATATCTCCTAAACGGTTCATTATTTTAGGAAACTACTACAGTTTGAACTAATTAGGTCCGTTCTAGAAAACACCCATGTTTTATATTTTTTAAATTCATCCCCACTTGCTGAAAAAATGTGTGAGAATTTATCCTATAAAACACTCATTCCTTGAAATGTTGGAAATGACCCTTTGACCATTGTTAATTTTATGCCTGGAAATATGGGATTTATAGTTGACTACTAATATTCTACCACCAACATGATTGAATGCTCAAATGATGCTTGAAGATGTTGATTGAATCCCTAGGAGTCTAAGTATGAAAATTTACCAAGATCCTATATTTGATGCGCTTGAATTGTTTCTTTCATTAATGGTAAAAGTTGCACTCCATGTGCTCGAAAATAAAATATAAGTGGTAATTGTCTCTCATAACCTCCTTCAACTTAGCTATATTACGATGATTCATTTTGAAAAGAGACTTTACTTCCATAAGACTGATACATTCCTCCCAAGAATAATTATTCCTCTTCATTTTCTTGATGACAACAATTTTATTGGTTGATCGATTAATCGCCTTCCACACAATCCCATAAGTGTCATCTCCCAATTCCTTGATAACCTTGTATCAATCCATTGCTCTAATGGAAGGTCACTAACAATAGAGTTCAATAACTCGATATTTTTTATTCAATTGTAAAGATGTCCATGGGATAGAGAGAAAGATGCTATCTATGGCATTTCAAGTAACTCCATGCTCCAGCTTTCAACAACGAATGTCCTAGTAAGGCACCAAAAAATATGGTAACCGGATGAAAACCAACAACCACTAATGTTTAACTAGCAATAAAGAAAAGCTTGAAACTGCTTGGTAAGGGGACTATTTTTCCAATAAAGTCTACAACTAGCACAGCCGCTAACTCGTTGCTGGTGAACGCCGAAAGGTTGGCTGTTAATGGATGAAATCAGAACCATTCATTTATTGTGACGACTAAGAATATTCTAGATATATTTAATCTGGTCCATAAAAAACGTATTAAGAACTAAAAACCTATTAAATGTGCCCATTATCAATAGGTATTTCGACGTAATTATTTATTCTTATAATTCTTAGTCCTCATTCACTTATGCTCAATGCATCATGATAGACTTGCCAAAATTTCCAAGACTCATGTACAACTAATTTTAAGTTGTTTGTGAAAATACACGACTCATAATAAAATTGCATTGCAACTCAAAATAACAAGATCATTTACACCTTTCCATGAAAACTGTATCGCCAACTAACTTAAATCCAAATGTGAACCAAAGCTTTAATCCATGAGTCTGGCAAATTTATGGCTTAGCGGATAGCCAATTCGCATTTTGCAGGGTCAAACTAAGACTACCTGCATGAAAATTGATAACAACACATAAATTGAACATTTCACATTCAGTTTTAAATGTAGAATTAAGTTGAGTAATGCGAGCGTAAATTTGGTGAGGATCTAAACAAAATTTTGGAGCTAAAACATACTAGGACGTGTAATGTTTGACCTACAACTAATGGTCAAAGAGAGCCCTATTTTGAATCAAATAGGTTTTGAATAAAATTGATCTTACCAAGTAGGATTTAAAACCTACGACGAGTCAGTTAACAACCAACCTCTCTACTATTGATCTATTGAGGAACAACGAAAGGTTAGATTCCATATACGTTGAAGATTCTTCTTCTGTGGACCGACCCATGACCACTGCATGAACTATTGATAAACGCAATAAGGTTTCTTCGTATCTCTTGGAACTTTATGTATACCCCACCCTAAAGTTATTGAACTCTAAATACAATAGTATCTATTGTTATTACTACTGCCATTCAATATTACTACGATTCAATTATTGTCTTACTTTAAAAAGTAATGATTAGATTATATAGAACCTTGAAATAAAAAGAAACATAACTTTTAGATTTAGATAAAGAAGGATTGGTGGGTAAATCAACTACTAGTTGTAATATCTCAGTCCCTTATAAGGAGAAGTGGTAAAAAAATTGGGTGTGATCTCAAATGTGATAGTACTTTTACTATTATTACTAGATTTTTATTACCTACGATGATAGATAATTTATGAGAATATTTGGTCCGAAGATGTAATTAACAATATTTATGGAAAGGGTTTCAACCATCCCTTAACTATATGTGTCAATATTATTTAGAAGATCAAATATTGTCTCAACCATAAAGTATTGATCCAAAAGAGATTCCATATTGAGAATTATTCAATTTACTCTTTCATTTTTATCTAAATTCCATTACCAAGATTTAGAATCAACAATTTATCCAAATTCTTTGTAAATTTGAATTTTTTTTTTGTTCATTTTATTCATTATTTGTTTTCCTTATTTATAGTGGGCCATTTATTCTTTCCCTTCTTATTATGACTACCAAAATTGATGAAATTATAACTTTTGAATGTGAAACCTCTAATTATCATACTTTTTGTCCTAGTCACTATGTATCTTGATTGTATCAAAAGATTGAAGACAATTTCTTTTTGTAGTGGGCACAAAAACATGTGGTAATAACTTGAACTCTAGGTTATATTAATATTAAGCCTTGAATTACTGATTATTATAATAAATAGTTTATCTATATATATACTATAATAGTAACATTATATATAGAATAATAAAAACTTGAACGATAGTTAATGTGAAGTTATGTTAAACTTGATAATATTTAGTTCTAATAACCATAACTAATTGTTAATGTTTAGTTTTTATAATAAAAATGAATCCAAATGTTTTGAGTTGGCATAATCATGCATAATGAATCCTAGTGATCTGAGTAAGAATGATTCGAAGTGTAATGAGTAGCCATGTGATGAAATAAGAATATCAGATCTCATTAGCCATGATTCGTAGTGTGATTTCCTAGTGTGATTCGTTAGCATGATGGACTAATAATAGATCCATTTCTTCAAATATGATTCCTAGTGTGATTACTTGGCATGATGGACTAATAATACATCCATTTCTTCCGAGTTCGAATGGAGGAAAAATATGAAATAACCAACATGTAGCTCAGAACGTCGGAAGATCACATGCGGTAACACTAGTCAACAAATAAAATGTTATCGTCTTTTGGTCTTGGTTCTTGTTCAAGGAGTAAGAAAGTGAAAAACTATATGAACCACAAATCTATCCGTACTGAACTTGATGACTTAACCGGTTCCCTTGACTTGGTATCCAACCAATACCACTAGTTCCCACTTCCCAAGATACACAACCAGTTCCCACTTCATACTGTACTAAACTCCATCCACTCGTAACTTGTATAAAGACTACACTTTCTCTTGTAACTAAGACTCCACCAACTTTCCATCTCCACTTGATGACTAGATTGAATGCTTGTTTCAAGAAAGATCTTCAATGGGTTCGTAAGCTAGTAAAATAGATTCTATGATTCAGCAGTTGGTTTCCTGGTCTCATGTTTCAAAGGGTAATTGGTATAGTATAAGAAAGAATATTCAAGTTGCAAAGTTTGTTACTCCCCCAAATGGTTAAAAGCTCCTCCATCGTAACAGAGTAGGGTAGGTAAGTTCCATCATATCAGTAGTACCTAAATGAAATGGGCTATTACTTATGACCATGGACAATCTGTATCACTATACAACACAATAAGAGGACAATTCCTGAGATTCTATTTCTTTATAAGGAGCAATACTAGACTCCAAAAAAATCTAAGTCAGATCTATTCTTAACCGAAGGAACATCAGGAGCTAAACTAGCTAAATCTGAGAGCTGCAACTTTTCATAGTTATAGGTTCCTTTGTCTCGAGTATCGGATTTTTAGTCCTGTCTTCCTTTTCATACCGAAAGATATCAAATATCTAACTAACAGGAATAACAATTCCTATTGTATGATAACAAGATTAATAAAAGCAGTTATTAATTCCACATCACATATACAAATCTAAATATATCATCTTATTTGTCTTTCTCTATCTTAGTTGTTCTTGTACCTAAAGCATATAGTTGTATTGAGCGAGCAAAGTAAGGATTAGTAAAAGTCTATTCCTTTCGTTAGGAGTATTTATCTTCTAGTCCCTTGCTAGTTAAAGCTATAGTGTTGTCGAGCTTAGTTGGCTTTTAGTTCAAAGCTGAGTTAGTAAGAGTTATAGCATCTATTTCTCTATAGTATAGTAATAAGTTGGTTCAAAGCTTATAGTTATAGCTTAGTGAGTTCTATAAGAGTTATAGGCTTTGTTTCTTTCCTTGTTATTAAAAAGAAAAGACTTTCTATGAGTTCACTTATACAATCTTAATTCTCACTCTATCTTCTATGTAATTTCTAAATCCTAATCCAACGCATCATATATCCAAATTTTAAATATCCAAAGATCCTCACCTTCATCACAACAAGACCCAAATATAAACCAAGGCTGAGGAGAAACAAGAGGAAAGGAGGGTAGCGACCAACCTGATCTGATTTTTTTTGGGTTTAGTTCCTTAAAATTCATATTAGCTAAGAATACTACAAAATCAAACATAACCCTTACTTTCTTGTTTGTGGCTTCTTTGGGGTGAATGTGACAATGCTAGATATATAAATAAGGATATGGAATCTCATATCTCCTCTTTGTTGTGGGCTATTGGTTCCGTGATGATAAAAAGTGATATAAAAGTCCTCTAAAATAGAAGGTTAAGGGTGTCACAGAAAGGTGGTTTCTCAGTTGCTTGTATCTATCTCAACTATAATTTATTTTTTCGTATAAACTATTCTAAACAGCTTTTCCAATGTGCTTTAATATCCTTTTCAAGTAACTCTTCCTCTTCTCGAAGACCAATATAAAAATAAAGCATAGTTCATCTTTTCAAAGCTCATGTCTTAAGTTGTCCTTTAATACCAATAATAGAAAGCTCTTTAATATCATTTTCAGCTAACTCTTCCTCTTCTCGAAGACTAATATAAATAAAACATGGTTCATCTTTTCAAATCTCATGTCTTAAGTTGTCCTTTAATACCAATAATAGAAAGCTCTTGTATATAAATAAAGCATTGTTCATCTTTTCAAAGCTCCTCTCTTAAGTTGTCCTTTAATATCAATAATAAAAAGAATGTTCATCGTTTCAAAGCTCCTCTCTTAAGTTGTCCTTTAATACCAATAATAAAAAGAAGGATGATGATTAGTATGTATGTAGTTTCTAGTTCCAATTGCCTATGAACTCCAAGGAGCTTAATACTTCGATAGTAAAAGGAGTATAAGTAAGAAAGATATTGATTCCTATGTATGTAGTTTATAGTTATTGTTGCCTATGAACTTTAAGCAGCTTAATCCCTTAATAGTAAAAGGAGTATAATTATTTGTAATATTATTAAGTTATAATCTCTTACTTAGGCATTCATAGCTATCTTTTCATGAATCAAGAGCAAACTATATGTAATCCAAATGATACTTTATTTATCCCAGACTTTCCTACTTATAATAGATTACTACAACCACATATACTAAAAAAACACCAATAATCCCTTAGTAGTAAAAGGAGTATAATTATCTGTAATATTATTAAGTTATAATCTCCTACTTAGGCATCCATAGCTATCTTTTCATAAATCAAGAGTAAACTATATGTAATCCAAATGATACTTTATTTATCCCAGACTTTCCTACTTATAATATATTTCTACAACCACATATACTAAAAAWAACCAATAACTATCTTAACTCCTAATTATTATAATGATACCTTAGCTACTCACTGATCCTACTAAGGCATCCATAGCTATCTTTCTTCACGAGTCAAGAATAAACTGTATGTAATCCAAATGATATTTTCTTTATCCAAKACTTTCCTACCTATAATAGATTCTTACAACCGCATATACTAAAAAAATAAAAACCAATATTATCTTAACTCTTAATTATTATAATGATACCTTAGCTACTTAGTGATTAGCTAATATAAACAAAGTAGTTATTCTTTATTCCAAGTGCTACTAAAATAATAAGAAGACTAATCTTACTATTGCTGTTCGCATGTCTCTTTGTATCTTTTCTATCTATCTAATCTAAAATAAAGTATCTATATGCTATCTAAAGTAAATCTACAAAGGAAGTTCCCTGGTCTCTTTGAACCTGCGCTTGAGATGAGAGGAGCAATATTCCTGGCTGGTTCTTTGTGTTGAAATACCTAATATGTGGGTTTTTAAAGTGTATCGAGGTGATCAAATATTTAAAAAAAATAAAAATAATCTTATTAGTCTAAGGAGTAAGACTTGAGATTATATGATATTATATTGATAAATATGAAGCTTTAAAAGTAGTAGGAAATAGAGATGTGTATATGTTTTGAGAGATTCAACCCAATATCAGAGATTCAATCTAATCAATTATATACATGTATCAAACTTACGGTTGTTAGAGTTGGTATTATATTGATAAATATCAAGCTTTAAAAGTAGTAGGAAATAGAGAAGTGCATATTTTTTTGAGAGATTCAACCCAATATTAGAGATTCAATCCAATCAATTATATACTTGTATCATATAGGTATGTAGATAGACTAAAAGAATCTCTTTATATCATATATACTCTTTATCCCATATAGTCGATATGATAATTAGGTAGTTTGTTACTTTTCCTTTTGTAGTAAGAGCTTGTACCTCAATCTAGGTAGGCTTACCTAGACTTTAGGAATTCAGATTATGATGTTCAGGATTTAAAAATAAAGATTAATAAATATAATGTAGAAATAGAGATTTGGACTCACTTTATGTTTAGTAGAACTCTTGTGTTTTCTTTTTACATGGCATTAGCAGGAGGATTTACCCTTTTTACACAGCAGATGTCTTCCACCTTTAATTATAACACCATATGAGACAAGGAATTGAAGCTTGTCCGAAATTTAATATTGAGCTCGAAATCTCTTCGGAGATGTATTTATAAATAGGACTCTTGAGTAACGGGGGAGGGCTCTTAAGACGAGAAATCTCTTGGGAGAGGAAACGACAGCGAACCTTTAAAGGTAAGGCTCTTTGGGTTTACCGTAGCATGATGTGGGGGGTGAGTGTGGAGCTAACAGAAATACGCTGAAGTGGGGTGGAGGTTTTGGTAAAATCTAAAGGCCCATGATCATGCGCATCTATCGGTGAGTCTTTAGGCGGCCCGCCCCTATGATCCGTGTTATCGCATGGTTTGTAGGAAGGGTTTAGGCAGCTTGAGTCAAGGCTTAAAACGAGCGTAACAGGAGATTCCCCACCCACTGTCACCTCGATGGGGGGATCTTTCTATTTAGGAGGGCTAGTCCAAGCGAGACATCCCTATGTAATTTGGATTTCTGAAGGGCTAGAGGGGTAATGGACCAAGTTAAAGAATCCCTTTCACAGATTACTGCCAAGTATGAGATAGTCAAGAGAAATGTCTTCCACTGAATGGCACCTGTTTACGAGACAAGACAAATAACTAGAATATGTGTTGCAGTGGGTTAGTACTTCATAATATTAATGACTATCCTCTAATATATGAGCAATGATTGGATATAATTATTGACGAAGTCAATGATTATTAAACAAAGATAAATATCTTATATCACTTCTTCAATAAGTTCACCAAAAGAT
>SNQJ01S0006150.1:169332-233999 GCA_010110895.2 Picea sitchensis | reverse complement strand
TGCTAGGTCACCCCGTTAATCCCCCCAACAATGGTCAAGTGGATTAGTGTAAGATCCAAGAAGTCATCAGAAATTTAAGGAACCTGATGCATATATAAAAAGTTTATAACGATCAAACATGACACATACCATGATACCTTGGACCAATTACCTCATGGAGCAAGAGTCTTCTCTGATGCAAGTCCAAGACGATGGCGATGGAAGCTGTGGCTGCTAACAGGACAAGTCTGGAAAAGAAGAAGAAGGATGGGCCCTCCAGGGCCATGCTCAAGTCAATCGTTCTCTCGGTACTCCATGTCTAGGACCTGTGGGCCTCGAGACATGATCTCCTAGTTATCCCTAGAAAACGGGGATAACACTCCCACTATTAGGGTTTGCACCTTGTATAGGAAAATAACATCTTGTTTCATAATGTTTTGAGGAGGATAATAGTTAGACTAAGTGAAATAGATCTTTCAAAAGTTATTAATTTCATTCTCATTCCTAACAAGTGGTATTAGAGAAAGTAAGGTTAGAAGGAGTGAGAGGCTTACCAATCAATCCATCTAAGAGAGAGAAAGTAGCACTGAAGAGGAATGCCCACCAAAGAATAGAGAAGCGATTTATATCATTTTGGGGCCACCACTACTAGAAAAAGACACAACTAAAGGAGCTCCCATTTTAAGGAAGGAGTTGCCACTATTAGGGTTTGCACCTTGTATAGGAAAAGAACATCTTGTTTCATAATGTTTTGAGGAGGATAATAATTAGACTAAGAGAAATAGATCTTTCAAAAAATGGAACTATGTGTGATGTTACATAAGAATTAAATGGAGTGGCAAAGCATAAGTGATGGTGACAAGAATTGGTATTGATCCTAGTTTTTTTTATTAGCTTATATGTTTTGGGCACATGATGAGGATAATCTTGATGTTGTTGTAAAAAATTCAAATGCTTATTGTACCTAAATTGAAATATATGTGTTTTTGAAAAGCAAGGGTGCATGATATCTGTCTTAGAGATTTTTGGTCCAAGCTATAAATCCTAGTCTTAGGGAGGTTGTATTCCTCGTGTTTGTTGTAAGCCTTGCTATTACATACATGTAGCTTGGTAGCCCATGGATTCATCGCTCTCATGCATAGAGAGGACTTAGGATCATATTGTGGAATGAACCACTTAGATAGGTAGAGAGCTCGAAATGCTAGATTGATGTTTGAATGAGAGAAGTTAAATCTTCGATTAAGGGGGAATGTGTGAAGTAATCTCAAAATGTGAGATGATTGGAGCCAAGTTATGATTAAGAAGGAGTCTAATATGTTGATGAACCATATAGGTGAAAAGGATTCTTAGAGAACTCAAGAGCATGTATCTAGGTACATGGATTTCTTTTTATATGGACATCAATAATCAACCAGAAATCACTTTGCACTTGACTCATTAAAAGAGTCAATGAGTTTTAAATCAACGTTAGGTCGAGAATAGTGGTTTCTCGACCCATGATTTTAGTAGGCTATAGTATTGTGCTAGTGGATTGCATGTACAGCCTTTAAACAAGCTTAGGATACTGCATTGTAATGTGTAGAGGTTTTTAGATAAATCTTAATCTTATGTGATTAATATGTTTCTTATACCTATTTTATGTTATTAATCTCACACTTATTCCTAAATTTTACAAGTATACATGAGAGAAAGAGAAAGAGCTTTAACATCACTGCTAAAAATATATAAGTTTAATATATAAGTTTAATGTTTAATTTGTTCTGAACCATGTTCAAAATAAGTGAACTTGGTATTGATTTACTTGATTTAATGTTAAAAACGGATCAACTTAGTATTAATTTAATCATATTGGTTGTGTAAAACTAATTTTCTATTTAATATTAATTTGTTCATTTGTCATTTCATATTAATTTGATACTTTTGAAATAAGTATAGTTAATAACTCGATTGGCATATCATAGATGCACTTAGGAGTAAAATTGTAACAACTTCAAATATATTTTTTTTTTATAGAAAAAACTTTATGAGTTTAGGTTTTTAATTGGTTGTTTATATTAAGATATTAATTTTTCATTTCTTAATTTGTTGTTTATATTATGATATTTAAGTATTTAGAAGTTAGTTAAGATCAACATGGTTTAATGTATATTTAAGTAAAGTGTATTTATTTACTTGTTCTTTATGATACGTCAATATGTATTTGTAGTTATGTAATCTGACATTCATGATATGTTGTTGACATATAATGATTCAATAGTTCATATTGTTTTTTATACTAATAGTTTTATTGATTCATTTCTTAACACTCAATTGGTCCATGATTTCTATTTAAATAGCATAGAGGGTCATTTTTTGATAATCAATTGTCAAAAACTCACAGTTAATTTTTATTTCCTTTTTCACTAACATATTGTCTCGAGTGACTACATTAGTTGACGCCATAGTCTATTTCGACATAATATACTAGTGTACTAATAAACCACTTAATACAAAAGTGTGTTGATCTTTATTATATTTGTGTGTGTGGTTGCATAAGGTGTTGAACTTGTGCAGAGATACACTATTTATCTAAAATGGTATGAGAGCTCTATCAATATCCAATTGCATTATTGATGGTTGATCTAGATACTGAATTTGTGTTGTTGTATGCAACAAATACTTAGAAATAATGAAGATTAGTTGTGTACTCCTCTAAACCATCTCATGATTCCAACCGTCTAAATAAAATGCAACATGGCTTTGCTTTGATGGCATCCACGTGTTGCCTTGCCTGAGAAAAGCTTGTTTTTTTCATTCCTTATTTTTTAAGTTGATATCAAAGAGTTGTTGAAATCTTCTATTGTTGCAGAGAAGAAATGGATCTGTGCCCGGTTGAGAGAGCGCATCCATCGGTTTGAAGATTGAACCCCGTTTCTCACTTCGCTCGTTACATTTTCCTTCTCCGGCACTTTCCAAATATTTTCTAGCATTTCGGCATGTGAGGAATTCTTCTACAGCCACGGTCAAGAAGGTATTGATAATCGTCCACTCTAATACTGGACGCCAAGAAGCTGTGGGCAATGCTAGGGCGCGAGGTCGATTTGCAGTAGCCACAAATACTCCGGTGAAATGCCATAGTCTTGTGTTTTGTCCCCTCGTGTTCTCGTTGCTGCGACTGGTAAAAAAAAATTAGTAATGCTTCTTCACATTTAACCTCGAAATTTTTTAGATAGCCCAAGTAAATCGAGAAGAAGGAAGATCGTCCGACGATTGATTCTCTAGGGTACTATCGTTGTTGGAAATTTGATATTGTTACAAAATTCATTTATAAATATCCACGAAGGATAGATCTGAAAGTTTTTCATATTGTCACATAATACGTTTATAAATATACACAAAGGATAGAGCATTTCCACTATGCATATCAAAGAATAAACACAGTAGCTTGCACATACGAGATTTAATGGTTGCATAGATGTGTGGCCATTATTTCATAATTAAATTGAGGGCATAGTTAAAGAGATAGTTCATCAATTACACTAAGGGAGTAGTGAATGAGAGAGTTCATCGCAAGGGTGCCTCGGTTATTCCATAATATCATCAACCTCTTCTTTGTATTGCAAGAGTTATTTGCGTTGGAGTTTTTGTATGTTTGCGTGGATTTGATGACATACCAGAGGCATAAATAAAACTTTTGTTGTGACAAACAATCCACATTTTTTTAGACAAAGAACAAATTTTCCTGCATCAATTGGTATCATAGAAATTGCTCCATTAGATTATTGTTTGTTATTTTTTAGTTCACTAAATTTGTTAGGGACCTAACCCCTTATGTAGGTAGAACAATGTATTCTGATGTAATAAAGGTCAATATTAATAAGGCCTTGCAATATGGAATCTAAGAAGACCTAATAGAAGCTTTCGCTTCTAGAAGAATCTTCCTCTAGATGGTTCTCTTGATAGACATATTTAGTATAAATTAGAGTTGAGGGTATGAAAACCCTAGCTTGGATATTATTGTAATAGAGCTCTGCTCGACTGGAGGTTTCCCCCTCGAAGAGGCCCGTGAACATTGCTCCAAGTAATCGAAGTGCTCTTTCTGGTGTTATTCTATTATCGTTTCAGTATTATTGTGGTGTTATTTTGGTTATATTGTTGTTCATCTTCCATTTCTAGCATTTTATTTCTGTTCTAGATGCTTTTTATATATGGAATATCACAAGTGGTATCAGAGTACTTTCCTTGGCAGAAAATTGTGGGTTAAATATTTTTTTCAGGGTAGAAACGTATTCCGACGTCTTTAAGCCACAAAGATCTGTCGTTACGCGCATAAACCCATCGTTGAGGGATTCATATAAGAATGAAATACAAGTGGTTCTTAAGCACACATTTGTTGGCCACCCTTGTAACCCATGTTGGTACCCCTTCGAGTGGTAGCGGATCAGACAACACCTCTGTACGGATCGACCTAGATTTTTTGAAGCCCTCTTTAGATAAACAAATCGGCTACCTGACTGCTATAGTGCCACCGAGAACAACACTCGGGAAAATACTCTCTAGTACCTGGGTGGTCGGATAGTATGACTAAGGGCATGATCTAGCCTCCTTAGTTAGTGCCCTGAGATATTGGGACAAGTACTACTATTGGACCCTGCATGTATATCATAGAGATATAGCACAGGGAAAACCCTTGTCTGTAGAACCCTTGAATACCTAACCCTTGGGGATGGAAACAAAAAAATTAAAAAAGACAAGATCTATTTCCACGCAACTGAGTTTGGGTTGCCAAATCACTACACATTTCTTCCTGGTTAAACATTTGGTCATTTCATCACTATAGTATTCTTCGTAACGAAGTATAACTCCATAGGTGTAAAATTTTTCCACCATTATTTTAGAAATTTTTGCACCATTATTTGAGACGTATTCCATTGGATTTATCTCTTCTCCCTTATCACATTTATACATATCAATTTTTAGCAAAACATTTTACCCCACTCACCCCATTTCGGTTCCCTCGTCATCATGGCCCATACCCGTAGCCAAGACTTGGAAGCTCGCTTCAATACTTTGCAATCTAATTTCATAGAGAACCAACAAGAAGTGAAACATCTCAGTGCCAATGTTGTCGCCATCAATACAGCCATGCAGTCCTCCATCATCGCTTCAATCGAGGAACTCAAACAAGACATGACTACCCATCTTGAATATGTCATTTCGATGATCCGCACCAAGTTGCATATCCCGACAGATAACCCTTTATCTGACCCACCCCCACATATCAAAGCTGAAACTTCCTCTCATTCCCATAATTTTCAGCCCCATCACTTTCAACGTGACCTACCCCTTCCATGGGTGGATGTGACCAAATTTGATGGCTCGGATCCCACTGGTTGGGTAACCCAAATCGAACAATATTTCTCTTTATACGACATTATAGATGACTTGGCCAAACTCCGGTATGGTGTTCTCCATCTAGATCAATAACTTTGGAAATGGTGGCAATGGAGAAAAACTTCCCGTCAAGGGTATATTGCTTGGATACACTTTTTGGCAGAGATTTATGAATGCTGTGAGACTGACACCAACCATTTAGGACGTTTGACAAAGTTGAAACAATCCTGAACAATGGAAGAATTTATAGCTTCTTTTGAGCGCCTGGCTTTTCAGACAGAGGGTATGTATGATGCCTTTTTTTGAGAATGTTTTATCAGTGGCCTCAAGGATGAGATTTGTGCCCATGTCTTGATGGATCGACCTCAGAGTTGGGTGGAGGATACTAAAATACCGAAAGAAGCACAACAATTTGTATCTTCGCAAAACCAAAAACCCTCCTTTATTCCTGGTACTAAACCAGTAAATCCCACTACTCCCTCTACTCCACTGAAGATCCAAAAATTGACCAGAGATGAAATGGCTAAACGCCAACTCAAAGGCCTTTGTTATAATTGTGATAAATAATCTTTTCCGGGCCACAAGTGTAAGGAACACAATATTCTTATGGCCATCTTGGAGGATGTTTTGGAAGAGGATGTTGAAACTCCCCTTGTGTCTAAGTCACCTAAAACCACAGACATAACCCCTCCCTCAGACCCTCTCAAAGTAGAACCAATCATTTGCCTAAATGCTCTCATTGGTTTCTATGCTCCCCAAACCCTCAAGCTAATTGGTTACATCAAGCACATGAAGGTCATCATTCTGGTTGATAGTGGTAGCACCCATAATTTTATTTATCATCCTATTGCCCAAGAAACTCATTGCTATATCCATGCACTCAATAATTTTCAAATCATGATTGCCAATGGCGACTCCATGAAATGTGGATGACGTTGTGAAAATGTGCGTCTCCAAATTGGTGACTACCACCTGAAATATCATATGTTTGATATCGACATGGGTAGTTGTGACATTGTGTTGGGTGTAGACTATCTAAGGAATTTGGATCCCAGTCTCATGGATTTCAAGGAATTAACCATACAATTCGACCAAGAGGGCCAAAAATATAAGTTCCAAGGCATCACCGTCAGTTCACCAAAGATCATTTATTCCCATCGCATGGAAAAGCTATTAAAAAAAGGTCATGCTGGCATTATTTCCCAACTCCATGCCATCCAGGAAACTGAGACACCCTCGGTGCCACAAGACCTCCAATCCATCTTCTCTAAACATCAAGTGGTTTTTTCCACTCCCTAGGGACTTCCGCCTTCCTATGGTGTTCATGATAACTCCATTCCCCTTATACCAAGAAGCCTCCCTCCCAATATCCGTCCCTATCGTCACCCATTTTCCCAAAAAAATGAAATTGAGAAAATGGTTGAAGAACTGCTCAACGCAGGCGTTATCCACCCTAGTACAAACCCCTACTCTTATCCTATGGTCATGGTCCTAAAGAAAGAAGGTTATTGGCGCATGTGTCTTGACTTTCGCGCCCTCAAAAAACACACCATTAAAGACAAATTTCCCATTCTTGTCATTGATGACCTCTTGGATGAATTGAATGGCGCCCAGTTCTTTACTAAACTTGATCTTCATTCTGGCTACCACCAGATCCATATGAAAGAGGTAAACATTCTTAAGACTGCCTTTAGAACTCATGAGGGCCACTATGATTTTTTGGTCATGCCCTTTGGCTTCTGTAATGCCCTCTCCAGCTTCCAAAGCCTCATAAATCATGTCCTTCACCCCTTTCTCTGTCATTTTGTCTTATTTTTCTTTGATGATATCCTCATCTATAGAAAAACTTGGATATACCACCTTTCTCATGTGGACCGAGTTCTCCATCTACTCTCTCAACACCAACTTTTCCTGAAAAAATCTAAATGTTATTTTGGCGCCTCAGAAGTCGAGTACTTTGGCCATATTGTTGGCAAGAACAACGTCAGGGTGGATCCTAAAAAGATTGAAGCTATACAAGATTGGCCTCACCCAAATACTCTCAAAAGCTTGCGAGGATTTTTGGGTCTAACAGGTTATTATCGCAAGTTTGTTAAGAATTATGGAAAGACTATGACACCTCTCGCGACACTCCCTAAAAAGAATTCTTTCACTTAGACCCCAACAACTGCTCAGGATTTTCAAACCTTGAAGATGGCCATGTGAACCACTCCAGTCCTGGCCCTTCCTGATTTCACAAAGACCTTTTTCATGAAATGTGATGCTTCAGGGAAAAGTATTGGTGTTGTTCTTATGCAAGAGGGTCGGCCTTTGGTCTTCACTAGAAATCAATTGTCTGAATGAAATTTGGGAAAACCAATCTATGAAAATGAAATGTTAGCTATTTTTTGTGTCGTTGATTCGTGGTGCCCTTATCTATTGGGGAAACACTTCCAAATTAAGATAGACCATCAAAACCTCAAGCATTTTCTGGAACAACACATTTCCTCCATAGAGAAACAAAAATGGGTGACCAAGATATTTGGATATGATTATGAGATCATTTATAAGAAAGGCAAAGACAATGTGGTGGCTGATGCACTTTCTAAAAAATATTAAGATGAAGACTCCATTTTTTCTCTCTCCTTCATTGTACTAGATTGGCTCCAAGTCGTTCGCCAAGAATGGCTACATGATCCCAAAAGTTCACATCTAATACAACAATTGCAGTCCAATTCTCCAGTTTCTTGAGGGTACTCATGGCTCCATGATGAGCTTCGATAAAAAGTCCGTTTGTATTTAAGTAAACAATCAAAACTTAAATCCACAGTTCTTTCAGAGATTCATGCTACACGCATAGTTGGGTACTCCGGGTTTACCAAAACCTATGACAGGGTGAAACGTTCTTTTTTCTAGGATGGTATGAAACAAGGCGTTCGTAATTTTGTGGTTGTTTGTGATGTGTGTCAATGCAACAAGGGAGAAACAGTCAAATCTATGGGCACACTGCAACTACTTCCAATTCCACCTGCTATTTGGAGGGATACCTCTATGGATTTTATTACAGGCTTACCTAAATTGGGTAATAAATTAGTCATCATGGTGGTAGTTGATAACCTTTCCAGGTATGCTCATTTCTGTGCTCTTCAACACCCATTTACAACATCCACAGTGGCACAACTTTTCATGGATCAAGTGTTCAAGCTTCATGGCATGCCACATTCTATTATTTATGATCACGACCCAACTTTCACCAGAAATTTTTGGTAAGAACTATTCAAGCTACAAGGCACCCATATGCATATCAACACAACTTATCATCCCTGGATGGATGGTCAAACTAAAGTTGTCAATAAGTGTTTGGAAACATGTCTAAGGTGTTTTGCATCGAAAAAGAAAAATCAGTGGGCTCAATGGTTACCCCTAGCTTAATGGTGGTACAACACTTCATACCATACAACTACATGTATGACTCCTTTTGAAGTTGTCTATGGACAAAATCCACCTTCAGTTCTCTCATATTTACTAGGTGTTTCGAAGGTCCACGTGGTTGACCAAACACTTATAGTTCGAGAGGCTATTCTCTGTACCCTCAAACAAAATTTGGTCATGGATCAAAATTGCATGAAGCAACAAACAGATCAAGGTCGCTCTGAACGTCAATTTGCAAAATGGGATCAGGTGTTTCTTCAAATGCAACCTTACAAGCAAAATTCTCTCAAGGCCGACCATTATCAGAAGATGGCACCCAAATTTTATTGTCCTTAGGCAGTTCTCAAGCGTGTGGGACAGGTGGCCTATGAGTTAGCTTTGCCCAATCATTCTAAGCTATATCTTGTTTTTCATGTTTCATACTTGAAGAAGGTGATTGGAACTAAGTGTCAAACTCAAACCAACCTTCCTGAGTGGGAGCATTGCCTACATCAGCAAACCATCAAGGAAGTGTTAGTATAGTGGAAAGATATAACTCCAACAGATTCCACATGGGAACCAACTACCATTCTGCAGCAATTTCCACATCTCAAGCCTTAAGGACAAGGTTTTTTTTAAGGGGGCGGACATGTTAGGGACCTAACCCCTTACATAGGTAGAAAAATGTATTCCGATGTAATAAAGGTCAATATTAATAAGGCCTTGCAATAAGGTAGAATAAATCAAATGTAAGAAGATCTAATAGAAACTTTCGCTTCTAGAATGATCTTCCTCTAGATGGTTCTCTTGATAGACATATTTAGTATAAATAGGAGTCGAGGCGATGATAAACCTAGCTTGGATATTATTGTAATAGAGCTCTGCTCGACTACAGGTTTCCCCCTCGAAGAGGCCCATAAACATTGCTCTCAGTAATCAGAGTGATTTTCTGGTGTTATTATGTTATCATTTCAGTATTGTTGTGTTGTTATTCTGGTTATATTGTTGTTCATCTTCCATTTCTAGCATTTTATTTCTATTTTGAATGATTTTTATATATGGAATATTACAAAATTGTTGTGTGGACAATTTTTTAAAAGAAAACCAGATGTGAGTTTGCTACGTGAAGTAGTTTGAAATGATGAAGAATCCACTTGCTGAAACTTATCTCAATGAAACCAATAAATTTGATGGCTCGAATTTCGTCAATTGGAAATTCAAAATACAGACCTTGATGGAGGGTTATGGTGTATGGATGATCGTGAAAGGAGATGAAGCATGACTCGATGCGTCTGCAGGTGGGACATCGGAAACAATCCAAGATTGGGATAACCAGGAGAACAAAAACAAGGTATTATTATGAATGTCTGTGAAAGATAATATAATTCCTCACATTAGAGATTCTAAGACTTCTAAAGAAACTTGGAAAGCACTTAAAGGTTTGTATGAGACTAATAATATAAATCATATTTTTTTTCTGAAGTGTAAATTTCTAAGTATTAAAATGGATATAAATGAGTATGTTAGTACTTTTCTTGGGAAAATTAAAGACATGAAAGATAAATTGGGAGATATAGGAGAAAAAGTGTCAAATAATGATCTTGTCACAATTTCCCTAAATGGAATTCTAGAGGACTATCAAATGTTTATAACATGCCTTACAACAAGAGAAAAACCTCCTACCTTTGAGGAATCGACAGGTATATTCTTGCAAGAAGAAGAGAGGCACACAAATTTGAAGCCGAATTTGAAGCCTTGGAATTCAGACTTAGCACTATGGACAAAGAAGAGAATCCCTAAAGGGAAACTAGGAGAATGAAACAATGGAGGAAGTTCATCTCAGAGGAATTCATTTCCCAATCCAAATCAAGGTATGCCATCTAATAGAAATGAAACTAATTGTTTCTATTGTGGTAGGATTAGGCATCTTGCCAAAGAATGTTATAAGAAAAAAAATGATGAGTATAGTCATAAAAATATAAAACATTCATGACATTTTGCAGAAGAAAACCCAAATTTTGATTCAAAAGAGCTCAAATTGTTTGTGTCTAATGTTGCACTGTCTGCTGAAACTGATGATGTTGACGCATGGTTTGTTGATTCTAGAGCTTCATTTCACATGACATGTAATAAGAATTGGTATATAAACTTTAAAGAAACACATAATGGTTCCCATATTTATCTTGGAGATGATCATTCTTATCAAATCAAGGGATACGTAGATATTCTAGTAACATCGTCGAATGGAACTGTTAGACACATTCACAATGTTGTGTATGTCCCCGGGATAAAGAAAAACTTGATTTTTGTGTCCACAATTACATATCATAATTTGAAAGTTGAATTCTTCAAGACACATTGTATAGTGAAGGACTTGCAGGATCATTCCAGATTGTTTCCTCAAGAGTTAGATTGGGAAGTTTGTACAAACTTGATGTCACCAACAGTAATCATCAAGCATTGACTTCTGCAACTATGCCTACAAAAACTCTTTGGCACCAAAGGTATGGTCACATTAATTTTCATGATTGGTTTTTATTACAAAAACAAAGTATGGTTGAAGGACTCTCTATGTTGAAGAATGAGTATGTTGATTATGAAGGTTGTGCATTAGGAAAGATGCACAAAGATGAATCCCCATCTAATTCTGATAGGAGAAACAAATATGTATTAGAAGTTATAAATACTGATGTTTGTGGACCAATGCAGACAAGGTCCTTATGTGGTGCTTATTATTTTTTGTTATTTATTGATGACTACACAAGATACACATGGGTTTATTTCCTTAGAAAAAATAATGATGTTTTTTAATACTTCAAGGAATTTAAAATCATGGTGGAGAAACAAATAGGAAATTCCATAAACATCCTCCACTCGGATCAAGGGGGAGAGTACAGATTAGGGAACTTCATCAAGTATTTCAAAGATCATGGAATAGTATAACAATTTACAATACCCCACATTCCATAGCAGAACTGAGTTCTAGAAAGGAGTATGATGAAAGGTAAGAATATCTGAAATTATTTTTGGACTGAGGTCATTAGCATTGTTTTTTATTTAAAGAATAGAATTCCAAAAAGGTGTCTTGATCATAAAACTCCTTTCGAAGCCTTGTGTGATTCTAAACCAACGGTTAATAATTTGAGGATATTTGGGTGTAAGTATTTTGCACATATTCCAAAGGATAACATGAAGAATCTTGATGCTAAAGATATCGAAGTATTTTTATAGGGTACTATTCAAAATTTAAAGCATATAAATTGTTTGATCCATCTACTCACAAAGTGTTTGCGAGTAGAGATGTAATTTTTTATGAACAAGCAGAAGGAAATAATGAAGAGAACAATCTTGAAGGAAGGGATGTACTTCTTTAAGATGAAGAGGTCAAAGCAGAGAATCACCAGCACGAAAAGGCAGCTAGTGACATGGATACATCCAACGGTGAAGAAGAATTTTCACAAAACAAAGAAGAAGTCACCATCCAATTGAGAAGATATTCATGACATGTTCATCCACCTGAAAAATATAATGATTATGAATTGATGAGTAATATTTCAAATTTCATATAACCCATGAGTTTTAATGAAGCTAATGAACATGAAGAGTGGAGAAAAGAAATGGAGGAAGAATATGAATATAATGAAAAACAAAACTTGGGAATTGGCTGAATTACCTAAAGATAAAAATCCCATAGGATGTAAATGGATATATAAACCTAAATTCAAAGAACATAGTAGTATAGATACATATAAATCCATATTGGTGGAAAAAGGGTATTCACAGAAGGAGGGCATTGATTATGCATAAAAATTTGCATCAGTATCTAAATTAAATACTATAAGATTGTTAATTGCATTAGCTAGAAAATACCATTGGAAGCTTCACCAATTAGATGTAAAATCTGATTTTTTGAATGGTGAGTTAAAGGAGGAGGTTTACCTTACTCAGCAAGAGGGATTTGTGAAAATTGGTCAGGAACATTTAGTGTGTAAATTAAAGAAAGAATTGTATGGACTGAAATAGGCACCTAGGTCATGGTATGAGAAGATAGATTCCTTCTTTCTTCAGCATGGTTTTATGAGGAGGAAAATTGATCCAAATATGTATACAAAGTTTGATGAAAAGGGGCATGTTGTATTGATTTCCTTATATTTTGATGATTTAATTATTATAGTAAATTCAGAAAAATTTATTAGTGGAATTAAGAAGCAGATGTCGTAGATATTTGAAATGAAAGATCTTGGTGAATTACATTAGTGCCCAGGTCTTGAAGTTTGGAGAAATGTTGGTCAAACCTTTGTGTCTCAAGGTAAATATGTCTAAGAAGTACTTACAAAGTTTAAAATGGATTAGTGTAAAGGTTCTTATGTTCCAATGCAGCAGAACATGAAGCTTTATTGTGATGATGGTTCGAAGGAGGTAAATGGGACAATGTGTAGAAATATGGTGGGAAGCTTGAACTATCTCACTACAACCAGACCTAACATAGCATACTTTGTTAGTGTGTTAAGTCAGTTTATGACAAAACCTCTAGAAGTCCATTGGAGTGCAGTGAAAGGGGTACTCAAGTATCTCAAAGGCACAATTGATTATGGTATTAAATATACTGATTCATTCGATGTTGAGCTGACATGTTACTTAGATTTAGACCGGATAGAAATCCAGATGATCAGAGATCTACTACAGGTTAGCCTTTGGCATTGGATCCAGGATTGTTTCATGGATTAGTAAGAAGCAACCTATTGTATCTTTGTCATCCACTGAGGCAGAATATAAAGCATTGTGTGCAAGAACTTTTGAAGATGTTTGGTTGACAAGACTACTTCAAGATGTTTGAGAAGAACAAAGTAAAACTACGATAATCAAATGTGATAACCTAAACTCAATCAAGTTGGAAAATAATCTAGTTTACCACTCAAGGACAAAGCATGTTGATACTTAGTTTCATTTTGTTCGAGAAAAGATGCAGTCTAATGAAAGTTCTTTATTGTATTGTAATACTAGTGAAACTTTTGTTGACATTTTCACTAAGCCTCTTGGGAAGATAAAATTTGAATTGTTTAGGGATATGTTAGGTGTTGATGTCAATCATTTATCCATTAAAGGGGAGACTTAGAAATAATGGAGATTAGTTGCGTACTCCTCTGAACCGTCTAATTGTTCCAACCATCTAAACCAAATATCATATATATTGTACTCCTCATTGATTTAATAAAATGCAGTGTGGCTTCACTTTCATGGCCTGCAGGTGCTACCTCGCATGAGAGAAGTTGGTTTCTTTCATTCCTTCTTTTTCAAGTCAAATAATTTTGAGATTTTATTATTTTTGTGCATTTCTAGGATGAGAGAGTTCTTCCATGGAATTGAGAGTACTACTATCAATTTGAAACACTTTTTGTTTCACCCGAAAAAGGTTTTTATTTTCCATACAATCATTTTTATCATATTTGGAGGTATAAAGTTTCATTATGGTTTTTCAATTTTTTATAGAGTGTGTTGATATTTTAGTTTTTCTATTAATATTTCACAGTTTGATGCATTTTGATTCTACGTATACTTTTGTTGTGCACCTTATACAATCTTGGAAAACGAAAAATAGAGTGAAAATTGTTTTATTTTCTACATATGGTCTTTGTTATGTGCTTTATAAGATTTCAAGAAATGAGAAATAAAAACAAAACATGTGCAACTAGGTTGAATATTTTACTTTTAAAAAAAAAACAAGGGTTTTTGGAATAAGCATGCACTTCAAGTCAAAGAGTTAAAAAAAGACTCCCTTCTTCCTTGATAACATTTTTTTATATATTTTGTATTGGCTTACTTGTTTAAAAACTATTTTATTAAATAAGAAGTATTGAGTTTAAGTTTTTATTTTCACTAACTATATTGTAAATTGCATTTCAATTAAATAATAAAAATGAATTATATGAAGTAACTTTAATGCTCTCTTTTTTTAAAGTTATTTTTTGGGTGAAAAATGAATTAAAGTAAGTTTAATGTAAAATTGATTCCCTTGTATTCTGTAAAAAAGGGTAAGGTAAAAGTAATTTATTTGTAAAAGTGACATTATATGAAAAGTTAGAAAATGAAGAAAAACTTTTACTTAGTTAGCGTGTGCATGGATCACCACATGATCCAACATCTACCTACCACCACATGGTATTTTGATTATCTTTTATGCATTTCTTTAAAATGGCATAACTTTGACATTCAAAGTTCGTTTTTAGTGTTGTTTGTTTTTAGAGAGATCTATGTCAAGGTAGTGAACTTTTACTTTTTTAAGAAATTTAATTTCATATTTTAATATCATTAGTTCAATTGATATTTTTCTTATGAGATCAAACTAATTCTAAGGAAATACCATATCAAGGATGTACTACAAAGTAAAATAATTTATTAGATTGCTTTGAGAAAAGAAGCTACCCTCACTGATGTTTCAAAGAAAGTCAAATAGGATATTAAAATTAATGAAGCATGTGAATTAATTAGAAATTTCATCTCCTTCAGGAGATGACAAACCAAATAACATTTGGAAAAAGTTGGAAACTAGATTTGATAAAAACAATGAGATTTGAACCCACCAACTAAAAAACAAATTGATTTTCTTAAATTCCAGTTATTTCTCTTATATTTAAGATTATCTATCTAAGTTCACAACAATAAAAAAATTTCTTGAAGATTATAACATACCAAATAAAAATGACCAATGTATATGTGTTATTATTGATAAGCTTGATAGTGCATGTTTTGTTTTTTTATATACTTTCCAATCCACCAAAGAAGCTGTAGGGGTTGGTTACAAATCATCGACTCTTGAGTCTTTTCTGATTCTTATATTAGAGATAAAATTAAATTCTTGCATCTTATAGTGATCAAAATTGTAGGTACATCTAACAAATCCTTAGTGTCCCAATGAAAGGATAAATCCAAGTATCTGAAAAGGAAATATCCTCAAAAAAAAAGCAAAATAAGGGTCACAAATCCTCTCAACAAGATCCTACTATGATTAGTCGCAAATGAACAAAAACAAAGAGTAAGAATACTAAGAGACTTTGCAACTTTTATGGGTGAGACAATCATCTAAAGTGTAAATGTTTTAATAAGATGAAGGTCTTAGACGAAAAAATGAAGAAGCTAAACACCAATCTTGATTCTTCTTCTTCTAACTCTTCTTCACATGGACATGCAATTTTGTTCCTAGGTGTCCCTTCAATGCAACATTTTCTTTTTCTTCTAATAAGTGGCTTATGATTTTGGAGCAGCATATCATATGGATAGAGATAAAACCATGTTTTGTACTATTAATGAATGTAACACCAAAAACATACTTCTTGGTAATGACAGATCTATTAATGTTGTAGGGTATCAAACAATTCAACTAAATGATGGTAATTTTAATGATGTATGATGTGTTCTAAGTCTCTCGTGCAATATTCTATCAGTATACCAAATCACTCATTTAGGTGAAGGTAAAATAATATTTTTTTCACTCACCAAGTCTAATCAAGGATTTAAAATATCTTGTGCATGTTAGTAGCAATTGGAATTGTTGGTGATATTATTAGGTTATACATATTTGAAAACATTGGGCCATCATCTTTTCCATATTTTTTTATTTTTTACAGTGACAACTTGAGAAAACTTTGGCAGGAATAATTTGGTTGTCTAAACTATTGTTCTTTGCAGTAGCTATGTAATTAAAATATAGTAATTGTGCTTCCTCTAATTTCTTTTAGATATGATGTTTACAATAGTTTTGTTCATGAAAAACATCATCACGATAGTTTTTACAAATGTGCCTCTTTGCACAGCTCGACCCCTTCCTAGCTTATTCATATTAATTTGTGTGATATGCTTGTTTATACTTCTTTCTCTATATTAAAAGTACTTCTTAACTTTCATTGATGACTTCTCCAAAATAATTTATGTTTATTTCTTCAAACTTAAGAGTGAATTTTTTACATGTTTTTGTTCTACAAGGTCCTTGTAAAAAAATAATATAAACATCAACTACAAAGGTTCCGAACATATAATGGAGGAAAATATGTTAACAACAAATATACAACTTAGTACACTTCACATGGAATTCAAATGCAACATATTATTTCATATACACCATAATAAAATGGTGAGAGAAAGATTCACATATAGAATAAAATGGAAAATTCTATGTTTCACGGCACATCACAAAAAAATTATGTCATTCAGACAAATAATCACACATTAAGGAAAATGGAAAATAAAGTATAATACAATCTAAGGGATTAAGTCTCCATTTTTGTGTGAAATCCATTAATTGTGAAACTATGTTGTCAATTACACTCTCACAAAGGATTCAAAAAATATAACACTCCAAGAAGCATCGACTAAAATTAATCCAAAGGTAAATGAAATTAAGCCAAAGGTAAGTAAAATGACAAAAAATGTGAGTCACTTCTGTAACTTTGGTAGTGAAGCATGGGTTCAGATTCATAATGAGAAGAAGAAAACATTAAAACCTAAAAGTGTGAAGTGCATTTTATTTGGATATTTTGAATTTGTAAAAGGTTATATACTTCTTTATCCCCATTCCAATAAAATTATTATTATGAGACATGTTAAGTTTGTTAAAGGTGTCTAGACCTATGAGAATAGTTTGGTATTTGTTATGTATTTGACCTACAAGCCATCTTTGGCATCTATGTCATTTTCTATTCCCAACTTTTATGTTAATGATACTAATATAGTTTCTTCTTTATATGATGATAGTGAGAACAAAACTCCACCTCAACGTACTTACCTTGCTCGAGTTCTGGCCACTTAACATGAACCTACACTAACACCATCACTTCCCCAATGGTTTTTTACAACACATAAAGTAGGTAGTGATATTGTTGATGATCCTAAATCTCAACTTCATAAAATTTCAAAATTTTAGCGAGCCTCCTTTCTTTTAGCTCAAGTTTTAAAGACTCATGAGCATGAGGTCTCCATTCAGTGAACCTATGACGTAGCATATGTGTTCATGGGCTATTAAATAATACCTCTAATTTTACTAGATGTTGATAAATTCCTACCAAAATATTTTTGTTGAACTCCCCTCCCAATAAATATTTCCAATTAAAAAAAATTGTTTTTACTAGATATCCCATATTTTCACTAAATACCCCTTTTTATACCACCTAATACCTATAGAACCCTTGTACACTAATTTTTCTAGATATCATTTTGAATCTAATGTATATACCAATAAAATAGGGAAACATCTCATAATACGTTTTCTAAATTTTTGATGACCTTGTTCTCACTACTAGTGGCACCAAACTCTTAAACCATGTGAAATCCATCATTAAGAAGAAATTTGAAATGACAAAATTAGGTTATTTTTGTTATTTTATTGGTCTCCAAGTATTAAAAACCATGGGATGAATTTTCATTTTGTATTCTAAGTATGGATATAACATTATTTGTTTCTTTCACATGTGATATTGTAAACTATCCCCATCTCCCTTCAAGTCTAGAGTGAAATTTGTTGCCACCTCTAATATACCCAAAGTTGATACCACTTTGTACCATTAGTTGGTATCCTCTTATATTTGAATGATACCCATCCTAATATTTCCTTTGTTGTTGGCCTTGTTTCTGAGTGTATGCAAACACCCCTTGAAATCCATTGGAAAGTAGTGAAAACCATACTTCGGTATGTCTAAAGTACAATTCACTTTCAAATAAATTACAATTTAGAGGGCACAGCTTTGTTTTTTGTCTTGATTTATTATTATTAAGATAGATACCATGATGATTGAAACTCTACTCCAAGTTATACGTTTATTATTGGTTCTATACCTAAAACTTAGTCTTGTAAAAATCAACAAGCTATTGCAATTTATTCAGTAGAAGTAGAGGACCAAGGAGTTAACATAACTCAAGAATCATTCTAGATTTAGTAGATCCTTTTAGAGTTTGGATTCCAATAGTATCATTTGACCACCCTATTGTGTGATAATTATATTTCCATCAAGCTCACCAAATATTCAGTTCAAAATTATCACAACAAGTACATTGAACTACACATGTACTTAATCAAAACACTTATTCAATATTTCATTCTTGAAGTGCTATTGTTCGCTATATATGATCAAGTTGTAGACATTTTCATAAATTTTCTTACAGAAGATAATTTTTCCAAACTTTGATGTATCTTAGGAGTTAAAAAAGTTACCCTTAAGAGAATATATGATCTAATGTCTCATTTCTTATCCTGTAGTGTCACCTTCATAAATCCTTTGATCCAATCTAACATTTTTCGTAAGGGGAGATGTTAGGATATTTAGACACTTGGGAGTTAGTTAAAATTAAATTTGTCTAATATGTATTCAAGTAAAGTATGTTGATTTAGTTTCTTTCCTTAGTATGCATTAGTATGCATTTTTAGTTATCTATTTAAATGGTAACAATATGGTGTAAACATAAAGTGATCCAATGTTTCATATTATTCTCAATACTAATGACTATATTGATCCAATATTAACAACCAATTGGTTCATGATATCTATTTAAAGAGCATGTAGGGTCACTCATAGATAATTGATTGTGAGAAACTCATATGTAGTTTTAATTCCTTTTGCATTAGTATATTGTCTCAAGTGGTTGTGTTGGTTGGGGCTATGGATTGTTTCCCTCTTTGAATATTTAAATCATGTAATACACTAGCATATTGTTGTTTGATATATTCCTGTGAGAATTTCCTACGTATTTGACTTATGAACAAATAATTTTTTTATCATATCGTCTTAACAACCATGTTTGGTTGTCATCTAAATGACTTTTGATGTATTGATATTTATACTAAATTTAAAAATCAACACTATTACATTGTTTTTATTTAATTTCAAAGTAACACATTTGTTTTATTATGGTGATTCACCTTAATCTAATTGGTTACAAAATTCCAAAAGGTCATTGAATTTCCATCAACTTTGTCACAGAGACAACCAAAATGCACCAAGTGATCATTTCATTTGTTGTATCATTTCAATTTTGAAGAAGAAATATCTTGGACGATTAAAACACATTTAAAAGAGAGGAATATAATAAACACTATATGTTTTCCACCCAAATAGGAATTTAATCATTGAATTACATGAATTTTCATGAGAATGACATGAATTTCCATAAGATAGCATGTATTGAATTTATAGAGTATAATTGAAATCATTATCAATTTCAATGTAATAGATCAGATGACATGAGGGAAATAGGGATTATAATATAGTATATGTAGGGAGGTTCAAGTTTGTTCAATCAACGTATTGGACTGTTAATGTTAACTTGGTATTCCTTAATTCTTGGTCCCTAAAAATAAGTCTGGTTTTTGCGCTCCATCTCTTATGAAGAAAACTATTAGTTCTTCAATTGAAACTCACTATAAGTTGGACTTGCAATTTTAAACAATATGCAATGGAAGAGTTTCCCATCCTTTTAGAAATATTTAACAAATGAATTATTGTTGTTAGGAAAAAATGCTACTATATTCCTTTATTGTACTCGAATTTTCAACTATGCAATGGTTTCTTGTTGAAAAGGTTATGGTGGATACCCTCCTAGTCTCTAGTTGTGAAGGACCTAGTAACTCATTATAATTGTTTGATTTTTTGTTTATTGCGATTTATAGGCTATATGAGCCCATACATACATAGAAATGTATAAAGCATATAAAAAAATCATAAAAATATATTGCAAGTCTAGTGCCATCATCTTTTCACTAAGGGCATCCACATTTCCATAAGATTGAATATATTCTCACATAGTTAGAGTGTCCTCCCACAGAAGTGCTACCAAGAAACTTCCCTACATTTGGATCTTCATGTCATTATATCATCATACTATAGAAGTGATAGAAAAGAAGCTCCATCTTTGTTCCTTACACACATATTCATCTTATAAAAAACATTAACATCTAAATATTTTTTTCCTTCTCTAAAATTGGTCTCTATGAATTGCTAGTGCAATAATTGTTGCAAGAATTCTCATTGGAGCTGAAAATGATGTAGATAATAAGTAATTTCATCATAATCTTGAAGGATCAACAATAGTTTTTTTTTCTTCATGTCATCCCCTCCTTTATAATTCTACCACAAAAAATCCTTGTTTGTGTGCAGACCCTCTCCCTTGAATAGAGCCCTTTGTGAGGACGCGAGGAACATAAAAAAAAATCTTTAATGATGAGGAAGAATGAGAATATTTTATTGAGCATGGTATGAGGAATTTATTGAATGCGAAAAGCTTCGTTCGTCCAGTTATACTGAGTGGAGTTCAAGGATAGGTTGGGTATGTGTTATATTATTTTCATGGTTATCCCCATGCATGATATGTATGCATTGGGTGCAGCAGGAGGCTCCTAGTGGGGTCACAAGGGGGGATAGTAGGTCCCCATTAACTTGGAGTTTTGGGGTAGAGACCCTAAAAAGAAAAATGGATAGTCTTTTGGTCTGTCATGGGTGGTTTTGAAACATGGTTTTTCAACCCATGGTTTTCTAATTTCAATTAAAAAGTTAAGGTTGTAATCTAATCTAGATCAACGGATTAAAATTTTGGATGTGATAGAATCATATATATTGTATTTGTAAATGGTGAAGTTAATATAATAAAAGTTAGAGGCATGGATCTAGACATTTTATTTTTTTCATGGTTACGGGTTTCCATGAAAATTTGTTGAGTATTATGTGTGATTATATTGTTTTTCTTCTACTATAGAATGAATTTGTATGTGCATTTATATACTCTAAATGTTTAAAACATGCATTTGGTATTAAAGTAGTTATTGGATTCAAGGGGACACCTTTGTTGCTCAGGGTTTGGTTATCCTGGATCTGTGATAAACCCAATTTTAGTGGGAACTATGCAGTGGTGATTCTTGTCCTGAAAGAGAATGGTGAGCAATTCTAAAATCAAGATCAAGAAATTTAATGGGAAAATATTTGAGCTTTAAAAGTTGAAAATAAAATATATTTTGGTAGAAAAACAATAGTGGGTCATTGTGGATCATGGTATTGCACCTATGGGTATGTCGATGAATGAATGGACGAAACTAAATATGAATGAAAAGATAAAAAACTAGTTGTGGGTATGTCGATGAATGAATGGATGAAACTAACTAGGAATGAAAAGAGAAAAAAACATTTGTGTTTTTCATATTGAATGTTACTGAATTTCTTGGAAGAAGATACAACCAAGACATTATGGAATAAGTTAGGGCCTTTTTATAATTTTAATTCCCCAGTAAACAAACTTTTACTTCGAAATAATTTGTACTTCTTGAGGATGAATGATGGATACTTAGTGATAGATCATATAAATGCCTTATTGTTTGTCAACATTAAATTTTTTTATGAAGATAAGTGCATTAGTTTACTTTGTTCTTTTCTAGGTTTGTGGGATGTTTTGGTTGTAGATATTGGAAGTAATGGAACCATATTAACATTTGATGATGCAGTTACATACTTGTTATCAGAATAAATGAGGAGGGCAACTTTGGATATTTAGATAATACATGAATTATTTGTAAGAGGACATTCCCTGGATGGAAATAAATATAAGTCCTCAAGTGGGAAATCGAAATATAGAGGTAGCTATAAATATCCAGGAAAATCCTTAAGGAAGTCATTGAAATGTTGTAAAATTGGAAATTAGAAGAAGGATTTTAGATCTAAAAGTGTTTATAGAGGGAAGGGATCTTATGATATTCCTTCCATGGAAGGGACTACCTCCTCAGGGGAAGGAGGAGATGTGTACTTGGCTTCTCCAAGCACACATGCAGATAATAATTTATTATTGATTGATTGGGGTGATTATTTTCATATGAATCCCCACATCAAGTGGTTTTATGAACATGAAAAGTATAATTGAGCTGGAATTTTTCTAGTGGATGACTCAACAACCAGAATCACAAGATGAGGAAAATTAAAGTTTCAGATCAAGGATGGAAGGATTATAGCACTCGATTGGTTGTTTCACATTCTAGAAATGGCTAGAAACTTGATATTTTTGTCTTGGTGGTTAGCACCTCCTTTGAAAATAGTGACATGGTTTAACAACCTCTCATGGATCTGTTAAATCTCGTGGTTGTATCAAAAAATAATAGGTCAACCTTTTGGTTTAATGAAAAATGTGGGCCAACAATTGGTATGAGAGAGAATGTTCACGAGTTCGATCGGCTCGGTCAGTGTCGAGTACCTCAATTGGTGTTTAGGGTGATATTAATGACTTGATGGTAAACACCTCCTTCCAGACTCATGATCCATATGGATTTCGATGGCCTCCCACCTATTCCAACTAGATCATTTTGGTAGTTTTCCAGTTTGGCAATTTTTCCCTAGTTTTCGGGTCCCTGACTTGCGGGGTCATTTTGAGGCCCTAAACAACGTTTTTTTAGGGCTCGCCACAGTTAGAATGACCATTGATAGATAGCAGCAGAATGTCTAGTCCTCGGATATACCTTTCCAATGGGATATCGTGCATCTAAAACGGAGATCGTATGCAAAAGTTACGACCCCGGGAAGTTCATGTACTAACTTCTCGAAACGGGCCCCACATGAATTTTCGTGCTTCATCTCCTAGGGTTAATTGTTTTCGATGTATAGGGTTTTGGGCATTCCTGTTTATTGTAAAAAGGCCTTCAGAGCCTCATTCTTGCGAATGAGCACATCCGTGATATATATTCTTAGAGATAATCCACCACCATTCTTGCAAGCTTGTTTCCGCTGCATTTTATAGTTTCATCTTATTTCCTTATTGAATAGAAACCAGTTTTACTGTATATATGTTATTCTATGTTAAGCATATTTTGATAATAATATGTATTCATTTTTTTTGGAAAATATATTTTGGATAAATGGTATCAGAGTGGTCTGGTCATTGTCGTTCTTAATACATGTCCCCAAGAAGGTCAGGGTACAAATAATTGGGTCTCGAGCTTGTTTCTCTTGAGGAAAAATTATCTCGCATGCCCAAACGACCTCTCATGGAAGAAGAAAAGAAAGACGGCGAGACAGGATATCCATTTAAAATGTTTCTCAAGGAATCCATCACGCAACAGAGGAAAGAGATGATGGATAGTTTTGCACAAATCATTCAGAGACTACCAAAAAGCGATGCATCTTCCTCAAACGGAGGTGTTTCCCCCTTCAAGGTACAAATAAACATCAATATTCCTATATTTGAAGGTCATATAGACACAAATGTTGTAGAAAAATGGTTGAATCTTCTAGAAGGGTATTTCTCTGTCCATAACGTCTCTAATAGAGAAAATATTACTTTTGCGCTCCTCAAAGTTGTCCCCCATGTCAAATATTGGTGGAAAACTTTATGTGAGCGAAAGGAAACATATGAACCCGCATTGTTTACAGTCACAGTCACTTGGGAATCCTTTAGGGATGATATTAAGGAACAATACTACCCTATTGGAAGTTATGACAACCTGTACCCAAAATGGACCATGTTGCGGCAAAAAAGTGACTAAGTGGTGCTTGAGTTCACAAATATCTTCCATACCTTGCGCACCAAGCTAGTTATCAAATATTTTGACCGACATCTGGTGCTCAAGCATCATGGTGGTCTGCATAGATACATCCAAGTTGAAATGGAGTTTCTGGAAATCTCATCCTTGGGCGCAACCTACTAATATGTCATCAAAATCAAGCAGAAGCCAAAAAAAAAGGCACGGCAATTTGGGCCTAGGAACATCTCATAGAAAAATACAGGAAAGGGTGGCCCCAACCCATAGAAAAAATGATAAAGAAAAGATGTACAGCCTTAGGAAAACCAGTCCAGACTGCAAAAAAATAAGGACACCGGAAAGACAAAGAAAGATACTAGGAAGTGGTGCGACTTCCATAAGAACCCCTAGCATAACACTGATGATTGTCGCTGAAAACAGTCACTGGTGGCTAAGATGAAAGCCTTTGAATAAGATGCGGGTTCCAAATCTGAGTCAGAAATAGAAAGGGGGAGATGGATCATTGACGCAGAACCCAGTGCTACCATTTCTACCACCAAGCTCCAACCCGGTGAACCAGATGAGCCAGAGGAAGGTGAGTGCCTTTTTCATTCACAGATGTGGGTGAAGGGTACCTCACTGCCCTTCATCGTTGATAGTGATAGCCATAAGAACCTCATCTAAGTAGAGGTTTTCAAGCAACTCATCCTGCCGACAATGCCGCACTTGCAACCCTACACCATCGGATGGCTCCGCCAATGAAGCGACATCCGTGTTAGCCATTAATGTTTCTTGTAATACGATATCAAGCCCTTCAAAGACGAGGTATTTTGTGATGTTTCCCCTCCCAAAGTTTGTAATGTTCTTTTGGGACAACCATATTTATGGAAACATCATGTTGTATATGAGTCTAGGCCTCGCAGTGTTATTATTAATTTGAACAAGAAATTGTACAGGATAATCGAGGCAGTCCCACCCAGTGCTATTTCCTTGATCTCTTCCAGGCAATGCAAAAAGTTCATCTCTTAGACAAGGAAGTTTGTTTTCTATGTGATTCGCTCTCAGAATTAGCAAAAGATCATAGCCACATCCAGAGTCTTCGTGGTTGACCTCTCCACATAGCATAAGCTAGTGGATAAGGTTGTGGAAGAATACTCAGATATCTTCTTCTAACCTTTCGGGGTACCTCTGCACTGTTAGGTCAATCACCCAATCAATATGACACCCAACACATCATTTCCCAATGGGTTAGTATACCACCACTCTCTATTATAGAATGAGGAGATCAAGTGGAAGATCCATGACCTTCTCCACAATGGCACATCCATCCCAGCTCATCACCTTGTGGGATCCAAATCATGCTGGTTTAGAAGAAAGATGGAACCTGGTGAGTATGCATTGATTACCAAGCCGTGAATAAAATCATAGTCAGAAACTACTACCTGATTCCACGAATTGACGACCTCCTTGATCAGCTCACAACGGCCAAATACTTCAGTAAGATTGATTTGAAGTCTGGCTACTACCAGGTCCTGATAGAATAGATAGATATATGGAAGACTTCCTTCAAGTCAAAGGAAGGTCTTTTTGAATGGTTGGTCATGCCCTTTGGTTTCAAAAATTCTCCAACCACTTTCATTAGGATGATAGACAATATCATGCGACCATTCACCAATATGTTTTTAGTGGTATATATGGATGACATCCTCATTTACAATGAGACTTGGGCAGAGCACTTGCAACATATTCAACAGGTTCTGCACACCCTATGGCAGCACCAACTCTACGTCAACTTGGAAAAAAGATCCTTCAGCATGGACAAGTTTCATTATCTCAGCTACATTGTTGATCAACATGGCATACATGTGGATCTAGCCAAAATCCAAGTCATATGTGATTGGCCAGACCCAACCACACTCACTGAACTTCAGAGCTTCTTGGGCCTTGCCAATTTCTATCGCGGGTTCGTGTTGGGATTCTCCCATATTGCATGGACCCTCAGCCAAGTAACCAAGGGTGGTGGTAAGGATAAATTTGTGTGGGTTTGGCCCCAACAAAAAGAATTCGATGATTTGAAGAAACACTTGTGCTCAGACCCAATACTTTCACTACCGGACCTGCAACAACCTTTTGATATTGAAACAGATACTTCAGACTATGGTGTGGGTATCATTCTCACTTAGCAAGGCCACCCTGTGGCCTATCATAGTGAGACACTATCAGATGTTGTCCATAAGTATGCTATTTATGACAAAGAAATGTACTCCATTGGGAAAACCTACTGCCAGTGGAAACATTACATTCTTGGGAAGGAGATAGTCATCCACACTGATCATAAGCCACTGTAGTTCATGCAGACACAAGGAAAATTGTAGAATGACTACCATCAGAAGTGGTCCACGTACTTGCAACAATTCCACCTCAACATCAGGTATAAAATAGGAAGCACCAATCGTTTCATTGATTTCCTCAGCAGACCACCATTCATGACACTCACCACAATGCTAGACTCTTGCACCCATGAGACCTCTAGATGGCCCCAACTCTATGAAACCGACCCAAAATTCACCACCACCAAATAAATGTTGGGCGCAAACGCATTTGTCACTAATTTCCATTTTCAGTATGGGTTGATGTGTCGTCTGGTCCATCTCTATATTCCATCAAGTGAGTAAGGGAAGATGATCTGGGAATCCCACTACAGTCGAGTGATAAGACACTTCGACATTGAAAACATAATGGAAATGTTGAAGGAACATTTATAGTGGTAGTCAACAAGTATATCAGGTCTTACATTGTCTACGTGGTTGCCAAACCGTCCACTAAGAAACATGGTCTGTACACCCCTCTACCTACTCCTGACAGGCCATGGGAATCCGTCTCAATGGAATACATTTTGGGCCTCCCGTCCACCAAGCGGGGCGATGACTACATTTGTTTGGCTGTGGATCACCTTTCTAAGATGGTGATTATGGCTTCCTGCAAGAAGAGCATCACAGAAAAGGCCACTACCAATCTCTTCTTTGAATGAGTTTGGGTACATTTTGGAATCCCACAAACCATTGTCTCATATCGGCACAATCTATTTCTAAGCACATTCTGGTCAAGCCTTTGTTCAATGCTAGACACCAAGCTAACCAAATCCATCTCCTTCCACCCCCAGACATATGGCCAAACCGAGGTCTTAAATAGAATGATCATTCATATCCTACACATGTATAATTTCAAGAACCCTTGCACATGGGATAAGAGTCTCCCCTATGTTCAACATAGATACAATCGAGCCCTGCATATCTCACTCGACCACAACCCCTTTCAGGTGGGGTTGGGATTCCAACCATTGGGTCCCATAGATGTTGCATTACCCCTTGTGGTCAACTCAATTGATTCATTTATTTCTCCAATTGAAGTTGACAAAGCCACCCAATTCATTGAGTGGATCCATCACATCCACCAATAGGTTCAGGGTATTCTACAGAAGTCCAATGACAAGTAGGAGCAACGCCATGATCAACATCGATTGCCACATAAGTTTCAGGTGGGTGAAAATGTTTGGTTTCACGTGCAGAAAGAAGACCTTGCAGGACCCCATCGAAAGCTTCGCCCACTTCGTTATGGGTCGTACACCATCACCAATGTTGTGGGTGATGGGTTGTACACTATCACCACGAGAGAAATTGAGCTAGAAAGAGAAGGAAATTTTTTCTATAAGAGAAATTGCAAGGAGAGGCATGTTGAATCAAGTAGTGAGGAGGATGAAAGAGATTGATGATTAAGAGAAGAGGATTTCCACTTTAGTGATTAGACCCTAAATATAGATAAATGCAAATGAAAAAAAATAAAAGTGCTTGTGGAAGTTGTGGATTACAAAAGTAAGGAATTATCAAATTGCAAAAAATATATATTATGCATGACTAATAAAATGTTTGTATTGTTCGAACCTATTATGGTCCATGTAAACTCACCTCTTAAACATATGTAGAAAACGACACTAAGGAAGATGACCGTTGAGGTAGCCAACCGTTATAAAGTGGACTTGATTGGAATATGCAGTTGATAGATCCAAATTATATAGACAAAGCATGGGGTGAGTAGCCATACATTGGGGGTTTCAATGAATAACATGTACCTATATATATGGTCTTCTTGATCATTGCATTTCATCAATCATGGAGATTTAATAATTTTTCTTAAGTGCTTATTTACTCCACTCTTGCTCTTATAATCACTTATTGTTGAACATGGTGTTATTGTTTTTACTTGTTCAACATGATATTAGAGTTTTGTTATTGTTTTTACTTGTTCAACATGATATTAGAGATGTTAGGGTTGTATTAGGGTTTTTCAAATTGTGGAGAGTTCTAATGGAGCTTATGGTTCAATGCACTTTTGTGAACTTTCCTTATGGATCATGGAAGTACGGTGAATTGTTAATCTCGACCATCATCTACCCTAGTTCTCCCTTTGCATGTTCTTAATATCTTAGGCATTATTCTTAAAGGTTCAATGCATTATCGAGTAGATCTCGGATACTCATTGATTTGGGTAAGTTGACGTCAGTGGGTGTGAATTTGTAACCATTGAATGGATTATTGTTAGTGGAAGTATGCCGAATCACAGTGATTTTGCTTATAAATTATCATATTCAACCATTGTTTTCCCGAGTCGATTAGATTTGAATGTTTCTTGGGTATTATTTTGTTAAACTCGTGAAACTTTGTTGGGAATGTTCATTGATTCTACTGGAGTTATTTTTTCTAGAAGTTTTATGAGGAGTTTGATTATGTTGGCATGATATACCCTAGCCACACTACTAGTAGTATATTTGTGAAGGCATATTTGGTCGATTAATCAAACTCGTCTGAGTTATGATAGTTAAGCCTTGACTTGCTTGTGTAGATATGGTTGATATTGATTTTAAGTGATGTATTTTACATGGTATCTTGAATTCGGTGGTGTCAACCATCCACTGGAAACTTGTGTGAGTTCGATCAGGTTATTTCAAAAATAATTCTTCCTAGTGGTTTAGTAAAAATGTTATCTTTGAAATTCAAAAACAATTTTTCCTAGTGGATTAGTAAAAATGTCCGCTTGATCCATGGAAATGAAGAGAATATCATCTTTATTGACAATCTCTCGAATGAAATGAAAACAAGAGTCAATATGTTTTTTTTTCTTGTGAAATACATGACTCATTGACAATGGTATGACTGAGTTGTTGTCATAGAAAATAGGATTTGGCTCATTTTCCTTTTTGAAATGTGTTAGCGCTTTCAAATGTATTCACAACCATATTGTTTGGAATGATGTTGAAGTTGTAGCTACATACTCTGCTTATGTTGAAGATATTGCAACTATGGGTTTTTTTATTGGACTGCATGAAATCATATTTGTTCCCAAATGAAAAGCATAACCATATGTGTTTTTCTTGTCATCTATGTTGTCTGCAAAATCACTATATGTGTACCGTGTAAGTGAATAATTTTTAGAAGTTGTGTACCACAAACCATAGTTGATTGTCCTTGCAACATACCTTAATATTCTTTTTCCAAATTTCTAGAGAGAATCCTTGGGGGATTCCATAAACCTCGAAAAAAAACTTTCTACAAACATTATATCAAACCTAATGGCAGTAATGTGCATAATACTACCTACCATACTTAGACTTCATGTTGTTTGCTCAATTTTGTTCCTAGTGCAATTGCCATTCATTTATCCATTCTAAACATTTTCATAGTGTTTGTAGCATATTTTTTTTATAGAAAAAAATACCATGGAAAGATTGATCAACTTAAATTATCAAAAAGTATTTCACGAGACCAAGATCAATCATCTCAAATTATGTTTTCATGGCACTTTTAAATTCTTCCATATGATTACATGTGTACATCATATCATCAACATAAACACAAACAATGTGGATTTCACCTTCATGATTTGATTTTGTATAAAGAGTGGGCTCATTAGTGCTCCTCCTAAATCCATTGTTGATGAGGTAAGATTCAATTCAACTGTACCAGACTCTTGGATCTTGCTTCAATTCATACAAGGGTTTCTTCAACTTATAAGAATTATCTCTTCCTTTGACCTCAAAACGAGGTGGTTGATCCACACATACTTCTTCTTGAAATATGTCATTCAAAAAGGCCGACTTTATTTCACCTTGGCTTAGGCTTTTGTATCTTTCCTTTTTCATTAAGTTTTGTTTTGTACATGCACTAGACACCTATGTTGGTTTTGTCTACTATAATGTTGGTTTTTGACACCTATGTTGGTTTTGTCTACTATAATGTTGGTTTTGACACCTATCTTGGTTTTGCACATGCACTTGACACCTATGCTGGTTTTGTCTAGTTTTTCCATCCATCGAAGTACTAGTTATTTTATAAAAAATAAAGTCATCTAAATATTGAATCCAATACTTGGCTTTGATTTCTTTCTTTCTATGTTCTGCAAAAGTATTTATTTTTTCATTTGTCATGGTTGTAGGGTCTTCTGTAGGTGCCTCTGTAAATCCATTTTCTACTAGTTCCCTACATTCACGAGGTTGGAGGAATGATTTCATCCTTAAATACCAGAACTCATAGTTCTTTCGAACAAGAACTGGTCCTTGGCTCGACCCTAAATTGTTGGAGGAGCCCATTCAAAATATCATACAACTATAAATTAAAAAAAATACCTTTTATCTGGTGCCTGAGACCATCTCGAAATTCTATGTCGATGCCCAAATTCTTTCTTAATATCTCTTCCTCCTCTGCAACAACTCTTCTACTATTTTTAGGTCACTTATGGAGTACCAAGTGAAATCATCATCTGCATTGGGAGTCAAACTCGCAAATATTTTGCGCATAGGCCCCCTCTCGAGCCTCTATGATTATTGACGATCCTCCTCCTTAAAACTATGTGATAAATATATTTAATGCTACAGACAAAACAAAATTCTTGAACTTATAACTCTGTTATAGAACTGACCAATCTTATTCGTTGATCTCGGTCGACGGACGGTCAAGATCTCCTTGATCCCGCTCCTCTAGCTTATCAACTATTAGAGTATAGGGTATTGAAGTATCAGTATTGAACAATGTCAAAATCATAGTTCTTGATATACTAGATATTAGAGTATCTCCTATCAGGATATCGTGAGTATCGACTATCAGGGTATCGAGATATCAGATATTGGGTATCGTGAGTATCGAGCATCATGAGTATCGGGTATCATGAGTATCGAGATATCGAAAATATAAGGACTCCCACCTAATAAATGAGGACCATTATGAAACCCTTCCACTGGAACTTTGATCTCAGAATACCAGGTTATCGCCTTGCTGGTTTACTAATCGGGCACCGTACCAACGATCCCACCAGGACATCAGGATAGTGGGCCACCATTTATTGGTTTTTCATGCACAACGATGTACTTATTTAACAGGGAACTGGGTCACCGGTCCCACCGGGCGATCAGGCACTCAATCCATTTCTCATAGCATTTACAATCGCATTTACTCCAGTCTAGTTTGTTTGTTACCAATCGTTGATCTTGGTTTATCAACAATCTGATTTCCTTTTGAATGAATCATCAGGGGATCAGGCCCACCAAAAGAACAATTCACTGGGATTCTCTTTCACAAGGATAGAAGGGATGGGTTGGGTCGGTTAACCGGTCACTAGAGAACCATGGTTTCCTCCTTCCAACCCAACCACAGTTGAAAAAAAACACAGTCTCATTTCTCTATAGTCAGTCGTTGATCTCCTTTGATCAAAGATAATATTTGAATCAATCAACAAACACTGCCACTAGGTCATGGGGGTCATAGATCCATCGTGATGATCCTTTGTTGGTTCGAGGGTTCTGGGGCCATCTCAATGAAGTGATCTCAGTTGTTGATCCTACAATGATCAATGGTCATGGTTTCCCTTCTGCTTCAGACCCTTATGCTTCAAAGAATTTGTTTGTGCTTATTTCGGCATTCTCGTTGCTCTTAGTCGTGAGTCTTGTTTCTCTACTCGATCGTTCTATACTCCACTTGAGTCAATCTCTCTTGATGGATCGGTCTTCTCTCCACTCTATGAAGAGGCTTACACCTTGAGCTCTCATATGGTAAGATCCCTGAATCAATCTGCTCTGATACCATGATAAATTCAGAGGAAGAGAAGGAATAATTGAACAAGCAAAACAAATATGCGGGATAATACCAAAGGGTCTTCTATGCCCTTCTCAGTATTCAATTGTGTTAAATAGATTACAAAGGAATTAAAAAATGAAAACAGATCGCAACGGATCTCTACCCAACTCTGTAGAAAACAATAACTTAACTAAAAGAGTAACTGGAGTCTAATCCACTCAACCGGGTGTGTCGGTAAGGGAACGAGAAGATTAAATTCCGATAGAAAGGTTGGTTTGTAGAAATTATGGTATGTTTCTAAAAATAATTGTTTCCCAACAAGAATCTCACGATTGAATTTGAGAAGAATTGACTACCTTTGAGATTGTGGTTGCCATATTGAAAATAGAGAATGGAAGACTAAGGATGATATAGTTATTGGATGAGCTTTCCCTCTTCCAAACTGCTATTTTTTTAGTGGTATGATGAAAAATCTAGAAAATTTGATATCTTGGAAAGAAATTTGCAGCGCGTTTTTTAGAACCTCCTATTTGAATTTAAAGATAAACCTTGTCACTTGATGATTTGGAGAAGGATTTATAGAACCTCTCTCATACCAAACTTAATGTCTCAAAGGAGAAGATTGGTAGGGTGGAGTATCCAATACCCGACTAAAGAATGAGGTTGCCCACTTGCATACCTCTATTGATGAGATTTGTGAGGATGTTGCTCCCATAATGTCAGCTTATTTTTTGATTACCAAGAATTGAAGAAATACTATAATATATGCTATTGCATATGACTAAGAGATATGACACCATTCAACTATTGTAGGATTGCAAATAGAGTCTTCAATTAAAAGTTAGTCAATTGCATGATGTTGTTAAGAAGTATGACAATGTTGAGTTCCCATAACGTTTTCTTGTATCTTAGTTGTTCATAAGAAAGATGATGTTGATTTTTGTACATCTTCTCATGTTTTGACTACTAATGTTGTGTTTTCTCCTCGTTTCGACAAACATATTACACTTATTCGGTTCCATCTATTAAAAATACATGGCCTATACTAGATATAGACTTGGGAAGAATGGATAAGGTATTGCTATTCTTGTTAGTTACTCCTAGAATGAGATCACCTAGAGTGGGCCTTAGATATGATGAATATGCATTTCCAAATAGACATGGGTTTTCTAAGACTAGAAGACTCTTATTTGTTGCACATAAAATTCATAATGAGTTGACAAACCGATGCTAATGATTTTGTTAAAAATATTGAAGATGTGGCTCTTCATTATATGCAAAAATCTAGAGATGTTACTATAGATGACATTGCCGATGTGGGTGTTATAAACCATTCATTGATTCGTAACCTAATCTTGCACCCTTTATTTATCCATAATATAATTATTTACCATGTCTATATCATCATCACAAGGATCAATGTGTTCTATACCATTGATCGAGTTGTAACCTAATCTTTCACCCTTTATTCATCCATAAAAGAATTATTTACCATGTTTATATCATCATCACAAGGATCAGAGGAATTGGCTCAGAGATCAACCTTCTTGGAAAGATGGAACTAATTATTTTAGAACCTTGCAAAAAAACATGAAAGATGAATGGTCATGGAATCATTTTAATAGGTGTTTGTGTTCAAATACTAAGAGGGCAGGGTGAATCAATATGAGCACTTTATACCACTTTTAACCACAATATATATTCTTTCACTTTATCAACAATGTTCAACAGTTTATCATCAATGTATCATCTATGATTGCATTCAATATATCATGAGAATATAATCATAATCAACATCACATCAAAAACACAGTATACCAGTATTTACGTGGAAACCAAAATGGGAGAAAACCATTGTCGAATGTTTTCTTATATATATCAAGAATTCATTCATAGGAAGCACCAACTTCCAAATTCTCCAACTGTAACTGGAATGAGGCTACAACCCCCTATTATCAAGCTCCAACCTGAAGGAAGCTACAACTCCCTCAAATCTCTAGCTCCAACCAGAAGGAGGCTACAGCCCCCTAGCTTCTCTAGATCCAATCAGAAGGTGGCTACAACCACCTAGTTCTCAATATCCAACTCCCTGATTCTCCAGATCCAATCGGAAGGAGGATACAACCCCCTTTCCTTGCCCCATCCTACCACCTTGAAATAAAAGTGTATACCAACTGTCACTACCACAATCATTGTCATTGTCACTTCCATTGTCAATGCCACTACCACTGTCACTATCACATCAACCTGCAACCTGTCAACATGTCACTGTCACATCAACCTATAACATGTCAACCTGTCACTATATCCATCCTCTCACTATCACCGATACTCAACCAGATTCTATCACATGGATCATATACCAATGACACCTCTCAACTAGATGTCCAACATCACCAACACATGCCTCTACTAAGCATGTACCAAGATCACTAACAGACCATCACAAGATATGTGTCTCAACCATGTACTAGAGCATGTACCAAATGACCAACATGTATGATACCAAACATCAATCATGGAACATAACCTGTACCACACCAAGTGTATCAATCATGCACCAACACCTATACCAAACTTTGCATCAACCATGCGCCAACACATGTGCCAAACCGTGCATCAACCATGCACCATAACCTATACCACATGCCTCAACCATCAACCATGTACATCATCACCATACCAATTATCAATCCTCTACCATACCATGTATCAACCATGTACATAAACCATGTACCATATCATGTATCATACCATGTACCAACCATGCACATCAACCATGTACCATATCATGTATCATACCATGTCCCAACCATGCACATCAATCATGTACATCAAAACCACACAATGTACCAATCTTATACCATACCATGTAACAACCATGTGCCATAGGAAGTGTCTCAATCATATACCATATCACTCTCAATCATGCCATGTACCATAAGATAAGCCTCATGTATATGACAATATCACAAATATTTGTCTCTAACAATAAACCATAAGAACCATATACCAAGTACCAAGAGTATGTCTCAAGCATGTAACAATGTCACCTCAATCATATGCAATCATATACCATCAAGGGTATGCAAGACATGCCTTAAGTATGTTCCATACCATCCAAGATACAAGCCTCAAACAAATACATAAAATACATACCTTTACTCATGAAAACCTGAAGCATACAATCTCAAATCTTGTAGAAACTATGTTGTACCATCAAATATTGTTGCAACTCAACTAACCATTCTTCTTCAAATATTTACCTTAGATCTGCAACATGTCCTCCTACATCCTGCAGATTTATGCAACCTTTCCTCCTGCAGCTCACGTATGTACGCGACCTATCCTTATGCATCCCATGTATAACCTCAAAAAAATAGGGTTACCAGTTTTTTGCAACTCCGAAACATTCACTACTTCATACCTTCGCAGCTTCAGAAAAAATGTCATCACAAACTAGCAAAATGATCACAATACTATACCATATTGTTCACAAGATAGATATTTTGTGTAAGTGTGTGTGTCGAAATGAGAGACTCTTTGAGGTGTATGTATACTTGTGCTAGGTATTCTCTTTCCTTATTTTAGGGGTTTCTTGTTACAACCATTTTACCCTTTCACCAAGACATGTAACCAACTTGGGCCTTCTTGACCACTCTTTGGGGCTTCCAACTTTACAAGTCCATATCTATCTAACCATGAGGAACCACGTGGTGTTCCACATATCACTGAAAATGACAGGATGTGTACTATCCATATATGATATTCCTATTTTCAATTTCATTGTCCTTCATGTTCATATTCCTTAATCAACTTCGAGTCCCATAACCACACCTCCAAGGCTACATGTAGACTACATCCAATGTATCCAAATAACTCACCATCAATATTGATCATACAAATGACAATCAACTATCCAACATATATGGACCTCTCCAAGGGTTGACATCATTGACAACCAATTGTCCAACAGTTTGAGGACCTCCTATAGATGTATATCATCAAATATACAATAGAAAAATTCTCCTCTTTCTTACTATTGATAGATTGGAGTGGTCTATTCAATATCAACCATATGGTCAATTGGGCTTTGATTGAGATATTATTGATTCTTTTATTTACCAATTATATTGGAATATTGTGTTGATCCCTCAGTTGTGTTTAAGGGAATCAATGTTATTGCTTTTTTTGTCACGAGTAAACCCAACTTGAGTTATTTAGTTGAATAAGATTCAACTAGGTTGTTATTGGGTATGTCAAGGTTGATTTGAATTACTATTATAGATCAATGATTGAATGTAAGTGGTGAAAATTACTATGTAGATGCCAAGTGATGTATCTATGGAATGTTGGGATATGTTAATTCAGTACTACTATGTGCCACAATGTGTACCTATTTGATGATTTTTTTGAGATAAGTTGTTTGATGAAAAACAATGATTATTGTTAATTAATTATTGACTAGTCAACTCGTCGACTCAGAGTGTGTTGTCTTGTTTGTCTAGTAGACTGATTGACTCAAATTGTTTGGGAAATAGTTTGGAACCTTTATTTTTTTATCTAATCTTATTTTCATGTGCTCTCATTTCTCAACATGGTGCACAAATTGTTTCACTGATTTTAAGGCAAATCAAGTAGATTAGGTGAAGGATCTTCTTGGTGGCAGTTGTTCAAAATTTATTTGGGAAGCATTAATGTTAGGATATTTAGACACTTAGGAGTTACTCAAGATCTACTTGATCTAATGTATCGTTAGGTAAAAGTGTGTTTCTTAGTGCGTTTATTTAGTATGCATTAGTATGCATTTGTAGTTAGGAAATCTGATGGTCACTATATGCTCCAGACATAGAGCGATCTGAAGGTTCATATTCCTCCTCGATATTAACAACCATTGATACATGGATTAATACCCCATTGGTCCATGATCTCTATTTAAAGAGCTTGGAGGGTCATTTTTTGATGATTGATTGTGAGAATCTCTCTTGTAAAATCTCTCTACAATCTTTGTCTTTTGCATTAATAAACCTCTCCAAGTGGTCGCGGTGGCTAGGGTCGTGGATGTTTCCCCGTAGGGGTTTTACCATGTCAAAACATCAGTGTGTTGATATTTGATATGGTTGTGTGAGTGGTTATTGAAGGTTTTATTCCTCTATTGGAATACCTATGTTGTTGAACATGGTATCAGAGCATGTTTGAAGACCCACTCATGTTGTAGATCGAGATTGTGAATCTGAGTTGCCTCATATCCATTTTATGTCATTTTCGTACATTTCTAGGATGAGAGGACTATTCCATTACGTCTGAAGCACTCTTTTAAGTCAGGAACCCTTTTTTTTTCACTCAAAAAGGTTTTTGTTTGCCCAAGATACAACCATTTCAGTCAGATCTCGAGGTATAAATCCTGAATATACATTTTTTTAATTTTTGCAGAGTATTATTTTGGTTTTCTTTTGGTTTTATATTATTTATTTTGGGGTTGATACTCTTTTAGATATGTGTATTATCTTTGTATTGCACCTTGTGTGATCTCAGAAAATCAGAAACAGATAGGAAAAGGTGCATCTTCTAGGTAAGCTAACCGAGATCTAACCCTTGTTGTCATCGAGAAGCAAAAAAAAAATCTTGTGTGAAAATAGTGCTTTTTTAGCATGCTCTCCAAGGCCATCTTCAACAACAACAACAACAACAATCATCTTGATCAACAATACAATATGTTTTTCTAGACCATTTGGTTACAATTTGCCTTATTAAGTAAGAGGTATTGAGTTCAAGTCTCTCTTTTGTTACTTTTTTTGAAAATGTTCATGCTAAAATTTTAAATTGTATTTCACTTCAAGTATAAAAGTGAATCACTATAAGTAGCTTTAATATTTTATTTTAGAGTTATTTATTTTGCATGCAATTTTTCTTTTATAAAGTAACTTCATTGTAAAAGTGATCCCCACTTCTCTTTATAAAAGTGGGTCACTTCATAGAACAACTTACACCACCACATGGTCCTTTAGTTACCATTTATGCCTTTTTTTTAAAAGGGCATAACTCTCACATCCGAAGTCGGGTTTCAGTGTCGTTTTTTTAAACCACCTAAATTTTCGAGATCATTCCATCTAGATCATCGGTTTCAGTTTTCAAATCAATATTATCTACATATTTAATATGGATTCTACAATTAATCTCTTGTGTACCAACACCAACTACTTCCAATGGAAATCCCATATGGAGGATTTATTAAGAAGTAAAAGCTTGTACCAGATTAACTTGGGAAAAGAAACAACACCCACTCATGCTAATAAGAAAGTCAAATGAGATAATACAAATGACGAAGCACATGGATTAATCAAAATGTCCATCTCTCCTAATTTAAGGTTCCACCTTCAATCAATTCATCAACCCAAAGAAGTTTGGGACAAGATTGAATCAGTGTTTCATAAACACAATATTATTCAAGCACAACAGTTAGGAAATCAAGTACCGACTTTAAGTCTAAATGATTTTTCTTGCATTAAATATTATCTATCTAAGTTTAAAACACTCAGAACTTATGTGAAGAATGTAAGATAAAGATAAAAGAAGATCGTTGCATCTATATTATTCTTTCTAATCTAGGAAATGCATATTGTATCTACCTTTTATGCCCTGCAAGAGGCTCTAGGTACAACTTATAAAAAACCCAGTCTTGAGAAATTTTTTGATCCTTTGATTAGAGATCAAGATAAGATTGTACAACTTTGAGTGATCAACACTGCAGGTACCTCCAACAAATCCTTAGTTGTCCATTAGAAAGATAAATCCAAGAATTCCAAGAAGAAACATCCTCACCACAACAAAAAGCAATATAAGGGTCCCAAACCCACTCAGACAACTTCTTCTCCTAATGGTGACAAAGAAGAAAAATATAAAAGTAAGAAGACTAACATACATTGCAACTTTTGTGATAAAGATGGTCATGACGAGTCCAGATTTTTCAAGAAGATGGCAGCTTTAGAAGCATCGATGAAGAAGCACAATGTCAATATTGATTCTACTTCTTCTTCTTCTTCTCATGGACATGTACTTTATACTTCTGGTTTCTCCTTCAATACAACTTTTACTTCTTCTTCTGATGAGTGGATTATTTATTTTGGAGCATATTATCATATGGCTAAGGATAGAGACATATTTTCTTCTCTAAATCCATGTAACACCAAGAAAATATTTTTTGGTGATGATAGATGTCTTAGTGTTGAAGGATCTGTAATAGTTCAAGTAGAAAATGGTCATTCCAATGATGTATTATGTGTTCCAAGTATTTCTTGTAACCTTCTATCAGTATATCAAATCACTCATTCAGGTGAAGGTAAAACTGTAGAGTTTTCACCTCACCAAGTTGTAATCAAGGATCTAAAAGATCCTAAGCATGTTCTTGCAACTGGAATTGTTGATGATATTACTAGGTTGTACAAGTTTGACAACTTTGGTTCATCATATTTTTCATCGGTTTTTTTTGCTCATAGCGATGACTTGAGCAAACTTTGGCATGAGCAGTTTGATCATCTAAACTATCGCTCATTGCAAAAACTATGTAATCAACATATGGTGACTAGTCTTCCTCTTGTTTCATGTAGCGATGGTGTTTGTGTTGGTTGTGTTCATGGGAAAGATCATTTGGACATTTTTTACAAACGTGCCTCTTGGCACACCTCAAGCCCTTTGCAGCTTGTTCACAGTGATTTGTCTGGTCCACTCTCTTCTCTTTCTTTTTCTAGGTGAAAATATTTCTTAAATTTTATTGATGACTTTTCCATACATACTTGGGTTTAGTTCTTAAAACTTTAGAGTGAAGTTTTTGACAAGTTTTTGGACTACAAGGCCCTTGTACAAAAGCAATTTGGATATCAAATTCAAAAGTTAAGAACAAATAATGGAGGAGAATATGTGAAAAATAAGTTTACAAGTTACTGCACTACACAGGGCATCCAAATGCAACACATTGTTCCATATACACCACAACAAAATGGTTTTGTTGAGAGAAAGAATCACACATTAAAATAAATGGCTAATTGTATGATTCAATCTAAGGGATTAAGTCTAAAGTATTGGGCGAAAGAAATCAACTGTGAAAATTACATAGTAAATCACACTCCCATAAAGGCTCTTAAAAATATAACACCGAAATAATCTTGGACTAAAATTAAACTATATGTAAGTCACTTACATGTATTTGGAAGTATAGCATGGGCTCACATTCCTGGTGACAAAAGGAAAGCATTGTAGCCTAAAAGTGAGAAGTGTATATTTGTTGGTTATTTTGAGGATGTCAAAGGTTATAGACTTCTTCAACCACATTGCAATGAAATTATTATTAGAAGAGATGTTAAATTTGCTGAAAATCTCTTGGCCCGTGAGCCTAATTCGACAATTGTTCCTTATTCCGCCTGGAATCCATCTTTGACGTGTATGCCTTCTTTTGTTCCTATTCTTGTTTCTTCTTCAAATGATGATAGGGAGGATGAAAATCCACCTCCACCTACTCACCTTCCTCCAGATGAGTCATTTGAACTTGAACCACCACCAACTCCACAACTTCCTAGATGGGTCCATTCAACACGAGAAGCAATTGGTGATCTTGTCGGTGATCCTTTCAATCAACATCGAACACATTCATAGTTCCAGTGAGCCTCTTCTCTTTTGGCTAAAGTTTCAGAGACTCATGATCCAGAGACATTTGCAGAAGCTTCAGGTCATCCAGATTGGGATACAAGAATGAATGAAGAGTATCATTCTTAAATGGCTAATGATACTTGGGATATTGTAACTCTTCCAAAAGGAAGAAAACTTATCATATGTAAATGGGTCTACAAAACTAAGTATTCATCATCTGGAAGTGTTGAAAGAAACAAATCTCGATTAGTTTCCAAAGGATTTTCCCAAGTTGAAGGAATTGACTATAATGAAACATTTTCCCCTGTAGCCAGTATGAATTCCATCTGCCTTGTTCTTTCCCTTGCTGCCTCACATAAATAGGAGGTCCATCATATGGATGTTAAATTTGCCTTCTTGCAGGGATATTTGCAAGAATAAATAAGCATGGAAGAACCTCCTTGCTATGTCTAGAATGACTCTAGCCTTGTTTTTTGCCTTAAGAAATCTCTTTATGGTATTAAGAAAGCTCCCTGAGCTTTGTATGCCAAAATGGACAACCCTCTTATTGACATCAGATTCTCTAGATGTCATTCTGATCCTAATGTCTATACCAAGAAAGTAGGAAGCCATCTCATAATCCTTGACCTTTATGTTGATGACTTTATCCTTATTAGTAGTGACTCAAAAATTTTAAACCATGTGAAAACCAACCTTAAGAAGAAATTTGAAATGACAGACTTAGGTTTTTTGGACTATTTCCTTGGCCTTCAAGTTTTTCAAACCAATGAAGGAACTTCTCTTTCCCAATCTAAGTATGCTTATGACCTTCGTCGTCACTTTCACATGGATGATTGTAAGCCAACCCCTTATCCCTTCCAGTATGGAGTCAATCTTACTGCCACATGTACTTCTCTTGAAGTTGATGCCACCCTGTACCGTCAGTTAGTTGGTAGCCTCTTATACTTGACTCATACCCGTCCTGATATTTCCTTTGTTGTTGGTCTTGTTTCCCGGTATATGCAAACACCCCATGAAAGCCATTGGAAAGCAGCTAAAATGATACTTTGCTATGTCCAAGGTACAACTAAGTTAGGGATACATTATAGTTCACGGGGGACTCCTTTATTGGTTGGTTTCACTGTTTGAGATTGGGTCGGTGACCCTGATGATCATAAGTCTAATGCAGGTTATGTTTTTATCCTTGGTTCAGGACCTGTCACTTGGACCTGTAAGAAACAACAAGTTATTTCACTTTCTTCAGCAGAAGCAGAGTACTGAGCAGTGGTAAATGCAGGTAAGGAATCCTTGTGGCTGCGATAGATCCTTTCATAGTTTGGATTTTAGTAGCAACATCCGACCAACCTTGGTGCAACAATCAAAGTGTCATCAAGCTCGCCAAAGACCCAATTCAACATCAGTGAAACAAGCACATCGAGATACAAATGCACTTCATCAGAAACCTCATTCATGATCAAGTTATTGAAGTGGTGTTTTCCCTACAAAAGATCAAGTTGCAAACATTTTCACAAAGTCTCTTACAGAAGCGAAGTTTTCCAAACTTCAATCTATGTTAGGAGTTCAAGAAGTTTTCATTAATGGGGGATAGGCTCTAATTCCTCCATCCTTCTCCTATTGTCTCACTATTGTAAATCCTTCAATCATATCCCGAGTTGTTCTTAAGGGGGGATGTTAGAATATTTAGACACTTAGGAGTTAGTTAAGATCTACTTGGTCTAATGTGTCGTTAGGTAAAAGTGTGTTTCTTAGTGTGCTTATTTAGTATGCATTAGTATACATTTGTAGTTAGGAAATCTTATGGTCTCGATATGTTCTTGCCATAGAGTGATCTAAAGGTTCATATTCTCCTCAATATTAACGACCATTGATCCATGGCTTAACACGTGATTGGTCCAGGATCTTTATTTAAAGAGCATGAAGGGTCATTTGTCGATGATCGATTGTGAGAATCTCTCTTGTAAAATCTCTCTGTAATATTTTTTTTTTGCATTAATAAACTGCTCCAAGTGGTCACATTGGTTGGGGTTGTGGATGTTTCCCCATAAAGGTTTTACCACGTCAAAACATCGATGTGTTGATCTTTAATCTAGTTGTGTGAGTGGTTACTGAAGGTGTTTGTCCTCTGTTGGAATATTTGTTTTGTCGAACAATTACTATACCATGAATTGATTAGTACACTAGATATTTGAATGTGGCAGTGTTTCTTACTATACCTAGTTGGATCTATTTCTTTGGTGATCAGTGTTTGAAGTTCATATCAAATTAAAGGAAAAAATATATATAACTTGATCTTTCGGCCAAGATGAGTTTAAGGGGTGGTTTTGTAACCTATTGTTATATATGTAAGCTCACCTCTTCGAGATATGTACAGAACCACATTGAGGGAGTCGGTCATTCAGGGAGTTGGTCATAGAGAGTGGACTAGATTGGCATATGAAATTAATAGATCCACATTTTATGGATAATCTATGTGGTGTGGAACCGTACATGGGGTTTTTTGGTTGTTTTTGTTACTGACATGAACAAATATATATATGATCTTCTTAATTGATGATGTTTTATTACATCATCATTCATGGGGATTTTCTTACTATGCTTAAACACTTAGAGTGTCTATTGTCACCACCACTATTCTTGGAATCCTTATTTTTCACTTGTGTGGTTTTTTCCTATTGCAACATGTAGAAGGTAGTATACCAAAGAGAGGAGAATAAAATAAATTAATATCATGTGATATTTCCCATGAACATGTGTGTAACAAAATATATATGTAGTGAGAGTGCGAAAACTCTATTGATCATTCATTGCGTATCTTGAACCCTATCTTGTGTCTAAATTTATATTTTTGTTTCCTTCAATAATATGTGAAGTGTTAATCAAGGTGTGTAAGGATTGATATTAAACCATTTCCCTTCATTCCTTTTCCATATATATATTGCCAAAATTAGATACGTCACAATGAAATCATGTAGTATTTATCAAACTTCTATACTAACACATATCATTTAAAAACCATTCACAAATTTGTTATATAAATTCTTGTAATTATTACATTAACATAATGATGATTTGATGAGATTTTCATTCTCACTAATATATATTAGTGAGAGACCATAATAAATATGGAATCATGTCCTTAATTATTATATTAATTTATATTTCTAGATAATCTCTTTTACCTTTCTTATATCCTAAAGAACATATCCCTTCTTATCCTACTCCAACCTCTATAAAATAGAGATGTTGACGATATTCTTTTATTAGTCACTACCGTAGGCATAGAGGGACTATAGCGATCGATAATTCGTTGAATACATATTATTTTGTCCTTTGACTAGAAATATTTGCATAATACCTATTGTTGGAGCTAGGGAATTAAAAACATATATTTTTATATAATAAAAAGTACCATATATGTATTGATCTGATTGGATAAGAGATTGGAGGTCTTATTTCTGGCTTTGTTATTCCCAATGTTTTATATGGCAACATATCCAAACTTTTTATTGTATACATTATTTTTGAATAAAATATTTTTCCTATGTATTGCTTGAAGGTGGATTAATGTTAGCATTAGTTCGAATGTTTGTATTAGCATTTTCTACTAGCTGAATATATCCCTAAGTTTTTATTTGTACTAATCATATTGAAATGTTTTGATATCCAAGATTTATAGTGATTGAGAATTCCAAAGTTTATAACATCCTTGTCACATGTATTTGTATTGAAATGTATTGACACTTTTTTCAAGATGTTTCAATAGGCATGACAGCTTAAATGTTTACATGACGCGAGGTCCTCTAACAGGCGTGACAACTTAAATGTTTACATACCACGAGGTCCTTAGAGAGCCTGACAACCTTAAATGTTTATCTAAATATGCTTCTTAGAGTACATTTTTCCTCGAAATTTTCCATACAATGTTGCAGTGATTTTGCACACTGTTGTTGTCCACCACCAGTTGAATAGGCATTGTATGTTTCATCCTTCTTCCACCTTTGCAATGCAATTTTGTCATCATTGAAGCTACATACATTATTTACTGGTTCGGTGAGTGCTTCTTCTTCACTAGTTCATCGAATGCTTCTTGTTGTTGTTTCATTTGTGATTCGACCTACGCTTCTGCATTTCGTCATTTCAGAGTAAGTTTCCATGCCATAGTTTCATTTTCTCTTCCCTGTTTGTTGTTCAGTGCTTGTAGTTTGCATGTAAGAATGTTTTCTTATTTGTAGTGGCATGGTCCTTGTATGTTTTCGTTTCCTTCTTTTCTTCGGCTGCAGTTTCGTAATCGTTGGAGATACATTTGTTGTTTATTGGTTTGGTGGTTCTTGCTAGTTCGTTGGTTGATGGGTTATTGGTTGTGTTTGTTTGGCTCTGGTTTATGCTTTAGGGCCCTGGGGGTTCAGTTTGGCATGTTATTGCTTTCTCGTTGGTTTGGTTCTTGTTGTTTTCTTTTGTTTGATTCGTCGTTGGAGGGTTGTGGTCCAGTGCCGGTGATTGGAGAAATTTTTATTTTTTGAATTATTATTGTTTTGGGGCGCTTTACGATGTTCAACCCTTGCACCCATGAAACAATATGAAATTGTGTTATTTTCCTTATCTACTGAGGTTTATATGCGTTCTGATATGATATTTTGTCAGTGCTTCAGTGCTGGCATGAAAGAAAATAGTTGCATGCAAAATTGTTCGAGAATTACATGTGAAATTGTAATATCCACTATTTTTTGTTAGAATAAAGAATATGCAGACTACATTTATAAACCATGTATGGTCAAATGTGCCCATATGACATTACATGTTCTTTTTCCTCTACACAGACTAGTGTGCACACGATACAATTTGTGTTGTACTTGAGATATGATATGTACAACAAATATTCTGCAAGATTATATTTCGATGGCTGGAAGCATGTATGGGTAGTTTTCCACAAAAAACCAAAATCTTGTATCGTGGGAACATCAGTCTGTGTAGAGGTTAAATAATATGTATTTCCATCGATGCAAGCATATCTGGATAATTTTCCATGGAAAACCAAAAATTATTTAGCTACAGACATGCAATTTCGAGATATTTTGTGGCTTGTAATATATTTTGGGAAGGGAAAAAAAATTACACATTGACAGCTGTGGATGGAGAAGTGCAAAGGTTCATGTTTCTACCTATCTTTTAGACTGTTCATTGACTCTCTTTTACTGTATATGCATATTGTTTGTTCTCCGGTTCATACCATCTTCCATTCATGTTCATTGTATTTTGTGCGTTCCCACATTCAAACAAACATAATAGCTGGAGAAAACGATGGAGTCTTGACTGCATCGGTTGAAGAGGATATAGAAAGGTGCATGCTTGTACTATTATTTTATATTGCATTGTTTTGTATTTCATTTATTGTTTGTATATGTGTTCACCTAGTTTATTATATGTACATGTTGTGTGCCTTCATACATAGTAACTTATCTTCATTACATGCCTTCTTCCATACTAACCTGCTTCATGTGCGTTGTGTTTTCTCTGCATTGCTACATTTAAACAAACATAATGGTTGGAGATGACAATGGGCTTTTTTGTGGGTAAATAGCCTAGTTTCTCTTTCTTTTACATGTTTGTCTTCATTATAAGTTATCTTCATTACAAGACTTCCTGCATGCTAACCTACTTCATGTTCGTTGTGTTTTCATTGCATTTCTACATTTAAACAAACAGAGTGGATGGAGAGGACGATGGAATCTTTAGTGGGTAAATAGACCTATTTCTCTTTCTTTTAGATGTATGTCTTCATACTAACTTGCCTTCATGTCCATTGCATATTTGACGTAGCTACCTTGGAAAAAATAGGTTGGTTGGACAGGAAGATGAAATGTTTTGTGAAACAACAGAGGGTTCTATGGTACAATATTCTAAAAGTATACGAATTGTGCTGGTAAATTAAATATACAAACTGGGTGGGGGAATATAATATTAGACTTGAAAACGATGGCTTGGAAGAAATGGGCCTTTCTACCCTCCTTATTTCTACTTTTTCCATTTTCTCTTATCCCTTTTGTTTTCTGATTCATCTGCTTAGTTTTCTTTCTAAAAATGCCTTGGTGCGTCGGTTGGCAGACTAACGGTTTCACATCTATGGTCGCGCTTATACATTATTCCATAGTTACCCACTTTATCGATTGCAGGTGTCGGGCTAGCAGGTTCAAGATTGCTCCCCTGGCTTCTGAGGGTCTGTGATATACATACTGGTCGTGGTGCCCTACCTTCATGCCCTGTTTACTGTTAAACATTTTTCCAGTTAAAAATATCATATGCATACAATTTTACAGTTATTTAGTCCTTCTGATGGAAAATATACAATGCATATGCTTGTTTAGTCTTGATGTTCATCTGCACATGCTTGCATCAGAAAAATTTGGACTAGTGACATGGGCATGAGTAGTCAGTCATCCTAGACATTAGCAGACCGAGAAGACCAAAGGTAAATATGCATATCCTTTTCTCTTACTATGTTTACCAAACAAATATCCTCGGCTATATATTCATCTATGGCATGGTGAATATGTTGATGTCATCTGCAATACATGGTTTCCAGTTCACAAGAAGTATCAACAAGTACAAGTGATACATCGAACGTGTTGCATGTTCCATAGACTAAGAGGTGTGGTTGCAAAACTCTGGCTCCATAGTTCATCGAATCTATGCATGTACTTATATATTTATGCCAGTGAAAGAAGAATACAAAAACAAAAAAATGCACACTACCATTCACTTTAGTTTTTCTGTTCAAAAATTGTCACTAGGTCTAGAGTTGTAACATCCAAAGTACTATCAATAGAGGGCTTGAACAACTACCAAACTGGACAAGTGTTTGTTGGGGATATAATGGTTGTCTATAGAACCTACTTGGAAAAGGCAAACACAACTAGATCCATTATGCGTGCTGACATGAAAGACAAGGAGGCCATGATGACACTCACACTGACTATTCCTCCACAACTTGTCCAAAAACATGCAAAAAAGATACTGCCAGGTAATGGGATATCCATTACAAATTTTAATATATTGCCCAAAATAGTATATGACCATGGTGATTGTGATCGAATTATTTCGCTCAATGAAACAAGTATTGTGGAAAAAAATTATGTTGTTTGTTCAAAATATCGTTTCATCCCAGACTCAACTATCAACCATCTTGCACAAAACACTGATATTTACCCAATCAGAATGATTAGCGCAACTGTCACACTGGCGAGAAAACTTGGCTTGCAACACATTCTTCATATAAAGGATGGAGAGTCGGACAACAACAAGCCAATGGTACTTCTTTTCATATTCAATTTTGTCCTTTACTTTCGCATGTGCATGTATATCAGGTAAGTTACACAAATATTGCAATGTTCCATGCTGCAACTACAATTGTTTGATATGTATTCAAACTTTTTTTCGTGAATGGAGAAACAATTGCATAAAGGGCATATTCCACTTATGCTATTAAAAAATATAAAAAATAAAATGGATGTTAGAGAAAGGATATTTCGAACAACCAAGGCAACATTTGTAATAGAGTTGTGAGCATATATAGTACATGATTTTAAGAAACTAGCTATCTCTACAACTTTTGTGTGTATACATCCACAAAATCATCCTCACTTTGCTTATACAAATAGCCTTCAACAAATTTATGCAGCCTGTTTAATTTTATTTTTATTTTTTTAAGGGGAGCGGGGGTGTCATTGTGTATTATATTGTTCAATGTATTAATTCCTATGCTTGCGTTCCCAGGTTGAAGATTTTTTAGTTGCAGCCAATGTGTAATCGACCCCCTTTGAACCTATATGTGCGAAATGCAACTCTCCTTCTTCTGCCTCTGCTTTGATAAGTGATGATACGATTGATTGTCTTTGATGCGGTGAAAAATGTCCATATATATATATGGACATTGCATCAATGCTACCATATGAACCATGGGAAACACAACCGTTGGTAGAATTGTTGTATGAAACATATCTATGGAAAAACGCAAGCAATGTCTACATGCAGTGGGACCTTGGGATACACAAAACATTCCCCTTAAATGAGGACAATGCAATTTTGCATATCGGTTGAAGAAGGGAAACAAATATATATATCAAACTTTGGCTGGACACCAAAATACCTCATGTGTCTCTGTAATATTTCTTCAACATCCAGATGAATGTTCCTCGGACTCAGCTACTTGGGATTGCATGCACATAGGATTGTTCGGTCCAAAATATGGGAAGCATGGAAGCAAACCCCATATATCCCATGGCCCCAGTTATTTTCTACTGGGAACATATACCATATGCAAGAGAAAATGAATGCGACGATGTCTTTTCTTTGTATATCAAATTGTTTGATGCATTCTGCTCTATGGAACCTTGTGGGAACTTGCTTGCGACATGTTTGAAGTTTAGTTGGCTCTTGGTTGTGTGCTTCACCTGTCAATTTGTATATTGCGGAAATCTGACTATTTTTTGGAGGAAACAGAACAATAGAATTGATTTTTTTAGCTAGCTAGCCTGCAAATCCACCTGATTATTTCTATGGCAATGTGACGCAAATGTATTATGTGGCTTGTTTTATCATTTTTCCTTAATCAATGAACTTGGTAAAATTAATCTCCTGGAATAATTTGAAATCAATGAATATATACTATGCGAAGTGCAATTGTATTATCATATCAAAAAGAGGCCCTTAAAATTTAAATTGGTCGTTGTTTTAACATTTTTTGCTTAATCGATGAACTTAGTAAAATTAATCTTCTAGAATAATTTGAAATCAACGAATATATATTGTGCGAAGTGAAATTGTGCTATCATATCAACAAGAGGCCCTTAAAATTCAAATTGGTCATTCTTATGCTTGCGGTGATAGAATTTTAAAAAACTTTCTTATGTTTCCTTCATTTTTTCTAAAATAAGTGATTTAACATCCTTTGATAATTTTATGTAATTAAATTGTACAATATCAATATTTAATATTAATAATTTAGTATTTGAAAATAATGTTTTTAGATAATGTTAGATAGGATGACAATCCGTAAACAATTGCAATCTTAAGCCCACCATTCCTGGAGTCCTTCTGTCAATTTGTATGTTGCAGAAGTCTGAGTTTTATTTGGAGGACACAAGACAATAGAAGTGCAATGTTGAGCCAAAGATCCCGCAAGTCCGCCTGTCAATTTGTATGTCGCAGAACTGTGGGTGCTATTTGTAGGAAACAGGACAATAGAGGCTCAATTTTGAGCCCACCAGTCTGAGAACCCGCGATCCAAAAGTGTCTAAGTATGGAATGAAGGATGAGTACATTCTCTATAAAATATCATGTCCATACTTTATAAAAATACATGTTTACTATGTATTGCTTGTTGGTCGTTGTTATGCTTGCGATGATAGAATTTTAAAAAACTTTATTTTGTTTCCTTCATTTTTATTAAAATAAGCGATTTAACATCCTTTGATAATTTTATGTAATTCAATTGTACAATATCAATATTTAATATTAATAATTTAGTATTTGAAAATAATTTTTTTAGATAATGTTTTATAGGATGACCATCCATAAAGAATCACAATCTTGAGCCCGCCAGTCTTGGAGTCCTATCAATTAGTATGTCATGGAACTCTAAGTGTTGTTTGGAGGACACGAGACAATAGAAGTGCAATGTTGAGCCAGAGAGCCCGCAAGTCCGCCTGTCAATTTGTATATCATAGAACTTTGGGTACTATTTGTAGGACACAAAACAATAGAGGATCAATTTTGAGCCCGCCAGCCCGAGAACCCGCAATCCAAAAACTTGCTAAGTATGAAATGAAGGATCTGTGCATGCTCTATAAAATCTCATGTCTATACTTTATAAAAGTACATGTTTACTATGTATTTCTTGTTTTTCTGAAAATTTCTAGGTGTGGAAGTTGGCGGATGCACATGTTCAAATTTCCACTTACTTTTATATCACTAGCCCAACCAAATTGTACAAACTTTCTTGTCTAATTAAATTGTGCAATATCAATATTTAATATTAATCATTCAGTATTGAAAATAATGCTTTTAGATCATGTTAGATAGTTGAGATGGATTACCATTCATAAACACTCACAATATTGAACCCTCCAACCCATGATACCATCTGTCAATTTGTATATCGCGGAACTCCGAGTGTTGTTTGGAGGATATAGAACAATAGAAGTGCAATGTTGAGGCAGTCAACCCGTAGGTATGCTTGTCAATTTGTATATCATGGAATTGTGGGTGCTATTTGTAAGGCACAGAACAATAGAGGCCCAATTTTCAACCCGTCATCCCGAGAACCTGTTATCCAAAAAGTTTCCAAGTGTGGAATGTGGGATCCGTACATGATCTATAAAAATTCCATGTCCATACTTTATAAGAGTACATACTTAGTATGTATTACTTGTTTTTCGGAAAAATTCTAGGTGTTGAAGTTGGCGGATTCACGACTTCATATTTCACATACTTTTATATCACCAACCCGACCGACCGCTTCCCCATTTGATATTGTAATAAATGAATATAAACTAGCCCAAGTCCAATTGTGATATCACATCAACACGAGGCCCTTAAAATTCAAATAGCCCGCAGGTCCACTTGTCAATTTGTATATTGTGGAAATGTGGGTGCTATTTGTATGGCACGGAACAACAGAGGCCCAATTTTGAACCTGTCAGAACAAGAACCCGCGATCCAATTAGTGGCTAAGTATAGAATGGGGGATTCGTACATGCTCTATAAAATATCATGTCCATAGTTTTTAGAAGTACATATTTAGTATGTATTACTCGTTTCCTCTGAATGTTGTTTGGAACACAGAGAATAATAGAAGTGAAATGTTGAGCAAGCCAATCCACAAGTTCGCCTGTCAATTTGTATATCGCAGGACTATGGGTGCTATTTGTAGGATACAGAGAAATAGAGGCCCAATTTTGAGCCCGCCAGACCGAGAACCCGTGATCCAAAAAGTGGCCAAGTATGGAATGTGAGATCCGTACAAGTTCTATAAAAACCACATGTCCATACCTTGTAAGAGTACATACTTAGTATGTATTACTCATTTTCCGGAAAACTTCTAGCCATGGAAGTTGGCAGATTCACGACTTTAGATTTCAATTACTTTTATATCGCCATCCCAACTGACCGCTTCTCCATTTGATATTTTAAGAAACGAATACAAATTATCCCAAGTCCAATTGTGTTATTACATCAACACGAGGCCATTAAAATTCAAATAGTCTGCAAGTCCACTTGTCAATTTATATATCGCGGAACTCTGGGTGCTATTTGTATGACACAGAACAACAGAGGCGCAATTTTGAGCCTGCCAGCTCGAGAACCCACGATCCAAAAAGTGGCTAAGTATGGAATGAGGGCTACGTACATGCTCTATAAAATCTCATGCCCATACTTTATAAAAGTACATATTTGGTATTTACAACTTGTTTCTTGGGAAATTTTCTAGGTGCGGAACTTGATGGATACACGTATTCAGATTTCCAACCATTTTTATATCAGTAGCACAACCAACCTCTTGCCCATTTCATATTATACAAAATTTTTGGAACGCATGTTTCTGAATACGCGGGTTTTTCTTTGAAATAAGATATTTTACATCCTTTTATAATTTTATGTAATTAAATTGTACAATATCAATATTTAATATTAATACTTTAGTATTGAAAATAATGTTTTTTAGTTAGTGTTAGATAGTTGATAGGGATCACCATCCGTAAACAATCGCAATCTTGAGCCCGCCAGCCCTAGAGTCCATCTATCGATTTGTATATGGAGGAACTCCAAGTACTATTTGAATGATATAGAATAATAAAAATGCAATGTTGAGTGAGCTAGCCTGCAAGTCCGCCTGTAAATTTGTATATCACAAAACTCTTGGGTGATATTTGTAGCTCACAGAAAAATAGAGGCCCAGTTTTGAGCCAGCTAGCCCGAGGAAAATTTCTTGGTAAGGAGGTTGGCGGATTCAGGTATTCATATTTCACTTATTGTTATATCACCAGCCTGACCGACCGACCGCTTCCCCATTTCATATTGTAAAAACCTTCTTGTCTAATTAAATTGTACAATATCGATATTTAATATTAATAATTTAGTATTGAAAATAATGTTTTTAAATAATTTTAAATAGTTAATAGGGATTAGCATTCCTAAAAAATCGCACTCTTGAGGCCACCAACGCTGGAGTCCATCTGTCAATTTGTATATCACAAAACTCTGAGTGATGTTTGTATGAAACGAAACAAAAGGAGTGCAATGTTGACCGAGCTATCCCACAGGTCCAGTGGACAATTTGTATATCATGGAATTATGGATGTTATTTGTAGGCCACAGAACAATAGATGCCCAATTTAGAGCCTGCCAGTCTGAGAACCCTCGATCCAAAAAGTGGCTAAGTATGGAATGTGGGATCTGTACATGCTCTATAAAATCTCATGTTCATAAGTCCGATTGTGCTATTACATCAACACGAGGCCCTTAAAATTCAAATAGTCTGCTTGTCACTTTGTTTATCGCGGAACTCTGGTTGATATTTGTAGGGAAAAAAATAACAGAGGTCCAATTTTGAGCCCGCCAGCCCGAGAAACCACGATCCAAAAAGTGGATAAGTATGGAAAGAGGGTTGCATACATGCTCTATAAAATCTCATGCCCATACTTTATAAAAGTACATATTTGGTATGCACAACTCATTTCCTGGGAAATTTTCTAGGTGCAGAACTTGACGGATACATGTGTTCGGATTTCCACCCATTTTTATATCAGTCGCCCGGCCGACCTCTTGCTCGTTTCATATTATACAAAAATTTTGGAACACAAGTTTCTGGATACACATTTTTTTCTTTGAAATAAGATATTTCACATCCTTTTATAATTTTATGTAATTAAATTGTACAATATCAATATTTAATATTAATACTTTAGTATTGAAAATAATGTTTTTTAGGTAGTGTTAGAGAGTTTATATGGATCACCATCAATAAAAAATCGCAAGCTTGATCCCACCAGCCCTAGAGTCCATCTGTCAATTTGTATATGGCGGAACTCTGAGTGATATTTGAATGACATGGAACAATAGAAATGCAATGTTGAGCGAGCCAACCGGCAAGTCCGCCTATCAATTTGTATATCGTAGAAATCGTGGGTTCTATTTGTAGCTCACAGAATAATAGAGGCCAAATTTTCAGCCCACCAGCTCGAGGAAAATTTCTTGGTAAGGAAGTTGGCGGATTCACGTATTCAGATTTCTCTTACTTTTATATCACCATCCCGACTTACCGACCGCTTCCCTGTTTCATATTGTACAAACCTTCTTGTCTAATTAAATTGTACGATATCAATATTCAATATTAATAATTTAGTATTGAAAATAATGTTTTTACATAATGCTAAATAGTTAATAGGGATTAGCATCTGTAAACAGTCGCACTCTTGAGGCCGCCAGCCTTGGAGTCCGCCTGTCAATTTGTATATCGCGGAACTTTGATTGTTGTTTGTATGACACAAAACAAAAGGAGTGCAATGTTGATCGAGCTAGCCTGCAGGTACGCTCGCCAATTTGTATATCGCATAATTATGAATGCTATTTGTAGGCCACGAAATAATAGATGTCCAATTTAGAGCTAGCCAATCCGAGAACCCACGATCCAAAAAGTTGCTAAGTATGGAATGCGACATCCATACATTCTCTATAACATCTCATGTTCATACTTTATAGTACATATTTAGTGTGTATTACTCATTTTTCAGAAAAATTCTAGTTTCTCTCTTCTCTCTGCTTTCCCTTTCTTTAGTTACTCGTTTTTCGAAAAATGTCTAGGTCTGAGATTTGGAAGATTCGCGTCTTCAGATTTCCATTGTTACTTTTATATCACCAGCCTGACCGATCGCTTCCCTGTTTCATATTGAACAAACTTTTTGAATCACGGGTTCCTGCATAGGTGGGTTTAACATTGTGTCTCCATTGTTCCGCCGCCTGACACTAGCACACATAATTTCGCGTACAAATTAGAAAACAAACCCCCCTTCATACCGTATGATTTTGCTTTCTATTTTCTTGGTCCTTTTTCCCAATGTATCATTCTTTTATATTATACAGAACCTAAAGTTTAGCAATACAAAAATTTCCCTCTCACCATTGCACTTCTGTTATTCCCCTATGCACAAACAACAGCCGAAATTCCACGACATACAAATTGACGACCGATATATGTCACTGAGATGCAATATGACCATCGGCCCTTCATGTCTCCTAGGTATATCTTCTACCCTTTTTCTTTTGTAACCCACTCGACCACTTTCCATACTTGGGTATTTCTTGGAATCGATTTCGTGGGTTGGTGGGTGCACGAAATGTAAATGATATGCAATAATTAATATATAATGCTAATAGTTCATCCTGCAGGAACCGTTAAGATTATCAATAATGTCTGAAAGTCTGGAAAATATTTTCATTACTACGAATTAAACTAAGATTTGCGCAGAAGTATGTTATCCTTTCCAAGTATTCATTTCAAACATGATGCAATCTATTTTTGTGCACCAGCAGGTTGGCGCCTTTAAGAAATTTCTAATTCTTAATCTCTCTTCGTCGTCACCACTACCTTCGCATTTTTTTCTAAATATACGACTAGTGATCTGTAATGGTAACAACTCATTCTGCATGAACCCTGGAGATTGTCATTGATCAACGAAAGGCTCGAGGAGATATTCCATTGATATGAATCAAACCATAATTTGCGGAGGGTTATATTGTCCCTCCCCAATTTCCATTTCAAACATCATCTTGAGCAAACGAAAATTCTCATTAACTTGTGGTAGCAGTTCTGTCCAGATACAGTAAATACATTCGGGCATAATGGCTAGAGGTTCCACTATTCCAGGGCATATTCTTACTACTCATCTCTCTCCGCCCAGGAGAAAAAAAGGAGATGGTCCCTTGGTACACCGAGAGATATATTTCAAGCCAAATAATTCCAAGGCAACCTTGGCTACTCAGAGAACCTACCCAGTTGCATTGATGGCTAGTACAGACGTTGATGTCATGGATTTCGAGCTAGAACAAGATGATCTGATGGGCGATGATATGAAAATGGATGATGGAAATGCAGAGACTCTTCCCACTCCTACGCCCAAATTGAAATCAACCATAATGGGCAGAACTTCCTGGCTCAGTGATGGTGGTCCTGACAACACCAAAAGGAGTTTTAGAAAAGAAACCTACGTTGAACGCAATAGCCGCTTGGCAGCGCGAAAGTAGGGATTCTAGAGTTCAAAATTAGTTTGTTCTAGGCAGAAGCATTTCACTGTAAGGAAATGATATGTTGACGCTCCCAAAGATATATTTCAAGACAAAACATTATTCACTTGTGGGACTACTGTCCTATTCTCTGGATATACAATAAACATCTTCAGGAATCAGGTCCAGAACACTCACTCCTGCAAGAAAATTTTCTACTAGTCATCTCCTTCCACCCAGAATGGACTAATTTGGGCCTCTGAAATTGCACATGCAACCTGTGTCCCTGAATTTTTTTGACTATGCAGAGGCAGTTTCTAGTTGTGTCCTAAGTTTCAGTTAAGGGATATTCCATTTGCCCTGCAACATTTTTCGTCTTCTTCCTCACGGGAAGCTTCTGTAAACTATCAATTTCACCACAGGATGATTCATCGAGGAGAAAACTGCAAGGATCCTGCATATTGCAGATCCCATGCCTATGTTTGTGGTAGATACATTCAATATTTTGGCCCGAAGAACTGGGTCCAATTTATAAGGATATATGTACAATACTGGGTTTTTTTCTTTTTTTTTTTAAATGGATTTGCTATTAAAAAAAATTGCCTTGGACTCTTCGTTGTTGCTTCTTTTCTCGATTTAATGCCTATTCTCATTGGCATGGTTCGGTGCTCTCGTAGTTCTTCGATATTGTGTTTACTTATTTTATTTTTTCTAAGATGGAAACATCTAAATATTATATGGCAATGTACTGTGTCAATCCACCAACCTTTTATGCAAACAAAAAATGGATTACACACAGTTTCAAACCAACGTTCAATTCTATTCGTAATGCGGATAGAACATAGCAATACCAATGTACAATCTTGCAACAAAATTATCATTCTTGTTTCTAGACATGCAGTTATTAAGTTCTAATGCTAACAACCCATAATGCAAGAAGTTTAATACTTAAGTTAATATGTTACAGTCATGGAAGAATGTATCAAGAACATAGTTACACCCACATGTTTCAATAAAATCTAATATTAAACAAAACATTTGTTGGCAATTAGTAGAAAATAAAGTTTAATAGTTAAGTTAATATGTTACAGTCATGGAAGAATGTATCAAGAACATACTTACACGCACAGGTTTCAATAAAATCTAATCTTCAACAATGCATTTGCTAACAATTAGTAGAAAATGATGGTTTTGCAACAATGAGGATTCTTTGAAACCAATTTCCGCTTACGGAAACTGCCCTCCCCCTTTCTATTTTCCCACTCTTTTATTCCCTGCAGTTTTTATTCTTGGTTACTTAATCTTTTTTTTCTGAAAATGCCTTGTTGCACGGCTTGGTGGATGCACGTGTTTCCAACAAGTGCTTCCCCTTTCTTTAAATTGGCCCTCTATTGCTATGTGTCCTTCAAGTAGCACCTAGAGTTCTGCGATATACAAATTGATAGGTGGACTTGTACGTTGGTTGGCTCAACATTGCACTTCTATTTTCTGTGACCTCCAAACAACATTCAAAGCTCGACGATATACAAATTGACACACGGGCTCCAGGGCTGGTAGGCTCAAGATTGTCTTTGTTTATGGATGGAAAAGTGGTAAAATGATCCATACCACATTTGCGCCACAGAAGCTATATTAAAGGGAAAATCATTTCCTCAATAGTTATGTGTCCTATAAACAACAACCGTAGTTCCACACTATACAAATTGGTAGCTAGACTTGCAGGCTCGCTGGCTAAAAACATGCCTCGGAGTTCCACGATATACAAATTGACAGACGAAGAATACAACCAAGAACCAAGTAAACTTGTGGATCATATTCCTGGTCATTGTTTTCTGTGCTCGCTAACTTTACACTTTTTTCCAACTATATATTTTGGTGGGAAAATGGGCTATCTATTACAGATGTGAATATATTGGTCCTTCTTTTCCGTCTTCTATACTTGGCCAAATATTTGTTTCTCTTTTCCCTGAACTTTATCTTTCTCATCACTTATTCATTTTTTCCAAAATGTATGGTTGTGCGTGTGGGAAGACTTGCGGGTTCATGCTTGCAATCGTGCTCTTATATCACGACACCAACCAACCACTTCCCCATTCCATACCCATACACTTCTCTGACTGCGAATTCCCGGTAGGCGGGCTCTAGATTGGATTTTTGTTGTTCCATGGCCTGCGAGCAGTACCGTCACTTCTGCAATATACAAATTTATAACTGGACTCAGATCATACCCTCTTCCGTATTATGGTCCACCTATCATGCCCTCTTCCATGGTATACATTTTGCACTAAAAACTTATGAGAAATACAATTTAACCGTCGGGTCCTCACGTCTTCTGTGGAACTATTGTCACCCCATTTTGAAGCCCGTCTGTTTGCTTTCCATCCTTCACCATTTCTTTGAATTTATTTAGCGGATCGTCAGTTTGGCGGGTTCAAGAAATATTCAGTTCCTATTCACTGTTTTATGTGTCCGTGCCCCTTTGCAATTAGCAATTACCAATTATATATAAGATCTTATTTCTAGGCATGCAATTAATAAGTGCTAATTTCAAACATCATGGAATGTCATTTGCGCATCGTTGGGTTAGTCCGTTCATGAAAACTTCAATCCTCACTTTCGAGAACAAGTTTGCCCGACATTTTCCCTATTCCATACTTATCCACTTTCCCGGAAATCCGTAAATATACAAACCGACCGTTGAACTGCCCCATCATGATCTCTTCCATTTTACACATTTTGCAGTCAAAATTTCTGATACATAAAATTTGATCGTGGAACACTCGCCTCTCCTCATTATCCCCATAACCTTTTTGAATACCATCTAACCACTTTTTAGACCTTGTCATTCTTTCATTTCTCTCCCCCGTCTCCGTGACCTTCGCACTTGTCTATAATAAAAGAAAAAAAAATGTTATATATATATATATATATACATATCTTGTTTCTAAATTATCAATTACTAACATTTACTTCTAACATCTCATCATGTAGGAACCATATAGATTTACATTGATGGGCGAAAGGCTTGAGGAGATCTCCTATTAATGTGCATTAAACCAGTATTTGTGGGTGGTTATATTATCCCTTCCGAGTGTTGATTTCAAAATTCATGAAATGTCATTCATACGTTATCACCTTGGCACGTTCACGAAACCTCCAATCCTTAATTTCTCTTTTTCGTACCCGCCACCTTCTCATTTCTAAATATGCAATAAGTAATCTTTACTGCTAACTGTTCATCATGCACCACCCATACAGATTGTCATTAATCAGGGAAAGGCTCGAGCAGTTTTCCCATTCATAAGAATTTAACCAAGAATTAGCGGAGAGTTACATTATCGGCTCTAACTGTTCATTTCAACCATCATCTAGAGAAAACCAATGTTCTCATAAACCTATGGCATCAACTTGACAATAGTTCTGTGGATATACAGTGAACATCTTCGGCCACGAGGAGCATAACTTCCAGTGGTCCACGACATATTCTTATTACTCAACCTCTTCTGTAGAGAACCAAGTAATTTGGACGTCTGGGATTGCTTGTTGAGACTGTGTCCTTGAGGTTTTTGACTGTAAGGACCTGGTCTCTTGGTGCACCAATAAATTTATTTCAGACAAAAGAATTATTCCACTACGGGACCACCCTTTTGTTTCTTTGTCACCTCAGGTCTTCCACCAAATGCTAAAATTGTCGGATCCAACATTAACGTTCAAAGGAGAAGATTGCAAACAGTTCCTAGAAAATCATAATAATGGGTTGGACCTCTTTCCCCATTTATTAGAAAACTCGCTTCTAGTTCCTGAAGAGATTAGAAGCTTGCAGGTTAGTTAATTTAGAAATTCATTTCGCGAAATTGCTTGGTTGTTTACAAGAATAACGTGACAGGAGTCCACAACAACTGTTTCCTGGATGGCTCTTTATATTTTGTATTTCAAAGTCAACGAAAAAGCCATTTTTGATTGGGGCAATTTAATTTCCCATCAAATATGTTCCCAATTGTCAAGCTTCAAAAGGGAAAATAAATTTTATATGTCGTCCTACATAGTTTTTGCGATAGCGCATTGTTGTCGGTTTCCAACTGTCTCTCTCCAAGAAAGTCAACTGGGAATTTGAACCAGTAACATTCTAATACCAGGCCTTGTGGAAGCACATGGATTTCCACTATTTTTATGAGGTTTTTAATGGCTTCATGTCTGTTTTCAAAGTTTTTTTGTTAGGAGAAGATGTTCCCCACATATTTGAATAGGAAACCAGTTTTTTGGACAAGAAGCGGACACTCGAACATTTAGATAATTACATTGTCATAAGAATTTTTGGCTCCATAGAAAAACCTGATCTCCTTCCATGTCACATTACGAACATAATGTTTTTTGTAAAAGTAGCACAACAATACAACTACTGGTTGCATCTGTTGCAAAATAAGAAAAAAAAACAGTTCATTCCTCTGCCTTGCAAAGTAGGGGAGTTCGTGTTGAAAAATGTCAACAAAATTGGCGAATTCACAGTGCATTATAGCATCTCCAACCTGAGATATGCTGAAATCATAAGAGGGTTTGACCCCTATAATATTTTTCGACAACATTTACAAACACTTGGCCTTGGCGATTGGTTTTTCCAAAAACACCTTCTCGAAAATAGAGACAGTGGCGTAGTGCTCCTGCCTCTGATGTCGACAACCTAGACACAGTGCAAAGTTGCACTAAATTGTACACACAACAGGGGAAAGGTCATGGTGCCAAGAGTGTTCAATTGGAAAATAACACTCCAAAAAGTGCGACATCCCAGAGCATTGCTCCAATGGACCACCACAACAACAAATAAACTCTGAGTTCTTCAAACGAAGGAGGAGATAAAGACCCTCCTCACTCTAAAATTGATATTTCTCACAAGATTCCGGTAGAGAAGAAGAGAAAAAAAAATGTGGGGCAGGAAAAAGAGCCAAAAATTCAAAGTGAGAACATGGAACTTGAAACTGATCTGGATAGCATGCTTTTCTCCCTTGATCAAATCGAAGATGCCATCCAACATAGCCATTCAATGGACATATCCATTACCAAAATTTTTGACGAAGATGAATACTTTGTGTTCAAGAGTGTTGTTTTTGATAGCTAGTCCAAAAAATTGATAATTGAGAAAAAATATGTAAACAATAANGAAAGGAAAATCTTATTCAGAGCTTGACCTTGAGAACATGTGGTCGTCCCAAATCTTTCAAATTCACAACGCGACTGGAGAAGCACTTCATGATTCCATTGGAGGCATCGAGGCCAATAATTCCATATTGAAGGACCGGTTCAAGGAATTTGAAGAGGCTTTGATTCCTATGCCATTGCTTGTCAATCCTTTGGCAATAGCCATGCCTGTCACCACTGCAGCCAACTTAAAAGCATCCTCCACCCTGCTCACATCCTGTAGAGGATATCTGGAGAATAATATCAAGAAAAGAATGGAACTGGTTACCAAGACATGGAAAACATAAAAAACGATCACTTCCCTTGGAACCAAGGCACATAGTTTTCTCGAACATTTGCAGCTGGAGTTAAAATATGAAGAAATTTTCTTTTTAAAAACGTTCATTCCTTTTGGCACCATTGTCAACAATATGACATAAACAAAAGGAAGAGAACAAGATCTTCCATCCAAAAAGCGGATCGGCCAATTGAATTCATGTTGGAAAGAAAAAGAGAAGAACCTGCATCTCATTGTTCATTCATGTGAACAAGCCATATCTAAGAAAGATAAATTATTCACAAGGCTGTCAAGAATGAACTTAGCCTAAAAACCCAACGACTTCCAAGACCCCGACTTAATCTCAAACTCCTTGCCCTTAACTAGGCAAGAGTTCGATAAATAAGTTTCTATGTTTAAGGCCTTGTCTCTGGAAAAGTTTTACAACGTCCTTCAGTTTGATCAAGATCACGTCGACGAATAGCTAGTCAAATATTCAGTATAGAATGAGGAAATTCATCAGGCTCTGTGTAATTTTTATATCGAATTCTGGGAATTAGAAAACGATCTTTTCAACATAAAAATTTGGAATGAGATCAACGTCGCCCCAATGAGAATCTACATTGAAGAATGGCTCGAAAGGGAATTGAAGCAGGCCATCGACGAAAGGAAATAGGCAGTTTCCAGGATTCCAATAGTTGTCAAACACATCATTAAAACCGCAACCACAAGCACATAGCCAAAGGGCTCATATTGTAACATACCCACTACCTAAAATCAAACTTTTTCGTTGATTTCTCAACAATGAGAATCCCCAAAGCTCGCAGCAGTGAAAGGCCAAACCTGATCCATAGGTCCTTATTTCCCTGTCACGGCCTCTTCTTCACGTGCCTGTGACGTTTCCCGATGATAATTTTGGGTTTCGGGGTTTCGTGATTCCCGATGGCAAGAGTTCCTGTCCTCTCAAACTCTCGATCTTGAATTTGCCGATGCACCTTTTTACGCGCTAGCCCTCCTGGCTAAACTCCTGGCCCATATGACCACTATTTCACAAGATCGCAACCTTATCTCCTTTCGGGGTTTTGGGCTTCCAAAAGATGATGCGCTCTGACTTCAGCTAGCCCAGCGGGATAGACCTTTGGTCCACGTCACCTTCCCCCATATGACCGCAACCACACTGCTTATCGGGGTTTCAGACTTTTCAACACCGAAATTCATTTGTCCTCAGCACTCGCGATCCTCCGATTCCCGATATGACATCAGTTAATAACCCCTTTTCTCCTTTAGCACGATCAACGGCTGTGATCGCCCATGAAACCAACGGTCCCTGATTTCTATCGAGACTTCGGGGTTTCAAATGTCGAATTTCCTTTGTTCTCGGGTCTGTCGATCTCTCGAATCCCGATTCTCCGCTATGCTGATAGCTGGCCCCCACGATGGAGTTTTCCCTTCCTTGTCGGAATTTTGGACTTCGCGATTCCGAATTGCAAGGACTTCTTGTCCACGAGATTTCCGATTTCCCGACTCCCGAAATGTCGATGGTTGACTTTCTTTTCGAGAAACCTCCCGAATGCTCTAATCTCCTCCATGCGTCCTCCTAAAGATGGACGGTCCTGATCGTCTCTCACGATTTCACGACTTTTGATGCTCCGGAAGTCTTATCCTCAGGACTTGCGAAATATCGAACCCCGATGCACCTATTGACTTTTCTATCAGGACTTCCCCGATGGTATGGATCTCCACCACGTGTTCCGACTGATAGACGACCCTAATCCAATCTCATGATTTCAGAGTTTTTGATACCCCGATGACAAAAATTCTCTGTCAACTCAAAACCCCGGTAGCCGATATACCGATGGGCTCTCTATTTCTGCCACATGTCTGCACAACCGGATGGTCCAGATCATTTCTCTACTTCGGGAATTGAATGCCTTGACTTTCTTGACCTCGAGAATTCCGATATCCCGAGTATCGATATCCCGATGTGTCAACCCTCTCGTCGGGATTTTATCCCTACTGTTCACGAAGGTTTAACCCCCATGCATCTCTTAACGGATCCAACGGCTGTCGGGTTTTCTAGCTAAGATCTAACGGCTCAGATTTGTCGCACCTCACGCATTCTTCCATTACTTCGTGGATGTGGAAAGATCAACGATCCAAATGTTCTCATGGACCTTGGGGGTCTACGATCTCGATTTCCTCGCTATTCATGAAGATAGAGGGAAAAGGGGCAAGGTATGTAACGCCCTTGTTTCTTTCGTCAATCTAACGGTTGTGAATGACCCTGGGTCTTCCGATGGGATCTCTTCCGTCGACTTGTTTCTTATCCCTACGTTGTTACCTCTGAATTTTAAGAGGGTCATTCCTCCTCGTACAGGGTTATTAAGACTTGCCCATTCAAGTCCCTTTTCTAGGTTCTTGGTAAACCTTCCCAAGGAGGGAATCCCTGTGAAGAGATCTATTCTGGGGCATCCTTGGAGACAGATAAGGTGAAACAACTTCCCGAGAATGGGCTGGAAGCCTGACTTGGTTCAACTTAAGCATAATTAAATTCATTTATCAACATAATCCATGCATGTTTTTTCTGTTATAAGCATATGCAACTACTAGTACTGATCAAACATCATACAGTCATTCTTATAATGAAAAAATTCACAGTTCCACAGCTTATGAGCATAGTTGTCAAAATACACATATTTCAAGGTGCCAGAGGCCAAACACTTATCAGAAATAACACCAGGGTTAAGTAACTGCTGAGAGGGGTGCTCATTTCCACCCAACCGTAGGCTTAGCGACTCCCAACAGATTTACCACTAGTCACCCCCGAGCTGAGACCACGATGATGTGAGACTACGTCTATTTGTCTACCAGTGACCAGGAGTGAAGGTTGCAATTCTCCCTCTCCGCTATCACTCACTCTGTGTAATGTCAGAGTTCCCCTCACATCTGCCCCCCCCCC
>SNQJ01S0006150.1:157780-169322 GCA_010110895.2 Picea sitchensis | reverse complement strand
GACACGCTGGGTCGAATATATCCCTTATCCATCATTTCTTTCAATTGTAAATTGAGTTCAACTAACTCAGGTGTGCTCATCCGGTAGGGTGTCCTAGACACCGACACCACTTCTGGTGCGAGTTCTATCGAGAAGTCAATGTCTCTTCTCGGAGGTAGACCCGGTACCTCTTTCGGAAACACATCTTTGTATTCTTTCAGGATAGGGTGATCATCAGGGCTTGGTTTAGCACCTTCGATTGTTTTCAATACCTGTATTGCATATAGGGGACATCCCTTTCGACAATACTTTCTCATCTGTAGGGCTGATATTTTTCTCACCGAGACCGGTTTTCGGATCCCTTGGAGGGTTATCCTTTTTCCTTCTTTGCTCACACATTCTAAGGTTTTATGGCAACAGTCCAATTTGGCGTTATGGGTGGCCAGCCAGTCCATACCAATCAACAGATCATATGATCCCAGAGGTAATACATTAAGGGTTGCTTGGGTGGGGAATTCACCCAACATTAACTGGCAGGCTGGTATGACCTCTACCACCTTTCTTTTGGTGTCAGTGACTAACTGTACCAACCATGTCTTAGTTTGCTTTTGTGGTTGTAGCTTACACTTATCAACAGCTTTAGGGGCTATATAACTCAAATTTGAACCAGGGTCAATCAAAACAAACACTAGATGGTTGAAAATCATACCTTCTATTTCCACCACTGAAGCTTGGTGATCAGCTTGGTTATTATCCAAGGCTGCATAAATCTGCGGCACACTCCTTCCCACATCATTGACTATGGTAGCTTCCTGCATGTTATAAATTTTTCGACTGTTCTGTTGTCGGTGTGGACAATCTCTTAAGAGATGCTCTTCTCTGCAACCCCAACATTTCAGAGGTTCTTTCTTTGGGTTATTAGTCTTCACTGGTATAGGTCCAGAAGTTTATTTTCGTCCACCGAGGAAACGTTCTGCTGGAGTACACTCTGGGTTGGAAAGTTCATTCTGGGGTTCTTCTTGTAGCTCTTAAATTCTGAGGATTTAATCCCCTTTTTCAGAAATTTTTAACCACTCTTATGTTTCTAGTCCCCACAAGACTCTGCCCGATGTCCATATTGTTCATGACAATATGTTTCTTTTCGAATAGTGTCTTCTAAGGTCTTTGGCTCATCAAATTTGATTTGGTTCCGGTATTTTTTGGGTAACCCGTTGATGAAGCGTTGCGCCTTTGCCTTCTCTGCTTTGATGTAGGGTACATATCTCAATAAGTCGAGGAATTTGTTGACATATTCCTCTATAGTGAGCTGCCCCAGTTTGAGTTCATAAAACTCTTTATCCTTCTCGTCGAAATACCTTTCCGACAAATACTTCTTCTGGAAGTACTTCTCAAACCGTTTCCAAGACAGGTCCTCCTCACAGACCCCTTTCATGTTCTTAAGATCTTCCCACCAAATAGAAGCCTTTCCATTTAGATTGAAAGTGGCCCCTCGGGCCTTTAGATTTTCTGATAAATCATGGACTCTGAAGTATTTCTTCAGTCCAAGTAACCAAGCCTCGGCTACCTCTCCCTTCTTTATCTCACCGTTGAAGGAGGGAGGTTTGGCCTTTCTAAATTCTTCAAATTTATGACCCTTGGAAGTCTTTTGTTTCTTTTGTTTTCTTCGCGAATAGGAACTGGTCCTGCTGCTGGAAGAGCCTTCTGAATCGCCATCTTCCTTTTTAGTGGAATCATCTGGCACTAGTCCTTTACCTCTGGGGTGGACCTTTCTTGATGTGCTTCTCTCAGTATGGCCACTGACACGACCATGATTCTGCATCTCAGGTTCCTGCTGCATTTGTTGTTGTAGGTCAGATAAGCTCTGTAGTAAAACTGCATTAATTTCGGTTTGCTTTTCTTGTTCTTTCATCATTCTTTCATTGTCATCCTTCTAGCTTTGCAATTCAAACATGAGACTCCTCACAGTCTCAGCTAGATCTGGAGGGGTTTCTATTGCTCTTCTTTCATCAGACTCTTCGTCTCTGTTGTGGGAGCCTTCTCCCACCTTTTGGTGAGTCACCATGCTCTGGGTCTGTAGATTCCCGCGGGTGATCGTCTGCTTGAGTGAAAAGACAAACGCTAGATATTAGTCAAGAGTTAAATACATTTTTATAATTTGCGCATAATTCATAACTCTTTCACATGCATACAGAGTCGGGTTCTCGTTTCCAAGTTTTAATCCTGGACAAGAGAGTTACGTTAGGGGTTATTTATTCATAGGAGTACTTCGAACGAAGCTTATGCGTAACTCGTACATGAGCCCAATCAGGCTGAGTGTTGTAACCATGCTCTGATACCACTTTGTAACATACCCACTACCTAAAATCAAACTTTTTCTTTGATTTCTCAACAATGAGAATCCCCGAAGCTCGCAGCAGCAAAAGGCCAAACCTGATCCATAGGTCCTTATTTCCCTGTCACAGCCTCTTCTTCATGTGCCTGTGACGTTTCCCGATGATAATTTCGGGTTTCGAGGTTTCGTGATTCCCGATGACAAGAGTTCCTGTCCTCTCGAACTCCCGATATCCGATTTGTCGATGCGCCCCTTTACGCACTATCCCTCCTGGCTAAACTCCTGGCCCATATGACCACTATTTCACAAGACCGCAACCTTATCTTCTTTCAGGGTTTTGGGCTTCCAAAATCTGATGCGTTGTGACTTCAGCTAGCCCTGTGGGCTAGACCTTTGGTCCACATGACCTTCCCCCATATGACCACAGCCACACTGCTTATCAAGGTTTCAGACTTTTCAATGCGGAAATGCATTTGTCCTCAGGACTTTCTATCCTCCGATTCCCGATATGATGTCAGTTAATAACCCCTTTTCGCCTTTAGCGCGATCAACGACTGTGATCGCCCATGAAACCAACGGTCCCTGATTTCTATCGAGACTTCGGGGTTTCAAATGCCGAAATGCCTTTGTTCTCAGGTCTATCGATCTCTCGAATCCTGATTCTCCGCTATGCTGACAGCTGGCCCCCACAATGGAGCTTTCCCTTCCTTGTTGGAATTTTGGACTTCACAATTTCGAATTGCAAGGACTTCTTGTCCACGGGATTCCTGATTTCCCAACTCCCAAAATGTCGATGGTCAACTTTCTTTTGGGGAAACCTCCAGAATGCTCTAATCTCCTCCATGCGTCCTCCTCAAGATGGACAGTCCTGATCATCTCTCGTGATTTCGCGACTTCTTATGCTCCGGAAGTCTTGTCCTCAGGAATCGCAAAATACCGAACCCCGATGCACCTATTGACTTTTATATTGGGACTTCCTCGATGGTCTGGATCTTTGCCACGTGTTCTGGCTGATAGACAGCCCTGATCCAATCTCGTGATTTCAGATTTTTTGATACCCCAATGACATAAATTCTCAGTCAACTCAAAACCCCGGTAGTCGATATACCGACGGGCTCTCGATTTCTGCCACATGTTTGCACAACCGGATGGTCAAGATCATTTCTTTGTTTTGGGACTTGAAATGCCCCGACTTTCTCGACCTCGAGAATTCTGATATCCCGAGAACCGATATCCCGATGTGTCAACCCTGTCGTTGGGATTTTACCCCTACTTTTCACGAAGGTTTAACCCTCATGCATCTCTTAACGGATCTAATGGCTTTTGGTTTTTTCTAGCTAAGATCTATCCCACCTCGTGCATTCTTCCACTACTTCGTGGATGTGGAAAGATCAACGGTCCAAATGATCTCATGGACCTTGGGGGTCTACGATCCTGATTTCCTCGCTATTCACGAAGATAGAAGGAAAAGGGACAAGGTGTGTAACGCCCTTGTTTCTTTCATCAATATAAGGGTTGTGAATGACCCTGGGTCTTTCGACAGGATCTCATCCGTCGACTCGTTGCTTATCCCTACGCTGCTACCTCGAAATTTTAAGAGGGTCATTCCTCCTCATACAGGGTTATTAAGACTTTCCCATTCAAGTCCCTTTTCCAGGTTCTTGGTAAACCTTCCCAAGGAGGGAATCCCTATGAAGAGATCTATTCCGGGGCATCCTCGGAGACAGATAAGGGGAAACAACTTCTCGAGAACGGGTTGGAAGCCTGACTTGGTTCAACTTAAGCATAATTAAATTCATTTATCAACATAAGCCATGCGTGGATTTTCTGTTATAAGCATATACAACTACTAGTACAGATACAACATTATACAGTCATTCTTATAATGAAAACATTCACAGTTCTGCGGCTTATGAGCATTGTTATCAAAATAGACATATTTCAAGGTGCCAGAGGCAAAACACTTATCAGAAACAGCACCAGGGTTAAGTAACTGCTGAGAGGGGTGCTCGTTTCCACCTAATCGTAGGCTCAGCGACTCCCAGCGGATTTACAACTAGCCACCCCGAGCTGAGACCATGATGATGTGAGACTGCGTCTCTCTGTCTGCCAATGACCAGGAGCAAAGGTTGCAATCCTCCCTCTTTGCTATCACTCACTCTACGTAATTCCAGAGTTCCCCTCGCGTCTGCCCCCCCTGAAATCGCTTCTACCTCATGCCTTATCCTCTTGCGAGGTTGTGTGTGGCGCGATTCCCCTCACACTGATCAGGCGTAATGGCTCTACGGATGGGTGGTTCACCATCCCATCCCTCATTAAGCCATCCGCCCACCAGCCTGCGAGACATTAAATTCGGGGCCAACGAGTCGATTTTGGTTCTCCGGGCCACTGGAGTCCAAATACGGTGTTAATTCTCGGTGGAAGTTAACGCCACCTTTCCAGGTGCCTTCCACCGCCATCGTGGTCTCTTTTTTTGCACATCCCCTCTCAGCAGTCCTGCAATAATTCAAAATGTTATTCACATTCATTGACCTTTTTCTCAAGGTCCATTTACATCACATATTCACATTTATGAGTTTTCCATAGTTCTTGGCCAGTCCAGTTATATTTACAAGCTAGGGGAAACAGGGTGTTACACATATGTACCCTCACTGTAAGTCTACTCATTGCATTCTTCTTTATTTATCAACCCAGTTATTCCACTTTTTTAAATAGGGATGTGTAGGAAAAAACTTATACCTTTCAATTTATTTTTTTTGCAGTTATTGCACTCTATCTTCTTTCTACAGTCATGTTTCTTGTACACATTTCTCTATTGGTCCGCAGGAGCCCCAATCCCAGTCTACATGACAAACGCATTGAAATTTAGATTTATATGTAACAGACTTTAATTTTTTTGTATATTTCAAAATTTCGAGTAGTATGTAACGAACTTTTATTTTTTGAAATATTTCAATTAAAACTGTATTCTTATCTCCTTTTATATTTATGTTTTCATACATTTTTATCTTTCACCAATTTGTATGACAAATGCATTTAAATTTTGATGTAATAGACTTTTATTTTTTTATATATTTCAAAATAAATGGTTCTCTACATGCCAAGCGTCATTTACTTATGCCCCATGTTCCGTGATATGCATGTTGCACACAACATTTCCATGATATACATTTCAAAATTTCCAATAGTAACAAACTTTTATTTTCCTACATATTTCAAATAAAATTGTTTTCTTATCTCCTTTTAAGTTTATGTCCTCATACATTTTTATCTTTCACAAGTCTATATGGCAAATGCATTTAAATTTCCAAATTTTTTCTACCACTGTGAACAAATTTGTAGTTTGTTATATACTTTCAAAAAATAAATTGTGCTCTACATGTCAAGCGTCATTTACTTATGCCCCATGTTCTGCGATATACATGTTGCAAACAACATTTTTGTGATATACATTTTGCACCTAACACTTCTGTCATTTACATTTCGATCCCATTTTCCACAATTTTCTTTCTAACCTTATTGGCAGGGACTATGCTACCACGCAACCTTGTTATATTAACATTGTAAGGTATAATCGTTATCATGTTCACATTAAAGTATTTTATGTTAATTTACTTTAAAAGTTTTGGGCTTACATGTGACAAATTAAACTTCCTTTCGAGTTATTATTTTTGTGGATTAAACATGTGTTTAACATTGCATGTTACACCATCCTTCACTATTTTGTTTCTACATATGGTTTATGCGACGAACATACTTTGACCGGCTTTGATCATTTGTTGTCCAAAATAAATGCTAGACCTAAAAGAAAACAATATTATAGTTGTATGTTGCATCATAAAAATGTAATTAGACCAGGCCTAATGGTTAAGAACATTTGTATTCTCCTAAGAGGTCACATGTTCAAATCAAGATGGGTAGGGTATGTATACCTCTGTAGACTTTACCAATAAAAACTTTAACTCTGTAAACTTTACCAATTTGGTAAAACTTTAACTCTGTAAACTTTACCAATTTGGTATCTGACTTAGTTGTGACCAAAATAAGGAAAAATCTTTAAAATCTCTTTTCCATTACATTTTCTTAAAATAATGATTATTTCAATATATGACAATTATAAATTTCCTTTACAAAATAGCTTACCATCCTTAATAAATCAAATAAAATACATAATGTGTATGACGTCTCTAAATATCCATCTTTATTAAGCTAAGTATTTCACAACGTAGACTCAATTTATGTTACTTAAAATATCAATTGCATAAGAGCTAACCTATCTTAGGTTAATTTCATAAATGAATTATTAAGGATATCACTCAGTTATATTGGGCTCATCTTGTATATGAATTATTAAGTTTCACATCCTCACAAGATGCTTTTCCAAATATTATGGTCATGTACCTCTTGAGCGCATGCGGTATTATAATAGTTCTCAGTTGGTTTATCTACAACATCAAAGATACATCTTCCAAACTATGTCTCTTCACCTAAAGTATACCATACTTCCTTCTAGGCTATGGGTGAGTCACATTCCTACTCTAGTAAAACTTACTTGTATATTTAGACAATTTGTTAACAACTCAACACTTAGTCATTTTCACATACATCCATGAACATGCGATACACACACACACACACATACATATATATAGCATGGGAGGCACAAGACATGCCTAACACTCAACTAAGTCATATTATTCTCGCATAGTTACAATATCAATACTATAGGCTCGTTTCCCAACTTGTGCAAACTCGCATGACTCGCCTCACCTCGACAAGACACTTATACACAGACTCGTCACACCAAGACTTGTCCATCGCCACAACTTTCGCAACTCCAACAGTGCACCTCAAACTGTGTCTGCCACAAACTCAACGTCTCTTCTTTTTCCCATGACTTCACACAATCCCGTGGTTCTTTCTCATAGCATGTCTCACTCAGACCTGTGACAAGACTTCTCCAAACTCCATAGTCTCCTTGCCTACTTCTAGACTCAATCCAAATAATGTCACCACAACCATGTCCACATAATCACCTTAAGGCAACACAAGTCCTCGCATGTGGAGCCACTTGGCTCCTTGAGGGAGCTAGCTACTTTTTGTCGAAATCTTCCTCAGAACCTTTGGTGTTGATCTTGTCATATTCCCTCTTCCCTTCTTGGTTGTGCACCTTCTTCTCTTGTATGGACTCCAAATGTCAACTTCGCAAACTGCCAGGTCCTTTGGGTGTGTTGCACCCCTTCACGGACCAATGCACCCCTTCGCAAAGTGACACGTCCATAAACTTGTGCATTCATCAACCTTCGCTTCCCTTGGGACTAGTGTGCCCCAACCTCCTCTTAGTGCACTGCATGCTTTGCCTCACGCTTAGAAAAACCCCTTGGCATATTTGCACAACCAAGGCATCCACTTCCCCAACTAGTATGAGTCTTGGGTGACGGAGCAATCTTAAATTTAGACTCCTTGAGGACTTGGGCGAGGATGGCCACGCCATTCTAGCTTAGGACCTTACATAACCATATCAGGAAATTTCATTACTTTAAACAAAATCGTATATAAGGGATGAACTATGAACAAGTCCACGTGTTTTACTTTGACACTATAAACCCTCATTTGATAGAAATTAATTTAAAAAATGCTCTTTGGAGAGCATTCGGAAAAAGAGATCTAGCTGCTTATAACACTAACGTGTAACATACCCAATCATAATAAATATAGATATTTATTAATTACGCAGAAAAGTGGATGCCTTGGTTGTGCAAATATGCCAAGGGGTTTTTCTAAGCCTGAGGCAAAGCATGCAGTGTACTAAGAGGAGGTTGGGGCATACTAGTTACGCCGAAAGGCTTATACCTATTGACAATGGGCACATTTAATAGGTTTTTAGTGGTTAATCAGTTTTGTATGGACAAGATTAAATATTGATGGAATATTCTTAGTCGTCCCAATAAATCAATGGTTCTGATTTCAACCACTAACTCCCTCACTATTATAAAGACATCGGTTTACATGTTTATTTTTTTACTTTTACTTAATCATATTTAAAATTTACTATTGTTACTAACTGAATGCCACGTCTCAATGATTAATAAAGTTTATTATTTTCCATTTCTCCGGCAACGTATCCTTTACTCTCCACTTCCTCCACCGTTTTCCCTCCCCGTCGCTTTCATCTCCACTTACTCGCTTTCATCTTCTTTCACGTGATCAAAATAGATTTTTAATAACATTAACAAGTGGAACAACATAAACGAGAATAACCTAAAATATCTTCGTTTGTTAAAGTCAATGAACGAATCGTCCTGATTGATTCTGATTATAAGTTTCATTGTTTTTTATAACAATAAAAGTGGAACAGCTTCAACTGATAACCTCAAATCTTTTCGACGGGTAAGGTCAAGGTTCGATTTGTCGTGCTCAATTATTGCTTTAATTGTTTCAGCTACCCTCTCGGAAAAAGAAAAGCTAATTATTCTTTCACGTCATGATAACGAAATTCATTTTTAAATGCAATCCATCAATCTTCGAAGACTTTTTATCTTGAAAAGCGAATATTAAAAGAGGTTTATTCCTTTTAACGCTGGATACAGTAAAAAAACCGGAATCAAAGCGCATTAAAGTTAATAAAAAAATTGCTTGATGGGCTTGTATTGGGCAATTTATCACGACCCGCCACTTCCTTTTACCCTTCGACGCTATGCGAAGGCTTCCCGAACATTCTAATTTGCTCTTTAAATTGGCTTTATCCTTCTCCTTTGCTTATCCCAGCTCATTGCAATGAACTAGAGTTCGTAAAATTCCATTGCTAACGAGCAAATTGAAGCAGCAGTTACTGGGTTGTCGATTTTGAATCCAAGTTTGGAAAGTGCGAAGCACAGATATGGCGAACCTTACAGGGGTTGCAACTGTCCGCAGGCCGTTGTTTGTTACCGTGGGATTCTTTCATTTTTCAACGTCGCCTGGCCGCGGGAAAATCTTCACGACCAGAAGAGGTAACGCCTTCCCCATAGCTTTTGGATATCATGTAAACCCATATCTATTAAGCGCCATTGGGATTAAAAAACACAAGTTAACTGACACTTCTTTCTGTGTAAAAGTTCAGTTACCTGAGTGATATTATGTTTATATTTTTTCTTATTCTTTTTCGTTTGGAAGTTATTAATTTTTTATATAAAATCTCTGTACCGAGGGCTTTTATAGTTATGTTAATTTATAATTTATTTTAATTTATGCCTTAATATTTATATAATTCTCTCGTTACTTGGATCCACTCATAATTAACATACACAGTCCATTGTGTTCCCTCTGGTTTCCTCATGGTGAGATCGTGCTTCTTGCTTGCGCACCTTATTATATGGAAATGAGTGCCTCGATTACTAAGTGAATATTAGGCAGTTCAAAACCATCTCTTCTCGTAAGCCTTGTGCACGAATGGTTCATTGTGTCTAAGAAGGTTCAATTATAATAATTTCTTAAGATAATAAAATAAAATAAGGTAATAATGAAGGAATCTAATATAAATGTATTATAACTAGAGCAGTCAAAGTGTGTTTACAATTTTTATTATATTGAATAGTGAAAGTGTTTATAATTTTAATAAATGAGTTATTATTAGGAAAAATTAATTTGAAAATTTATTTTTTTATAAATAAATAATTAAAACTTATTAACATATTAAATTAAGTAATAATTTAGGATTTGATTAAGGTATGATTTTAAATTAGTATAGATCTATCTTATAGATTTATCTTAACTTTGGATTTATCAAGTTTTGAGAGGGATTAAATCTATGGAGGTTCAAACATTTTTTAGAGTGCAAAAATTACTCAAAGATCAAAGGCTTGTAGAGATTTGATCATCTAGACACTTGATAGATGTGGGGATGCTTGTTTTACTGATGAGAAGTCACATAAAATTTGTAGATGAACAACAATATCTCCATCTATATAACTAAACAAGCTACACTACTTCAACTTTTGTTTTGAATTTTGTTTACACTAGTTATTGTTAAATTCATGTCACTTGGATCATTAATGCAATGGATCATTAATATTATTTTCACAGTATTATTAGTGAAATAAATGCACCCTATTTTTTTTTATGTTATATCATTATCAATGAGATCAAGCACCAAATTGTTTTATGTTATATCATTGTTAAAATGAATCCAACTAGTTGATTATGCTAAACAATTGTTTATTGCATTATTACTTAAATCAATGCACTTTTTTTGGCATTAAATCAATGCAACTAATTGATCTAAATCACATAGTAGAGCTAATATAGTTAGCTTAAAACTTAAAGCACACCTAGAATAGTTCATTTAATATTCAATGCTATTGTTTTCAGCATATAGTTTTTTATTTACTCAATATTATATTATTATTTTAAGAGGGATATGTGGAGGTTGATAAGTTTTTCACATTTTATATATCATCATATTATAATTGTTTTAATCTACAGATAAATCACACATTACTAAACAAAGTACATGACTTCAACTTTTATAATATGTATTTTGAAATTTGTATTCACTAAGTTATTTCTAAATTCATTTTACATGATAATTTGTTTTATCTCATAGTTAATCAATATAAAGGATTAATTTGGTTCCTATCATTTCTTTAATTAATAAATGCATTGAATCATTTTTCATGGTATTATCATTGAAATCAATGCACCCTATTGTTTTATGTTATATCATTATCACTTAAATCAATTCACCCTATTGTTTTATGTTATATGAGTGTTAAAATGAATACAACTACTAGATTATGATAAATAATTTATTATTACATCATCACTTAAATCAAAACATACTTTTTTGCATTAAATCAATGCAACTAATTGCTCTAAATCATTTATTATTATATTAATTTTCTTAGTATGATTTATTCAATTAATTAATGCATTCAATGATTTTTCATAGTATTATTATTGAAATCAATGACCATATTCTTCTTAATAATAATAATAAATACTAAATACTAAAGTAATAGTAATAATAAACACTAAATACTAAAGTAATAATAAATATACTAAATATATAATAATAAAATACTAAATAATAATAAAATACTAAAGTAATAATAAATATACTAAAGTAATGATATATAAGTTAATATATTATATTAGTTTTTACTCTTACATTTCAATATCTTCCCATAGTGAATTGTAGATCATCTACATGCTCAAATATTAATAATAGTAATTTAAAAAAAAAAAAAAACT
>SNQJ01S0006150.1:108737-142569 GCA_010110895.2 Picea sitchensis | reverse complement strand
CTGTGTTCTATTTTTCTAAAGGACATCTAAGTCGTAAGGGAGGTTTATGTGAAAGAAGGATATTTACGCATTAAGAGCAATTAAGTATATACTAAGACCTATTTAAGATTTTAAAGAGGCAAAAATAAGGACTCACCTTTATGGCTAGCCGTGCAAATATATATCTATCATACGAAAATTGTAGAAAATGCAAGAACTTAATTAGCATGGAAAGAGATCATAACCAAAATAACAACTCACTTTAATGACGAGTTTTTGGAAAGAAATGTTTATATCAAATCACTAAGGTCATAAAAGTTTTACTTTTGGGTGAGTGTTAAAAAAAAGGTGCCCTAGGTAGGTGTCCTAGGGATCTAAACTTTGAATATAAATTTTTCATAAGGGCGTTGTGATAAGGACCTTTGAATATAAATTTTTCATCAAGGGCGTTGTGATAAGGACCTTTGAATATAAATTTTTCATCAAGGTAGTTGTGAACCAAAATGATGGGAGGTGTTATAAATTTTGTTTGTTTTATAAACAATATTTTGAATATAATTTTTTCCTCAAGGTGGTTGTGATAAGGAAGAACACTGAGGGGAGGTGTTAGGTGGTTGTGATAAGGAAGAACACTGAGGGGAGGTGTTATAAGTTTTTCTTGTTTTATAGAAAACATTTTATTTCAAATAACTAAACAACAATTTAAGCTTGGCCATCTAGTCTTTATATGGATTAGTTTAAATATTGATTTTAAAAATGCAAAACAGATTCTAATAACAACTCACATTAATGACGAGTAGTTGTAGTGTATTTTTTAGGGATTTTTTTATATCAAGTCACTAAGGTCATAAAAGTTTTACTTTTTTTGGGCTTTGCTCAAAAGGAAGGTGTCTTAGGTATCTTAACTTTGAATATAAATTTTCCATGGTTGTGATAAGGAAAAACGATCTTTACATTCATTTTATAGACAACAATAGTGTCAATATTGCTTTTGAAAATGAAAAAAGAATAGATTCTATTAACTAGATGTAGATTCTCGAGAACAAGAAGAAACCTTGGTGAATATTCAAAATCACTTGTAAATGTAACGGGATATTGAAGAGAAGGATCCATATATATAGTACAATGAGATAAATTTATAAAGGATGGAGAATAGTGAGTTATTATTTAGATGATAAATGCTCGAGACTATTTTCTACAACATTTAGGATCAATTTACAATGTTTTTTAATGTTTAAGTTAGAATTTAAGACTTATGTTGAACTATGTATTTGTATTGAAACTTCTTTTTTAATTAATCCTAAGGCATGTGTCACTTTGTATATCAAAATACATAAATGTGGTTGACAGGTTAAATGATCCAGGTGGATATTGGTGGCCACCCACCTTTTCCGACTGGCTCAAAATAGTTTTTTGACAATTTTGGCAATTTACTATTTTTAACAGGTTTTAACTTCTAGGGCCATTTTCAGGGCCTAAATGAAGGGTTTTAGAGATCAAGGTTCTCAAATATAGCCAAATACATCATTGGGCCCACAAAATGAATATCCTCGATGATACCTTTCCAACAAGATATCACACACCTAAAACGAAGATCGTATGCAAAAGTTACGACCCTGGGAAGTTGATGTACTAACTTGCCCAAACGGGACCCACATGACTTTTGGCACTTCATCTCCTAGGGTTAGGTTTTTGGATGTCTAGGATTTTTGGCATTCCTGTTTATTGTAAAAATACCTTTAGAGCCTCATTGTAATTGTCTTCTTGCGAATGTGAGTAGCCATCAGATCTCTTCTCAAATATAAGCTGCCACCATTCTAGCGAGTTTTTCACTCTGTATTTTTATAGTCTCTGTACATTTCTTTCATTAATATAAATCGTGTATTACTATATATCTGTGTTTATGGTTGCATCTCTGATACATTTTTGTTATATTGTTGAAGATCTGTGATATCTATGTGCATTTCTTTATTATATCTTCGATCTCATTTTGTGCCAAAAATAATCCAGATCATTAAAACAATAAAGAATGGTTAACTTCCCTAGAATGTTTCCCTTGTAATATTAAATGACAATTATAATTTCATATAGCTCCATTTATAACATTAACAGTTGAAGGTACAATGATGCATAAAACATTGATGATATAAATTTGGCATCATTTTTTTCCCACTTCAAGATTTTGACATTGCCACATATCCCTTTATGGAAATAAACCCCATGATTTATAAAGAAACATGATAGAAGTGCATAATCACTTGTTACCAATGAACTTATATTTCCCCATTTGGATAAAATCAAATTACGTTTTGCATATGGAGTGAAACTTCCACTTCTTTGGTATTTCTAAACTTGATAAATTTCCTCTAGTTTTTGTGTCTACTTTTTTGGTGCAATTATATCAATTCATGGGTTGTGTTTGTTGACAAAAAACAAGGTGAAATAGAGGCAATAACAAAGCATAAAAAAATATCGATGAACTACTCATAAGGGATAGGGAACTCACTGTGGATATTAAATGGTTATCAAGATATTATTCCTCAAATTGTCCCAATAACTACTTATGGAAAGAAATGTCATTCTCCATGGACTAATTGCAAGGGATTGCAAAAATAAAAAATTATAATTATAAATTCTAAAGCCCATTGAGTAAAATATTGGCACATATAACGTGGAAATCAATTTCATTTGTTTGTAAGACAAATCACATATATGGTCACTAGTGTTTTCATCAAATGTTTTTGAATTTTCCATATATTAACTATATATATATTTATTTGAAATTATGAATAAAAGCATTAGTATGGTTTATCTAGTCCAAATCCTTACAATGACTATGATATTGCTAGAAATGAAGATGATCATATGTATGAAGAAGAGAATAATAATCAATTAGTAGTCAATAATGAGATGAATATTCAAGCATTGGCATGGATGCTCCCATAGATGAGAATGGAATTGTTCACAATATTCTTCATATTGATAAGGCAATTTAACCTCTATATAAATGCTCAAATATAGTCCTATCACTACCATTTTGTTATTGGTGAACATGAAGGTATTAAATAGTGTTCAAACACTATTTTCCATAGATGTCAACTTATGCAATCCTTTATACCAGTATAAGTCATTGATATTGATTGTTAGTTACTATAATATGCTTGCATCAACTACTATCTTTTAAATTAATTTATTTTTTCTTGTACATTATTTAGTGACCTTCCCATGTAATAGTCAATTACTTTATATTCCACATATAAAAGTGCATACCATTATAAAAGAAATAGGAATGAACTATCAAACAATTGATGCATGTCATAAGGATTATATCATATATTATGGATAGAAACATGATTTCATAGTTTCCTTATATGACATATAAGTACATATCACGATAATGACATAAAAAATAAGGTCCTTCATAATGTTCCCCATCATTCCACATTTTTAAATATTATTCAAGTTCATGAACATCACACAATTTATGGATTAGCATAGTTGGGGTATAATTAAGATGAAATTATGAGAATTTATACTTATGGCTCTTCGTTGAGGGTCATGGAGACTACATTGTCAATGATTAGATGTAATACACTAATACATATTAGGTATTTAAGTGATATTTTTTTTCTACCACTAAAAGTGGAATTATAGTTCTCTTGCAATTATGGGTGGTTTTGGGAATGTCCCTATAAAAGCATCAATTTTAAAAAAATAGGCATTTTGGAGAAATCTTTGAAATTTTTTTGAAATAACCCCAAAAGTGCATTTGGGGGTTTGACCTGCCCCCAAATGTGCCTTTATGGCTAGTTGTGACACATATACAAAAAAGAACATATTAGAGGTAGTTGTAATACACTAACCTCATAGAAAAGGTAACTAATATATGTTTTTGAAATAAAATTCCCTCATAGAAACTAACAAGGTCAATTTGAAGCTTTCGTCATAGAAAAATATGAGTGTCGTTTGAAACCCCCTTTATAAAAATGTACAAGGGTAGTGGAAAGCCAATCCAAAAAGGAACTTTCAGGGGAAATTCAAAACTTGCCACGAAGGATCTTTTGGGGGCAATGCAAAACCCCTCTAAAGGCCCTTTTTGGGGTAATTCAAACCACCCGTAAAAAAAAATTACGGGTAGTTTAGAACAACATCCCATAAAAGGCTCTTTTAGAGATCGAGGGAGTAAGGTGTTGAGTCACTCTTATAAGTTCTTATGGGGAGGTGTTTTAAATTATCTAGATTACTTTGAGCATGAAATGAGAGTGGAGATATAATAAATAAATGTACAAATATATACTGGATATCCAATAATATAACAAAGATATATCATAGATATAACCATAGACAGAGAGATACAATAATACACAATTTCTATTAATTGGTGAAATGTACAAAACTATAGAAATAAAGAGTGAAACACTCGCTAGAATGGTGGTAGCCTATCTCTAAGAGGAGATCTGAAGGATACTCACATTCACAAGAATATGATTGTTACAATGAGGCTCCAAATGCCTTTTTAACATAAAGAAAATCCAAAAACCTAACCTCGCAAGATGAAAAGCCAATAGTTTTGTGGACTCTGTTTTGGATAGTTTGGTGTTTCAACTTCTCAGGGTAACAAATTTGGCATACAATCTTCACTCAAGGCACACAACAACACATTCGAAAGTTATCAACAAGGAGCTTAATTTTGGGGGCTCAATCAAATCCTTTTTCTATGATTGAGGTCTCCAATCACGAAAAAGAGTTGTTAAGGCCCTCAAAATGGCCCCAGAAGTTTGGAACTGCTAAAAGTAGTAAGTTTCCAAAAAAAAAAATTGAGTGAGTTGGAATAGGTGGGTGGCCACTGATATCCACCTGGATTAATCATCCCTCCTTAGGAAGAAATGGTCTCCATTGTGTTGAGTTCCCTGGGGAGAGGGTGAAACATTTGTTGAATATGAACCTTGGTGAGTTGCTTGCCTTGATAGAGAAGTTGTGTTGCCTGGGTTGTGGGAGGTTTTCGAGAATCTAATGAGATGATTGTGTGTAGAAGGAATATTTGTGCTTTTCTTCAATCTTGTTGACATGGTTCTACTGCATAGAAGGTTCTTGGATTGAGTTTGCACTGATTGAAGTATCCTTATGTTCACCTTGTGAATAGATTGTGAAGAATCCAGATTTTGTAGTATGAGATACTACCCTGTGACATTGTTTAGGTGGGACATTAGTTGGAACTACCTTTGGTATCCTTTAAAGATGAACCCCCAGAATAAAAATGACACTACAGGGTCGAGACTCATAAATAGCATGGCTCTTCCACATATATGGATCTCCCAAAAGAACATCACATACATCCAGTGGGGAAACATCACATAATACCTCATCCTTGAAGGGATGGATGACATATGACAATTGACATTGTTGGCTGACACAAAGATCTCATCCCTAGCGAAGGAAGTCGATGTTTTGTGGTTGCAAGTGTGGTGTTATGAACAATCCCAATTGTTTGATGAGCTCTACTGAGATGAGGTTTTTCTGGCTTCCTCTATGAACAATAAAATGCAGTGGGGTCCCCTTCACCCACATATGTGAATGAAAAAGGTGATCCCCTTATTCAGGATCCGTTGGATCTTTTGGTTGAATTTTTGTGGTTGTAAGAGTAGTAGTTGGCTCTACGTCGATGATATGTCTTCCTATATTATTTTCTTAATCGTATTTTTTCTCGAGGTTCAGATCCTTTTCTTTGATCTCAACCACCGATGATTTTTTTGAGAGACATTCATCAATTTTGTGCCAAGAGATTTTGTGGAAATCGCACCACTTTTGAGTGTCCTTGTTCGTCTTTCTGTTACCCTTATTTTCCTTTGGCTTGGATGGGTTTCTGGGAGGTTGATTATTAAGGTTGTCTTTATCATACTTTGGTTTCTGTGAATATGCAGACCTAAACTCTCATTTGTTCAGGTGCCTAATTTTTTGCTAGATTTTGAAATGATATCGATAGGAAGCTCCCGGTGATGAGATGTCCAGTAAATGAATTTTTGTTTGGATGTACCTAAGTAGAGCCCCATGGTATTTCAGAACCAGATGCTACTTAGAGTATTTGATACCCAGCTTGGTGCGCAAGGTATGGAAATTATTTTTGAACTCTGACATTGTTTCACCCTCTCTTTCGATAGTGTGGTCTATCACATGTATTGGTCATCATAGTTACCAACAAGGTAATATTGTTCCTTGACTGCATCCACAAAAAATCACCAAGTGGGATCAACCCCATATATTTCAGTATCCTCTTTGGATTTTTTCTCCTAGTAAGTTTCCCATCGATCTTTGACATGGGGGAGATCCTTAAGGAGTATGAAGGTGATCCTTTCCCTGTTGGAGAAATTGTGAACATAGAAATAAACTTCTAGCAAATTTAACCATTTTTCTAGGGAATCTGCATCTATCTCTCCTTCAAATATAGAAATATAAAATTTAACTGGTACCTTTCAAGATGAGGTTCCTACAAAGTAGCCGCTAGATGAAGACACACATGTTGTTATCGACAAGCATTGAAGGATGTGGGAAAAATTCTGCAACATTTTGTCCCTCTGTCGCTTGAGAGCTTGCTCAAGTAACAAATTAATTAATCTTCTGCTCCATCGTTTTTCTTTTCTTCTACCATGGAGGGTATCTTGGGGGTGCGAGAGCAATTTTCCTCAAGAGAGACAAGATCGAGACCCAAATTTCTATACTTGGACCTCGTTGGGGGCATGCACTGAAAATGATCAAGAGCATCATGATTTGATATCACTCATCTAGATTATTTTGAGCATGAAATAAGAGCAGAGATATAATAAATAAATGTACAGATACATACTAGATATCCACTAATATAACAGAGATATATCATAGATATCACCATAAAAATAGAGATATAGTAATACACAATTTCTATTAATGAGGGAAATGTACAAAACTATAGAAATACAGGGTGAAAGACTCTCTAGAATGGTGGCAGCTTATCTTTGAGAAGAGATATGACATCTACTCACATTTCTAAGAATATGATTGTTACAATGAGGCTCCAAAGGCATTTTTAAAATAAGGAAAATCCAAAACCCTAACCCTGAAAGATGAAAATCCAATAGTTTTGTGGACCCCATTTTGGGTAGTTTGGTGTATCAACTTCCCGAGGGTTTAACTTTAGCATGCAATCTCTGTTTGGGGATCACGATAGCTCATTGTAAAGGTATTGATGAGGAGATTCATTTTGGGGGATTAATCAAAGCCTTCAATTATCATTGAGGTTATCGATCGTGAAAAGTATCATTTACACCCTCAAAATGGCCCTCGAAGTTTGGAACTGCTAAAAATAGTAAGTTTCCAACAAACAATTTTGAGCCAGTTGGAATAGATGGTTGGCCATCAATATCCACCTAGATCAATCCTCCCTCCTTAGTAAAAAATGGTCTCCATTGCATCGAGTTCCCTGGGGAGAAGGTGAAGTGTTTATTGAATCTAAACCTTGTTGAGTTGCTTTCCTCACTGGAGAAGTTGCGTTGCTTGGTTTGTTGGAGGTTCTCGAGAACCTGATGAGATAACTTTGTGAAGAAGAAATATTTATGCTTTGATCAAATATTGTCGACCTACATTTGCTGGATAGAAGTTGCTTTGATTGAGTTTGTAGAGGTACCAGTGTCCTTCCCTTCACCTTTTTAACATATTGTCAAGAAGATAAAAAATTTAGTATGAGATACTACCTTGCATCACTATTTAGGTGGGACATTAGTCAAAACTACCTCTGGTATACTGTAGAGATGACCCTCCAAAGTAAAAATGACACTACGGAGTGGAGACTCATAAATAGCATGGGGCTTCCACATATAAGGTTGGCCCAAAAGAACATCACAAACATCCAATAGGGAAACATCACATAATACCTCATCCTTGAAGGGATGGATGTTGTATGAAAATCAACACTACTGGCTGACACATATATCTCATCCCTGGAACAACCAATCTATGTTGTATGGTTGCGGGTGTGGTGTTGTCCACAATCCCAACTATTTGACGACCTATGTTGAGATGATATTCTTCTGGCTTCCGCTATCAACAATAAAATGCATCGGGATCCCATTCACCCACATTTGTGAATGAAAATGGTGCTCCCCCACTTCAGGATATGTTGGTTCTTCTGGTTGAATTGTTGTGGTTGAGACAGTAGCAGTGGGGCCTGCATCAATGATTTTTTTTGTTCCATTAATTTCTGAATCATATTCCTACTCAGGGTTTGACTCCTTTTCTTTGATCTCAACCACCAATGATTGTTTTGAGCGATATTCATCAATGTTGTTCCAGAGGATTTTGTGAAAATAACACCACTTTCCAGTGTCCTTCTTCCTCTTTCAATTACCCTTCTTTTACTGTGGCTTGGATGGGTTTTCGTTAGGATGTTTTTTAGGGACATATTTATCATACTTTGGTTGTTGCGGATTTGGAGACCCAAACTCCCATTTTTTCTGGTGCCTAAATTTTTGCTCGATTTTGACAACATATCTATAGGGAAATCCCATTGAAGATATGTCCAGGATATTTATTTTTGTTTGGATGTACCTATGCAGAGCCCTACAGTATTTCAGAACCATATGTTGTTCAGAGTATTTGATACCTAACTTGGTGCATAAGGTATGGAAATTATTTGTCAAATCTGGCACTGTTTGGCCACCCTCTTTCCACAGTGTGGTCCATCTCATGTATTGGTCATTATAGTTACCAACAAGGAGAAATTGTTCCTTGACCGCATCCACAAAAAATTCCCAAGTGGGATCGTCCCCATATATTCTAGAATCTTCTATTGAACTTTTCTCCCAGTAATTTTCCCATAAATTTTTGACATGGGGTAGATCCTTAAGGTGTGCGAAGGTGATATTTTCCCTCTCGTAGAAATTGTGAACAAAGAAATAACCTTCTAGCAGATTTAGCCATTTTTCTAGGGAATATGATAGATGTTGATGCCTTGGAAAAATGGTTAAATATGTTAGAAGGTTATTTCTTTGTTCACAATTTCTCCGACAGGGAAACAATCATCTTTTCACTCCTTAAGGATCTCCCCCATGTCAAACATTGGTGGGAAACTTACTGGGAGAAAATTTCCACAGAGGAATCTATAATATATGGGGTCAAGCCCACTTGAGATTTTTTTGTGGATGAGATCAAGGAACAATATTACTCTGTTGGTAACTATGATGACCTATACATGAGAAGGACCATGCTATGATAATAGAGGGGCCAAACAGTGCTTGATTTCACAAATAATTTCCATACCTTGTGTGCCAATCTGGGTATCAAAGACTTTGAGTGGCATCTGGTTCTCAAAATAGTGTGGGGATTTGCATAGGTACATCCAAACCAAAATGGATTCCTGGAAATCTCAACACTGGGACATTCCTATTGATATGTTGTCAAAAACGAGCATAAATTTAGGCACCAGAACAAATGGGAGTTCGGTTCTACAAATTCGCAACAACCAAAGTATGATAAAGACTACCATAACAAATAGCCTCCCAAAAACCCATCCAAGACACAAGAAAATAAGGGTAACGGAAAGACAAAGAATAAAATTGGAAAGTGGTGGGATTTCCACAAAATCCCCTAGAAGAAAACTGATGATTATCGCCCAAAACTATCATTGGTGGCCAAGATCCAAGAAAAGGAGCCTAATCCTGAGTCAGAATCTATTTCAAAAAATAATGGAAGAATACACATCATGGACACAGACCCCATTGCTACTATCGCGACCGAAAAGTTCCAAACAGAAGAACCAACAGATCCTTAGGAGGAGGAGCACATTTTTCATTCACAGATGTGGGTGAAGGGGACCCCACTACATTGTTTTGTTGATAGAGGAAATGAGAAGAAACTCATCTTAGTCGAGGTTGTCAAATAGTTGGGATTGTAGAAAACACCACACCTGTAACCATACAACATCGATTGGATTCTCCAGGGATGACATCTCTATGTCATCCAGCAGTGCCAATTTTCATATGACATCCAACCCTTCAAGGATGAGGTATTATGTGATGTTTCCCCGCTAGATGTCTGTGATGTTAATTTGGGACAGCCATATATGTGGAAGCGCCATGTTATTTATGAGTCTCAACTATGTAGTGTCATTGTTACCTTGGGGGTCATATCTACAGGATACCAGAGGTAGTTTCGACTAATGTCGCACCCAAACAGTGCCTCAAGGTAGTATCTCATACTACAAAATTCAACTTCTTCACAATATGTTGAAAACTTGAACATAATGACACTGGAACCACTATAGCCTCATTACAAGAACCTTCTATCCAACAAAAGTAGGTCAATAAGATTGAAAAAAATAAAAAGTATTCCTTCTACACACAGTCATCGCATCAGGTTCTCAACAACCTCCCACAAACCAAGAAGCTTAACTTCTCCAGTAAGGAAATCAACTCACCAAGGTTTAGATTTAGCAAACGCTTCACCCTCTCCCAGGGAAATCAACGCAATGGAGAAATTTTATTCCTAAGTAGTGATGATTGATATAGGTGGATATCGATGGCCACCCACCTATTCTGATGCAGGAGCATCGCAAGCAACCAGACAAGCGAGCATGAACGCAGAAGATAGTTGGAAAGCGCAACACACATTTTACACGTTTTGAAATGTTTTTGGAAAATTAAGAAGTGGATATTAATGTAATATCTAGAAGTGTACTTGAATTTATGTCTGGTTGTTGTAAATAGATCTTGAGCAATTTTCTCTCATCTGTTAATGCAAAAGCCATTTAAGCCTAGTTAATGAAAGTAGGTAGTTTTGAATTAAGAGATTAGACAGTTTAGAAGTGTAGGAGGGAAAACAGATATAGATACCCTCACTCTTGCATTATTGTATCATTATTAGCACATAAAATAAGCTAAAGAGATGTAGCAGATAGTTGTAGAGAAGAACCCATGTACATGAGTATTTGAGTTAATATATGAAGCTTTGACTCAGATTTCATGGTGTTATGATGCTTACTATTTACATATGCTGAGTGGTATGCTTACAGTTGCTTTATTCTCTCTGTTATGCATTTGTTATGATGTTATGCTGTGTTGAATGTATGATTTCATGTTGAATGTATGAAGTCTGAGAGAGAAAGAGAATGAGTTTAAATTGTTTCTCATCCTGAGAGAGTTCCTACAAGGAGTGAAGTGAAATGTCTACAAGGAGTGCAGTGAAACATCTGCAAGGTGTGCATTGACAAGGGTTCTAAGTTTTATCTCAGAAAGCTCAGGAGGGATACCATTGTTCTCATTCCAGTAGAAGTGCAGGTGAAGCACAGAAACCATGCAATGTGTGCGCAGGCTAGTTGAGTCCTTAGAACTTATCAACTAAGGTTGAAAGGTTGAAAGACTACTATTGCAGAAAGTGCACAGAGTCGAAAGATTAAATACCCAGGAGTATTTGAAATATTGCCTCAAGGAGTGCGTGCAGGAGTCCTCCTAGAGACTCGAGTTTAAAAATGAAATTTTAGGAGGGATAACACCTTTGAACACTTCAAAGGAAGATGGAGATCAGAACACTTGAAAGGGAGACGAGGAAGCAAAATCATCGCGCAGATGGTTAAGTTTGACGGGAAGAACATTTGCTCGTTTCACAGAGATTCTTGAGGAAGAAATCGAATGGTCGAAATTCTCCGTGGAGAAATCACGAAGTTGCGAGGACCGTAGGATCCAGAGGATTTGTAGTGTCGATAAGGGTTGGATGAACCCATTACATTGGTATCAAGGATCAACGAAGACCATCGATCGTGGTCAATTTGGGTCGTCGGATAATTTCATGAACTCGGGGTTCTTGAGTTTGGAGGTGGAAGACCAAACTCTTGGAGTCACGAAGTTCTGAGTTGTGAGAAGTAGAGGAAGAGATCCATACTGTTGGATCCAAGCCACGGGAGAACCATCAGATCTAAATCTTTGTGGGGTATCGCATATCGTGAGTTCAGAGGATAGACCAAATCCTTTGGTTGTGTGAATTCCCGAATAGCGAGAAGTAGGAGCAACCGTTGGATCAGAACCTGTTCACTATATCGTGTATCAGGGTTTTGGAGGTTGGGAGGAATCAGTTTCGACTGCAGGAGTCACGAAGAGCTGAGGGACAAGGTCTCAGGCGAGCATGTGGCACGTCCATCAAGTGGGGACCGCATGGTTGAGAGGTGGACACTCATCACCAGGGAAGGAGTCAACACTCTGTTGACTTATCATGCTTCAAGTTCTCATAATAAAGGAGCACAAAGGCTCAACAACTCAAGTCGCAAAGTTGCGAGTTCCGAGAAGCACTAAAGGAGTCAAACCTTCTTTGACTTTCGCATCTCAGAGTTTCGTAAAAGAAGCGCCCGAAGGTTCAACCTTCCAACTTGTGAGTTGCGAGTGATACTAGTACTTAGCCATAGCCAGTGGTTACGCGTGGAGGGCGCTAACAAGGAGGATCCATATCCCATCGCATCTTGGGTATTGGCGTTGGGTGAAGAAAAATTCGAGGGTCTTCAACCCGTGAACACGCGAGTTGTGAAAGGAGCTTGTGAAAGGACCAGGTCATGGTCGTATGGAAGTGTAAGGTTCGCTCTTGGTGTTAGGTGCTCAAGGCAAGTTTTCACAAGGACATGTGGATCGGATTTGTTAAAGGTTTCAGCAGGGAGCCAAAGAAGTTGCTTCGGCTTAAGGAGAATTTAGAACGATCCTAAGCGGATCTCAGCCCAAGGGTTGGAGTCGGCACCAATTGTGGTATCAGAGAACATAAAAAGTCTTTTATTTATGTAGCAGGGAAAAGAAAAAAAAATAATTCTCAGTCATGCCACCGAGAAGAAGAGATAGACCAATGCCTGATCTAGGAGTAGAAAGAGAAATGTGTGAGTTACGTGCCAGGCTTGATGCCATGGAGATAGAACAAAGGTGCACAGTTGATGGTGGGGATATCATCGAAGCTGAAAGTGAAAATGAATATGGACACGAAGGAGAAGAAGTCACAGTCAAAGATGCTACAGATGAACGTCTCTTCAGGGTTGTTGCAAGGATAAGTGTCAGAGCACAAATGGACATTCCAGTGTATGAGGGAAACCTAGATGTTGAAGAGCTTCTAGGATGGATTAGATCTCTGGATAAATACTTCGACTATGATGATGTCGAGGAAGACAAGAAAGTTAAACATGCCATTACTAGACTTAAAGGGCATGCAACACTATGGTGGGATGAACTGCAGGCTGACAGACGCTGCAAAGGCAAGCATAAAATTAAAAGTTGGGATAGAATGGTTGCAAAGATGAAAGACAAATTTATACCCAAGGATTATCAGATCACTCTTTTTCGTAAGATGAAAATTTTGAGATGGAAGATGATGTCAGTGAAGGAATACACTGAAGAGTTCTACAAGATAAACATCAGAGCATGTCATCGAGAAAGCGATGATGAAAAAGTTTCCAGGTACATGAATGGTCTTTGATATGACATTCAAGATGAGATGAGCATGATGACTATGTGAAATGTGGAATATGGTTATCATATGGTTTTAAAATCTAAAGAGAAGCTGAGCTGAAAGAAAGGTCAAAGAGGCTGAGGCAGAAATCATTCCAGAGGAAAAACAATTGCCCAAGACAGAACTCGGAGACCTAAAGAAGAGGGAAAGAAACCTCAACATCAACATGAGAGAGGAGGAAGCTCACAGAGAGGGAAGTATGTTGATCGAAATACTTTTCCTTGAGCCAGAGGAAGAGGCAGAGGTGGTGAAGTAAAATGTTTTGACTGTGGAAAGATCAGACATAAATCCTATGAGTGTCCAGATAGGAAGAAATATGGTGGTGAAACTCACACTTTTGAAGCTCAGGGATGAAATGTTGAGGCAGAATATGCTGAGGGTGGAAGATCTTTGATGATGAGGAAAGTTCTCTTGAAGCCAGAGAAGGAGGCAAAGAACCCAACCCAAAGAAATAGTATGTTTCAGACTACTTGCAAAACTAAAGACAGAGTATGCAAAGTCATAGTGGACAAAAGTAGCACAGACAATCTTGTATCTACAGAGATGGTAGAAAATCTGGAGCTGGAGACTGTTGTACATCCAAGCCCATACAGAGTTTCATGGCTACAAAAAGAACATTAGGTAAATGTCACTAAACAGTGTTTAGTTGAATTTAAAATAGGGGGATATAAGGATGAAATATTATGTGATGTCATTCCCATGGATGTTTGTCATCTATTGTTGGGTAGACCATGGAAATATGACAAGAACATGATTCATGATGGGAGAAAGAACACATACACTCTAGGGAAGAATGGGAGGACGCACATGTTGTTGCCGATTAAAAACCAAGAGGTGAAAACAGAGATGAGCAACACTGTACTTCTCATCAGTGGGAAGGAACTTCTTAAGGAGGTTAAGAAGAACGAATACACACAATTTATTGTGGTCAGGAAGATTGAAATTCTTTTAACCAGTACAAGGATAGATGATTTACTAGAAGAAATCCAGAAGTTGCTGGGAGAGTTTGTTGATATAGTATTGGACGATCTACCTTGTTCGTTGCCACCTATCAGGAGTATAAGCCATCACATCGATCTTATACCTAGAGAAAGTTTACCAAACAAAGCCGCGTACAAGTTGACACCATAGGAAAATGAGGAAGTCAAGAGGCAGGTCCAGGACTTAATGGACAAAGGATTGATTAGATAAATCTCGAGTCCATGCGTTGTTCCAACAATTCTCAGCCCAAAGAAAGATGGAGGCTAGAGGATGTGTACAAACTCAAGGGAAATCAATAAGATTACCATAAGATACAGGTTTCCATTGCTAAGGATGGATGACTTGATGGATTGCTTGAGTGGAGCAAAGTATTTTTCAAAGGTTGATATGAAAAGCGGGTATCATCAAATTCGAATGAGAGAAGGTGATGAATGGAAGACAACATTCAAGACAAATGAAGGGATATACGAATGGATTTTCATGCCATCTGGATTAACAAATGCACCTAGTAATTTCATGAGACTGATGAACGAAGTCCTGAAGGATTTCATAAGGAAATTACTCATTGTATATCTTGATGTTATATTAATTTTCAGCAAGACAGAAGCAGAGGACTTAAGGCATTTAGCTGCAGTGATGAGGAGATTAAACAAACATAAATTGCTGATTAATATGAAGAAATCATCATTTATGAGGACATAACTCATTTATTTGGATTTTGTTATCTCTACGAATGAATTGAAGATGGATCTCGAAAAGGTAAATGTGATTAAGAATTGGCCATCGCCAAAAAATGTGTTTGAAGTTCGAAGCTTCCATGGTTTGGCTAGTTTCTACAGGAAATTCATTTGAAACTTCAGTGGAATTAGCGGACCAATGATGGATACGGTGAAGAAAAGACCCAAATCTTTTCAATGGACAGAAGAAGAAGAGAAGAGCTTTAATCTACTGAAGAAGAGGATCATTGAGCAGTCAATTCTGGTTTTGCCAAATTCTAGCAAGACATTCTAGGTTAAGTGTGATGCGAGTGGATTTGCAATTGGAGTGGTCTTGAGCCAAGATGATAGGTCGGTCGCATAATTCAGTGAAAAACGGAATGAAGTGAAGATTAAGTACTCAACATATGAAAATGAATTCTATGAAATCATACAAGCACTAAAGAAATGGAGACATTATTTGGCTCCCAAAGAGTTTGTTTTGTACAGTGATTATCATGGTTTACAATTCGTGACTCAACAGGAGAAGTTGAACCAAAAACATGTTAAATGGGTTGAATTCATGCATATTTTTTCTTTTGTGATTAAACATATTTCTGGAACTGCTAACAAAGTTGTTGATGCTTTGAGCAGGAAATGTTTCCTTATGCAGGAATTCAGAGTCAAGACTTTAGGTTTTGATAACCTCAAAGAAATGTATAAGGATGACCCAGATTTTAAGGAAGCGTATGAGGCATCTGAGAATCCAATTCTCAAGGACAGAAGCCAATGGACTGAGTATATGATCCAAGATGGGTTATTATTCCAGGGCAATCATCTATGTATTCCAAAATTCTCCATGGGGGAGAACCTACTGAAGGAAAAACACAGTGGAAGATTGGTCGGGCACTTTGGTCATGATAAGATGTTCTCAAAGTTGAATGGCTCATATTTTTGGCTAGGGATGAGGAAAGATGTTAAGAAATTTGTGGACAGATGCAAGATTTGTTAGAACACAAAAGGGAAAAGACAGAACACAAGGTTATATCAACTGTTACCCATACCAGAAAGGCCATGGGACGCAGTGAGCATGGATTTTATATTGGGACTGCCAAGAACACAAAGAGGATGTGATTCAATCTTTGTGATAGTCAACATATTTTCAAAAATAACACATTTCATACAATGCCAGAAAACCAGTGACGCAACTCATATTGCGAACCTATTTTTCAAGGAAGTCGTCAGACTTCACGGCTTACCAAGGAGTATTGTGTCTGATCAGGATACCAGGCTCGTGGGACATTACTGGAGAACTTTGTGGAAAAAGTTGGGGACAAGTGTGTATTTTAGCTCAGCATATCATCCTCAAACGGATGGGAAGACAGAAGTCGTGAACAGAATCTTGGGAGACTTGTTGAGGAGCTTGGTGAGTGAACACCACAGTCAGTGGGATCACATTCTGCCACAGGCGGAATTTGCTTACAATGACTCGCTCAACCGAAGCACAAGACAGAGTCCATTCCAAATTGTATATGGAATGTAGCCAAGGGGAGTTTTTGAATTGAAAGATTCAGAACAAGCTGAATTTAGGAGTGCTAGTGCAGAAGACTTTTCAGAAGAAATGAAGGATCTTCATAGCCAAATTAAGGAGCGATTGAAGAATTCAAGTCAAGAATACAAGCAGAGAGCATATCAACACAGGCAAGAACTTCAATTTGAAGTTGGTGATCTGATTCTTGCATATCTCAGGAAGGAAAGGTTCACAATGGGAATGTATAATAAACTGAAGATGAAAAATATTGGACTGTGAAAGGTCATAAGGAAATTTGGGGCAAATGCATATGAGATTGAATTACCTTATGGGATTGGAATCTCACCGATATTCAATGTCGTGGATTTGTACCCTTATAGAACTGAAGAAGCAGGAGCAGAAAATGAATAGAAGGAGGTTCAATGGACAAAAAAAATTCCTGTAGCTGAAAAGCGACAGATGGAAAGTATAATTGACAAGAGGATTAGCAGAAAGACCAGGAGAAAAGAGTATTTTGAATACCTGGTCAAATGGAAGGGACACCCAGTTGAAGATGCTAGTTGGGAAGATGAAGCAGAAATTCATAAGCATGGACAGACCATGTAAGAGCTCATGAACAGGAGTTCATGAAAACTTTCAAGAGAGAGATTATAATGCAGGAGAATCGTAAGTAGCCAGCCAAGTGAACATGAAGGCAGAAGACAGCTGGAAAGTGCAACACACATTTTACACATTTTGAAATGTTTTTGGAAAATTAAGAAGCAGATATTAATGTAATAGCGAGAAGCATACTTGCATTTATATATGGCTATTGTAAACAGATTTTGAGTGATTTGCTCTCATCTGTCAATGTAAAAGGCATTTAAGCCAAGCTAATGAAAGTAGGTAGTTTTGAATTAAGAGATTAGACAGTTTAGAAGTGTAGGAGGGAAAACGTATATAGACACCCTAACTCTTGCATTATTGTATCATTATTAGCACATAAAATAAGCTGAAGAGTTGTAGCAGATAACTGTAGAGAAGAACCCATGTACAAGAGTATTTGACTCAGATTTCATGGTGTTATGATTCTTACTGTTTACATATGTTGAGTGGTATGCTTACACTTGTTTTATTCTCTCTGTTATGCATTTGTTATGATGATATGTTGTGTTGAATGTATGAAGTTTGAGAGAGAAAGAGAATGAGTTTCAATTTTTTCTCATCCTAAGAGAGTTCCTGCAAGGAGTGCAGTGAAATGTCCTCAAGGTGTGCATTGACAAGGGTTCTAAGTTTTATCTCGGAAAGCTCAGGAGGGATACCGTTGTTCTCATTCCAGTAGAAGTGCAGGCAAAGCAAAAAAACCGTGCAAGGTGTGCACAGGCTAGTCGAGGCCTTAGAACTTATCATCTAAGGTTAAAAGGTTGAAGGATTGTTGTTGCAGAAATTGCATAGAGTCGAAAGATCAAATACCCAAGAATATTTGAAAGATTGTCGCAAGGAGTGCGTCCAAGAGTCCTCCTAGAGACTCGAGGTTAAAAGTGAAAGTTCAGGAGGAATAAAACCTTTGAACACTTCAAAGGAAGACAAAGATTAGAACATTTCAAAGGGAGACGAGGAGGAAAAATCATTGTGTAGATCGTTATGCTTCGGGGGAAGAACATTTGCTCATTTCACAGAAATTCTTGAGGAAGAAATCGAACGATCGAAATTCTTCGTGGAGAACTCACGAAGTTGCGAGGACTATAGGATCCAAAGGAGTTGTAGGGTGAATAAGGGTTGGACAAATCCATTACATTGGTGTCAAGGATCAATGAAGACCGTCGATCGTGGTCAGTTTGGGCCACCAGATCATTTCGACAACTCGAGGTTCGTGTGTTTGGAGGTTGAATACCAAACTCTTGGAGTCGTGAAATTTCGAGTTGCGAGAGGTGGAGGAAGAGATACAGACCGTTGGATCCAAGACGCGGGAGAACCATCATATCTAAATATTCATGGGGTATCGCATATNAACTCACGAAGTTGCGAGGACTATAGGATCCAAAGGAGTTGTAGGGTGAATAAGGGTTGGACAAATCCATTACATTGGTGTCAAGGATCAATGAAGACCGTCGATCGTGGTCAGTTTGGGCCACCAGATCATTTCGACAACTCAAGGTTCGTGTGTTTGGAGGTTGAATACCAAACTCTTGGAGTCGTGAAATTTCGAGTTGCGAGAAGTGGAGGAAGAGATACAGACCGTTGGATCCAAGACGCGGGAGAACCATCATATCTAAATATTCATGGGGTATCGCATATCGTGAGTTTGGAGGATAGACCAAATCCTTTGGTTGTGCGAATTCCTGAATAGCGAGAAGCAGGAGCAACCGTTGGATCAGAAAATCTTCGCTATATCGCGTATAGGGGTTTCAGAGGTTTGGACGAATCTGTTTCGACTGCAGGAGTCGCAAAGAGCTAAGGGTCGAGGACTCAAGCGAGCACGTGGCATGTCCATCAAGTGGGGACAACGTGGTTGAAAGGTGGACACTCGTCACCTAGGAAGGATTCAACACTTTGTTGACTTCTCGTGCTTCGGGTTCTTGTAAGAAAGGATCACAAAGGCTCAACAACTCAAATCGCGAAGTTGTGAGTTCCAAGAAACGCTGAAGGAGTCAAAACTTCTATGACTTTTTCATCTCGAAGTTTCGTAAAAGAAGGGCCCGAAGGTTCAACCTTCCAACTCATGAGTTTTGAGTGAGACTAGTGCTTAGCCCTAGCTGGTGGTTATGCATGGATGGTGCTAACAAGGAGGAGCCATATCCCATCGTGTCTTGGGTATTGGCATTGGGTGAAGAAAAATTCGAGGGTCTTCAACCCATGAACATGTGAGTTTGGAAAGGAGCTTGTGCAGGGACATAACACAATAAATAATCCATGAAGTGTTGGATGTCTTATGAAAATGGAAATTGTTGGTTGACATAGAGATCTCATCCCTGGCGAAGCCACTCGATGTTGTATGGTTGCAGGTGTGGTGTTGTCAATAATCCTAGATATTTTATGACCTCTACTTAGATGAGCTTCTTCTGGCTTCTGCTATCAAAAATGAAATATATCAGGGTCCCCTTCATCCACATCTACGAATGAAAAATGTGCTACCCCTCTTCAGGATTATTTTGGTTGAATTGTTGTGGTCATGACAATAGAAGTGGGTTCTGCGTCAATGATCTATCTTCTTCCATTATTTTATGAATCATATTCTGACTCAGGGTTCAAATCATTTTCTTTGATCTCGGCCACCAATGATTATTTTGAGCTACATTCATCAATGTTGTGATAGGGGATTTTGTTGAAATTTCACCACTTTCCAGTGTCCTTCTTCGTCTTTCCATTACCCTTCTTTTTCTGTGGTTTGGATAGGTTTTTAGGAGGATGTTTTTTAGGGTCGTATTTATCATACTTTGGTTGTTGCGGATTTGCAGACCTGAACTCCAATTTGTTCTAGTGCCTAAATTTCTGCTTGATTTTGACAACATATTTATAGGCAACTCCTAGTGATGAGATGTCTAGGAAATCCATTTTAGTTTGGATGTACATATTCCAAGCCTTGTGGTATTTCGCAACAAAATTCCACTCAGACTCTTTGATACCCATATTGGTGCGCAAGGTATGGTAATGATTTGTGAACACCAGAACCGTTTGGCCCCTCTCTTGCCATAGTGTGATCAATCTAATGTATTGGTCATCATAGTTAACAACAGGGTAATATTGTTCCTTGACCGCATCCACAACAAAATCCCAAGTGGGCTCAACCCCATATATTCCAGACGCCTCTATGGAACTTTGGTTAGAGTGATTTTCCCACCAATGTTTGACACGGGGGAGATCCTTAAGGAGTATGAAGGTGATATTTTCCTTGTCAAAGAAATTGTGAACAAAGAAATAACCTTCTAGTACATTTAACCATTTTTCTAGGGCATTTTCATATATATGTCCTTAAAATATGGGAATATCAAAATTAACTTGTGCCGTGAAAGGTTAGACACCTCCAAACTGGCTTATTGATGAACACACACCTATTGCTATTCACAGGAGTTGAAGGATGTAGGAAAAATTATCCATCATTTGGTCCCTCTGTCACGTGATAGCTTTCTCAAGCAACATATTAATAGTTCTTATGCTCCATCATTTTTCTTTTCTTCCGGCATGGAGGGTTTCTTCAGTGTGCGAGAGTGATTTTCCTCAAGAGAGACAAGCTCAAGCCCCAAATTTATATACTCGGGCCTCATCAAAGACATGCACTGAAACCTTATCAAGAGAATCTTGGTCTAATACCATTGATCCAGACTATTTTGAGCACAAAATGAGAGCAGAGATATAATAAAGAAATGTACAGAGCTATACTAGATATCCAATGATATAACAAAGATATATCACATATATAACCATAAACACAGAGATACACTAATACACAATTTCTATGAATGAGAGAAATGTACAAAACTATAGAAATACAGAGTGAAATACTCTCTAGAATGGTGAAAATCCAAAACCCTAACCCCGGAGGGTGAAAATTCAATAGTTTTTTAGACCTTGTTTTGGGTAGTTTGGTGTATCAAATTCCCGGGGGCATAACTTTGGCATATGATCTTCGTTTTGCATGCACAATATCTTGTTTTAAAGGTATCAATGAGGAGATTAATTTTGGGGATCACTCAAAGACTTTGGAAATCATTGAGGTATCTGGTCATGAAAATTCATTGTTTACACCCTCAAAATGGCCTCAGAAGTTTGGAACTGCTAAAAATAGTAAGTTTCCAACAAACTATTTTGAGCCAGTTGGAATAGGTCGGTGGCCACTGATATCCACCTATATTAATCCTTCCTCCTTGGGAAACAATGGTCTCCATTGCATTGAGTTCATGGGGGAGAGGGTGAAGCGTTTGTTGAATCTGAACCTTGGTGAGTTTCTTTCCTTGTTGGAGAAGTTGTGTTGCTTGGTTTGGGGGAGGTTTTCGAGAAACTGATGAGATGACTATGTGCAAAAGGAATCTTTATGATTCACTTGAATCTTTTCAAACTGATTATATTGGAAATAAGTTGCCTGGACCGAGGCTGAAGTGGTTTTAGTGTCATTTTGTTCAGCTTTTTAAGATATTCTGAAGAAGTTGAATTTTGTAGTATGCGATACTACCTTGCGTCATTGTTTAGGTGGGACATTAGTCATAACTACCTCTGGTATCCTATAGAGATGACCCCCCATATTAATGATGACACTATGGGATCGAGACTCGTAAATACCATGGTGCTTCCACATATATTGTTGGACCAAAAAAACATCACAAACATCCCGTGTGGAAACACGACATAATACTTCATCTTTGAAGTGTTGGATGTCGTATGAAGATCAAAAATGTTTTCTCACATGGAGGTCTCATCCCTAGTGAAGCCACTCAATGTTGTATGGTTGAGGGTGTGGTGTTGTCGACAATTCCAATTGTTTGACGACCTCTGCTGAGATGATATTCTTCCGACATCCACTATTAACAATAAAAATGCAACGGGTTACCCTTCACCCACATCTGTGAATTAAAAAGGCGCTCCCCTTCTTTAGGATCTGTTTGTTCTTCTGGTTGAATTGTTGCGGTCGCGACAGTAGCAATGGGGTCTGCGTCAATGATATTTCTTTTTGAATTAGATTTTGAATCAGGGTTCGACTCCTTCTCTTTGATATTGACCACCAATGATTTTTTTGAGACATTCATCAATGTTGTGCTAGGGGATTTTGTAGAAATCGCACTACTTTCTGGTGTCTTTCTTTGTCTTTCTATTACCCTTCTTTTCCTATGGCTTGGATGGGTTTTCAGGAGGTTTTTTGTTAGGTTCTTATTTATCATACTTTGGTTGTTGAGGATTTGCAGATCCAAACTACCATTTGTTCTAGTTCCTAAATTTCTTTTTGATTTTGAAAACATATCGATAGGAAAATCCCAGTGATGAGATGTCCACGAAATCCATTTCGGTTTAGATGTACCTATGCAGAGCCACGTGGTATTTCAAAACAAGATTTCACTCAGAGTATTTGATACCTTTCTTGGTGCACAAGGTATGGAAATTATTTTTGAACTCTGACACTGTTTAGCCCCTCTCTTGCCACAGTGTGGTCCATCTCATGTATTGGTTGTCATAGTTACGAAGAGAGTAATATTGTTCCTTGACCGCATCCACAAAAAAATCCTATGTGGGCTCGGACCCATATATTCCACACTCCTTTGTGGAAATTTTCTCCACACAAGTTTCCCACCAATGTTTTAAATGGGGGGGAGCCTTGAGAAGTGCGAAAGTGATCTTTTCTTGTCAGAAAAATTGTGAACATAGAAATAACCTTCTAGTAGATTTAACCATTGTTCTAGGGCATCCACATCTATATGTCCTTCAAATACAGAATATCAAATATTAACTTGTACCTTGAAAGGTGAGGTGCCTCCAATGTGGTCGCTTGATGAAGACATGGATGTTTTTAACAACAAGCATTGAAGGACGTGGGAAAAACTCTCTTTCATTTCGTCCCTCTATTGCATGAGAGCTTGCTCAAGCAACATATTAGTAGAATATTTTACTCCGTCATTTTTCTTTTCTTCCGCCATGGAAGGTTTTTTGCGAGTGTGAGAGTGATTTTCCTCAAAATAGACTAGATCAAGACCGAACTTTTTATACTCGGACCTTATCGGGGACATGCATTGAAAAACAATCAAGATTAACCTGCTCTTATACCACCAATATAAACTATTTTAGGAATGAAATGAGTGTGGATATGCAATAAAGAAATGTACAGAGATATACCATATATCCAATAATATAATAGATATATATCAAGGATATAACCATAAAAATAGAGATAGAGTAATACACAATATCTATTAATGAGTGAAATGTACAAAACTATATAAATACAGAGTGAAAGACTCGCTAGAATGGTGGAAGCTTATCTCCGAGAAGAGATGTGACAACTAATCACATTCACAAGAAGATGATTTTTAAAATGAGGCTCCAAATTCCTTTTAAACTTAAACAAAATCTAGAACCCTAACACTAGAAGATGAAAATCCAACAGTTTTGTGGACCCCGTTTTGGGTAGTTTGGTGTATCAACTTCTTAGAGGCATAACTTTGGCATACGATATTTTTTTTGGCGCATAATATCTCATTGGAAATATATCAATGAGGATATTAATTTCGGGGCCTCACTCAAATCCTTTTACTATTATCGAGGTGCCCGATTGTGAAAAAACCTTTTTTAGGCCCTCAAAATGCCCGAGGAAGTTTGGAACTGCTAAAACTAGTAAGTTTCCAACAAACTGTTTTGAGCTAGTTGGAATAGGTGGGTGGCCACTGATATCCATGTAGATCAATCCTCCCTACTTAGGAAGAAATGGTCTCCATTGCATTGAGTTCCTAGGGGAGATATTGATGGATTTGTTGAATGTCAACCTTGGTGAGTTGTTTTCCTTTCTTGAGAAGTTGCTCTTCTTGGTTTGTGGGAGGTTGTCGAGAACTGATGCGATGACTATGTGCAAAAGGAATATTTTTTATTTTCTTCAATATTTTCGACCTTCTTCTTCTATATATATAATATGCTTGGACTGAGGGTGCAATGGGTACAGTTTCCTTCTGTTCACCTTTTGAACAGATTGTGAAGAAGATGAATTTTGTAGTATGAGATACTACCTTGCGACACTATTTAGGTGGTACATTAGTCAGAACTACCTCTAATATCATGTATAGATGACCCCCCAGAATAACAATGACTCTATGGGGTAGAGAATCGTAAATAGCATGGAAATTCCAGTTATATGGCTGGCCCAAAAGAACATCACAAACATCTAGTGGGGAAACATCACATCATACCTCATCCTTGAAGGGGTGGATTTCGTATGACATTCGACATTGTTGGATGACATAGAGATATCGTCCTTGGTCTATCCACTCGATGTTGTATGATTGTGGGTGTGGTGTTGTCAACAATCCCAACTGTTTGATGACCTCTACTGAGATGAGGTTCTTTTGGCTTCCACTGTCAACAATAAAACGTAGCGAGGTCCCTTTAACCCACATTTGTGAATGGAAAATTCGCTCCCCATCTTCTCGATCTGCTGTTTTTTCTGGTTGAATTGTTGAGGTCACGACATAAACAGTGGGGTTTGCATCAATGATATATCTTCTTCCATTATTTTCTGAATCAGATACTAATTTATGTTTCAACTCCTTTTCTTTAATCTCAACCACCAATGATTGTTTTGATAAAAATTCATTAGTTTTGTGCTAGGGGATTTTGTGGAAATTGCACCACTTTCTAGTGTCTGTCTTTGTCTTTCTATTACCCTTATTTTTCTATGGATTTGACGAGTTTTCAGGAGTTTGTTTGTTAGGGTCGTCTTTATTATACTTTGGTTGTTGCGTATTTGCAGACCCGAACTCGCATTTGTTTTGGTGCCTAAATTTCTGCTTAATTTTGACAACATATCAACAAGAATCTCGAAGTGATGAGATGTCTAGGAAATCCATTTTAGTTTGGATGTACCTATGTAAATCCTCACGGTATTTCTAAACTAGATGTTGCTTAGAGTATTTGATACTCAACTTGGTGGGAAAGGTATGGAAATCATTTGTGAACTACGGCACTATTTGGCCCCTCTCTTGCCCCATTGTGGTCCATCTAATGTATTGGTCGTGATAGTTACCAACAGGATAATATTGTTCCTTGACCGCATCCACAAAAAATCCCAAGTGGGATCATCCCCATATATTCCAGAATCCTTTATGGAATGTTTCTCCTAATAAGTTTTCCACTAATGTTCGACATGGGGGAGAGCGTTAAGGAGTGCGAAGGTGATCTTTCCCCTATTGGAGAAATTGTGAACAATGAAATAACCTTCTACTAGATTTAACCATTTTTCTAGGGCATCCACATCTATTTTTCCTTCAAATATGGGAATATAACAATTAAATTATACCTTGGAAGATGCAGTGCCTCCAAAGTGGCTTCTTGATGAAGACACATCTATTTTTATTGGCAGGCATTGAAGGATGTGGGACAAATTCTCCATCATTGTGTCCCTCTTTTGCATCAAAGCTTGTTGAATGAACATATTAATAGAATCTTCTACTCCTTCATTTTTATTTTCTTCCACCATAGAGGTTTTATTGGGCATGTGGGATATATTTTACTCAAGAGAGACAAGCTTGAGACCCAACTTTCTATACTCAGGCCTCGTCAGGAACATGCACTAAAAACCAATCAAGAACAGTCTGCTCTAATACCACTGATATGGACTATTTTGAGCATGAAATGAGAGCGGAGATATAATAAATAAATGTAAAGAGATATACCTGATATCCAATAATATAACAGAAATATATCAGAGATATAACCAGAAACGCAGAGATACATTAATACACAATTTGTATTAATGAGTGAAATGTACAAAACTATAGAAATACAGAGTGAAATACTTGCTAGAATGGTGGCACCTTATCTCCGAGAAGAGATGTGACAAATACTCACATTCACAAAAATATGATTGTTACAATGAGGCTCGAAAGGCCTTTTTAACATAAAGAAAATCCAAAACCCTAACCCTCGAAGATGAAAAGCCAACGCTTTTGTTGACCTTGTTTTGGGTAGTTTGGTGTATCAACTTCTCGGGGCCGTAACTTTTTCATACGATCTATGTTTGGGGCACACAATATCTCATTCGAAAGGTATCAACGAGACGATTTATTTTAGGGGCTCACTTGTAGACTTAATCTATCCTTGAGGTTCCTAATCGTGAAAAAAACATCATTTAGTCCCTAAAAATGGCACCGAAAGTTTGGAACTGTTAAAAATGGTAAGTTTCCAACAAATTGTTTTTATCCAGTTGGAATAGGTGGTTGGCCACCAATATCCACCTATATTACTCCTCCCTCCTTAAGAATCAATGGTCTCCAATTTGTTGAGTTCTCAGGATAGAGGGTCAAGCGTTTGTTGAATTTGAACCTTTGTCAGTTGCTTGCCTTGCTAGAGAAGTTGCGTTGCTTGGTTTGTGGGTGGTTATCGAGAATCTGATGAGACGAATGTGTGTAGAAGGAATCTTTGTTCTTTTCTTCAATATTGATTACTTGTTTCTATTGGATAGAAGGTGCTTGGACTGAGGATGCAGTGGTTTAAGTGTCCTTTTGTTCACCTTTTGAATAGATTATAAAGAAGATGAATTTTGTAGTATGAGATACTACCTCGTGGCACTATTTAGGTGGGACATTCATTGGATCTACCTATGGAATTGCATAAATATGACCCCCTAGAGTAACAATGACACTACAAGGTCGAGACTCATAAATAACATGGTGCTTCCAAATATATGGCTGGCCTAAAATAACATCACAAACATACATTGGGGAAACATCACATAATACCTCATCCTTGAAGTGTTGGATGTCATATGACAATGGACACTATTGGATGACATAGATATCTCATCCCTGGAGAAGCCAGTCGATGTTGTATAGTTGCGAGTGTGGTTTTTTTGACAATCCCAATTGTTTGACGACCTCTGCTAAGATGAGGTTCTTTTGGATTCCTCTATCAAAATTAAAATGCATTGGGGTCACCTTCACCCACATCTGTGAATTAAAAAGGCCCTCCCCCTCTTCATGATCTATTTTTTCTACTGGTTGAATTGTTAAGGTCACGACGGTAGCAGTGGGGTCTGTGTCAATAATTTATCTTCTTCCGTTATTTTATGAATCATATTTTTAGTCAAGGTTTGGATCCATTTCTTTGATATCAACCACCTATGATTGTTTGAAGTGAAATTCATCATTTTTTTTCCAGAGGATTTTGTGGAAATCACATGATCCGAAAAGATCTTTTACATGACTATGGTTGAGTTATGAAGCATGCGTTGTTTAACAAATTAATAAGATTAAAGAAAGATGAAGAATTATAGAAGAAATGTGACATCCATATAAACATGTATGGAACTGAAATCAAGCATTAAAAAACAACAAACCATAACACCAATGTGATAACAAAATTCGACAATCTCACCTACATCTCCGGGCCTTTGTCTCAGTGGGTGAGGCTTTCTTATTTACGTTCAAAGATCAATAAGTACATCACAACAGTGCCAAAAGATTACAAACATGATCTGGTATTGTTCTACCATATCTGAAGAACCCAATAGAAGAAGAGGCACTCAATTCGAATGATTGGAGCTCCTAGAAATGGCTCGCAAAGGTGCACTCCTCAACAACTTCCTTGCATAAAAATGGCTTTGGCTTGGAAAATATTCAGCATAAACCTTCTCAAAATCTCCTTCACATGGCCTCAAGAAGGCTTGGTTTATATATATCTAAAGTTGGTAACCATCTCCCAACTCCCCGCCAAGATATAGCCTCAAAAATGGCCCAATATCCCCTAAAAAGGACCAAAAATCTCCAAGTCTGCTACTAAAATCATTGAAAAATCTTTATAATATGGTCTAAAAAGCCACTTTTTATATATATTTGGGATAAGCCCCTCTGACCTGGGCACCCTCTCTTAATACATGGGCATATGGAATAATGTGGCCAACCATCAACCCCCTAGGGGCTCCACACTGACCCTTACCCCGCGAACCCTAGTCATATGGAATCCCCATAAAATTGGGGGCTACTCCAAAATCCCGCGCTAATAGTTTTAAATCGGGTATTATGGAGCTATCATGAAACCCAACGCTATAACCTTGCAATACATGCTAACAGATAAGTCAGAGATTGTGATTATATGTAGAAGAGTTGCGACCGAGGGTTGGGGCTATGCCCTAGCCCTACCTTCCTCCGTCTGGAACCTTAATTAAATTCAAATACAAATTATGTCATATGGTTAACAAGCACCACCAATAGGTGGGTTGGCTAGCCTAGCCTACATGAAACCTTGGCACCCGGGGAGGTCCAGTGGTGAAACCTCATGCACTCCAAAACAATTTTTCAATGAAACCCAATGATCCAATCCATGGGTGCCACGTGACATTCCATGTCTAGGCCATGTGGCACCACGTCACTCGTCCACCTGGATGCCAAGTCTCCAAACCAGATTTTCCAAGCTGCCACATCATTTTCCCTATCAATGTGTCTGCAACGTGTCATACCTGCCACATAAGTTGTACAAGCATGCCACGTGTCACCCTTGCAATGGTGACACATGTCACCCCCAAATTGGTCCACATGTCATGTTTACATTATCATCTATATGCCTAGTCACCCTACCATGTGTCACCTCTAGAATATGCCACATCAATGTTGATTGTGCCTTCCACGTCCGATGTATGGTCGTATAGCATGTACAGTCAGATTCCATGTGGCATTGTACGGACTGTACAGTCAACATTGTTTTTTGCCTGTTTGGAAAAATGAACAGATTGCCATAAATTGAGCATACAATGTCCTTTTGAGCACAGTCAAGTTGCGTTGTGTTTGTATAAGCAATGCCTACACACATGTCTATTTTGAAGCCATTATGATAACTTTGATTTTTAGGCCTTTATGAGCCCCATCAAGCTCTTATATCTGATTCTGGATCACACCTCCCAACTAAAGGACCTTTTGGTCCCCAAAAGGTTACTAACCAATCATCAATCTCGGGATAGGCCATCAGGCTTGTTCACAATATTTGAACTATGTCCTGTGCACTTGTCTCATCAATATCAATTGTAAAACAATGATGACAACTGCTAGCATATTGTTAGCCATTTGAACCCTATCACATCTTACTAAATCCACTATCATCCATTTAGACAACATTACTAATGATAACATCAATAATACAACTACAAATGAGCTGATATGTTTGTAATATTTGCATGACATGAGTGTATCTTGAAGCAAACTGTGATTGATTTTCCATTCAACAATCATTTCTTGTTCTTTCTTAAGATCTATTACTTGTTTTGAAAAAATCATAGGTGTGTTTCTTGCTTGAACTGCCTTCTTTAATTGTTCCATTGTTTGGTGAGTTTTATTTTCCTTTACATGATGAGCATGAACCACATATTCTTGACCTAATTTGGTTAACTGATATAGATTATTTGTCATGTAGAAGATTGATTTACCATCATACAAGTATGGACTACCTAAGACCATTCCACATTCACTTAGTGGCACCACATCACATGTTACCTCATCCACATACCTAGATGAAATAGAAAATCTTAATGTGCACTGCTTGGTTATGTGCATTTGATGATTGTTGCTTATCCATTTAAGTGTGTAAAGATTATGATGTATTTGTGTTTTTAATCCCAATTTCTTAACCAATTCCTCAAAAATTAACTTATATTGATATCCACTATCGATTAATTTATTAACCTTAGTGTTTCACATGATTACCCTTATGTGAAACAAGTTACTTGTACAATGAATTCCTTCACCAATTTTACCTATTATGCCAACCAACAAGACCTTTGATTCATCACCTGAATCCGATCCCAAGTCTGTGGGTCATGTTGTCACTGCAACTGTTTGCCTCCCCTTCTTTTCCTTCAACCACTTTGGCCTCTTCTCAAGAGACAATTTCCAATAATGGTCCTCATCATGCCCCTCTTTCTTGCAATGCTTGCAAGAGGGATTGTCCTCCTTTCTCGTCGCTGCATTTGACTTCTTTCCATGCCACTTCCTCTTGTCCTCTTTACTTGAAGACAATTCCCTTCATACACCAACACCTGTTTTCCCTGCTTCAATGCATGTCACTTTAACATAAACGTCATCAAGATTAATTTGTCCAAACATGAATACAATATTTTGAATATGTGCAGGTAAACTTTCTATATACTTCATAAGAGTTTCTTGGGTATGAAAAGGAATATCTAACATCAATGCCATTTCTCGAAACCCATTTGTGTATTCTTGCATTGTTTTTCCTTTTCTTAGTTTAAGAGATTTACATTCAATTAATACTTTCTCTTTATATCCCAAAGGATAGAATTGATTCCTAAGTGAAGAAATGAAACGTTTCCATGCTGGAAATACATTACCCACTTGTTGCATGCCATTTTCCAACTTTCTTTGCTACCAGATGAGTGTTGTACCTGCAAATCTCAATGATGCCAACTTAATTTGTGTGGCCTCATCCTTGATCTGTTGCACATTGCAATAGACCTCCATCTGTCTGACCCAATTGTCAAGTCTCTCTGTATTAACTTCACCATCATACATGGTTAATTCAAATTTAACATCAAGTTTTAATAATGGAATTTAATTCTTATGTTTATGAACATGTTACTTTGCATTGGATTTAGAACTTGAACTTGAAGAAGAAGGAGAAGAAGGAGGTGAAAATGGAGGTGAAGGAGGAATCTGAGGAGGGTCCTCTCCTTCTTCATTTTTTCCCTTTGAAGATTCACACATATTTGGTCATTTCTATTCCAAGTAATCCTCATACAAAACCTTCATCATCTTCGACATGGTGAAGAAAGATTTTCGAAACTCTTTCTCATCCTGAGAAAGTCCCTCTTCCGATGCCATCTTCTCGTTGTGAGAAGTTATCTTTCTCAATCAAATTAATGGATTCTCTACAAACATCTCTCCTTCACCACAAAGTATATATTTCCCTGGCATGCAAGCTCAAAACCAAAACATCAACTAGCTCTAATACCACTTGATCCAAAAAGATCTTTTACATGACTATGGTTGACTTATGAAGAATGTGTTGTTTAACCAATTAGAAAGATTAAAGAAAGAGGAAGAATTATAGAATAAATGTTATAGCCATATAAACATGTATAGAACTGAAATGAAGCATAAAAAACAACAAACCATAACACCAATGTGATAACGGAGTTCGACAATCTCGCCTACGTCTCTGGGCCTTTGTCTCAGTGGGTGAGGCTATATTATTTATGTTTAAAGATCAATAATTACATCAAATAAGAGCCAAAAGGTTACAAAACTGATCTGGTCGTTTTCTACCAGATCTCATGAACCCAACAGAAAAAATGGCACTCAATTCGGATGACCGGAGCTCCCAGAAATGGCCCGTAAAGGTGTGCTCCTCAACAACTTCCCTGCATAAAAATGGCTTTGACTTGGAAAATATTTATCATAAAATTTCTCTGAATATCCTCCCCATGGCCTCAAGAAGTCCTAATTTATATAGATCTAAAGTTGGTAACCATATCCAAACTTTCCCCCAAGATCCAGCCTCACAAAGAGCCCAATATCCCCCAAAAAGGGCCAAAAATATCCAAGTCTGCTGCTAAAATCATTGAAAAATATTTATAATATGGTTTGAAAAACCACTTTTTCTATATATTTGGGTTAATCCGGTCTGACCTGGGCATGTTCTCTTAATACATGGGCATATGTCATAATGTGGCCAAGCACCAGCCCCCTAAGGGTTGTGTGCTGGCCCTTAGACCACGAACCTTGGTCATATGGAATCCCCATAAAATCGGGGGCTACTCCAAAATCACGCGATAATAGTTTTAAACTGGGTATTATTGATCTATCCTGAAACCCAGGGTTGGAAGCTTGCAATACATGCCAACACATAAGTCAGAGACAATGGTTATATGTAGAAGGGTTGCGACCGGGGGATGGGGCTAGGCACCAACCCTACCTTCCTCCGCTTGGAACCTTAATCAGATTCAAATACAAATTATGTCATATGGTTAACAAGAACCACCCATAGGTGGGTTGGCTAGCCTGACCTACATGAAACCTTGGCACCCTTGGAGGTCCAGTGGTCGAACCTCATGTGCTCAAAAACAATTTTGCAATAAAACCCAACGATCCAATCCATGGGTGCCACATAGCACCACGTCACTCATCCACCTAGATGTCAAATCTCCAAACTGAATTTTCCAAGACTCCACATCATCTTCCCTTTCATCATGTCTTACATGTGTCGTACCTTCCACGTACGTTGTAGGGGCATGCCACATGTCACCCTTATAGCGGTGACACATGTCACCCCCAGATTGGTCCACTTGTCCTTTCCACATTAGCATATGTATGCCTAGTCACCCTGCCACGTGTCACCTCTAGAATATTCCACGTCAGCATTGAATGTGAATTCCATGTCATTTGTACGTCCATATGACCTATTCAATCAGCTTCCACGTGCCACTATACAGACTGTATAGGCAACATTTTGTTTTGCCTATTTGGAAAAAGAACAGATTGCTATAACTTGAGCATACAACGTCTTTTTGACCCCGTTCTAGTTCGGTTGGGTTTGTATTGAGGAGGCGTACACGCACATCCGTTTTGAATCCATTGTGATAAATTTGATTTTTAGGCCTTTTTGAGCCCCATCAAGTTCCTGGATTCAATTCTCGATCATCACACCACTTCCCAATGTCCTTCTTTGTCTTTTTGTTACCCTTATTTTCCTGTAGCTTGGACAAGTTTTTGGGAGGTTATTGATTAGGGCCATTTTTTCGTACTTTCATTGTTGCAGATTTGCAGACCCGAACTCCCATTTTTTCTGGTGCCTAAATTTCTACATGATTTTGACAACATATCGATAAGCAGCTCCCTATGATGAGATTTATAAGAAATGCATTTCGGTTTGTATGTACCTATGCAGTGGCCCATGGTATTTTAGAACCATGTGTCACTTGGATTCTTTGATACCTATCTTGGTGCACAAGGTGTGGAAGTTATTGGTGAACTTTGGCACTATTTGGCCCCTCTCTTGCCGCAGCATGGTCCATCTCATGTATTGGTCATCATAGTTACCAACAGGGTAATATTGTTCCTTGACCGCATCTACAAAAAATTCCCAAGTGGGCTCAACCCCATATATTCTGCACTCTTATATGGAAATATTCTCCCAGTAATTTTCCCACCAATGTTTGACATGGGGGATATCCTTTATGAGTCCAAAGGTGATATTTTCCCTGTTGGAGAAATTTTGAACAGAGAAATAACCTTCTAGCAGATTTAACCATTTTTATAGGGCATCCACATCTATTTGTCCTTAAAATACGAGAATATAAAAATTAACTTGTACCTTGAAATGAGATGTTACTCCAAAGTATTCACTTGGTGAAGACGTGCATGTTGTTATTGTCAATCTATCTCCCTCCCTACATCTATCTCCCCCTCTCTCTCTTGTTCTTTATATACCCCTCTCTTGAGAGAGAGAGATTGAGAACGGGGGAGAGATTGAG
>SNQJ01S0006150.1:82557-108727 GCA_010110895.2 Picea sitchensis | reverse complement strand
CTTTGGTTACGTGATCTACTCTTTTCCAAGTGACATGTGTCACTCTTCTTTTATTGAAACATCATTGAATATGACATCATGTGGCCACGTCACTCTGCAACATTGTTACTTTGGGAGATATGTATACTCGACATTCAAAATCTCCCGAACCCCAAAGAGATGGAGTTCTAAAGTCTCAAAATGCTTAATGATAAAATATATTAATCTCGGGTTAATTATCAATAGGCGCGGTTAATGAATTCACGAGATTATTACTATGGGATATTATCATCCAGAGGAAACACAATTCCCTATAACCCCAAATGCTAAATATCTCGAGGTGCATATCATTCATCTATTTAGATGTGTGGCATTCATCTATTATGACACATGGCACTCATTTCAGGCACCTTCGGGTATGTCATCTACTCATTTTCGGGTGACACATGTCACTCTCTTTTCGTGACAGGTTAGATCTGGGAGATCGTCACTCCGGAATATCTCAATTCAGAGAAAACATAGTTTCTTGAACCTTCGATGTGCTAGATCCCTGAAATTCCATGTCACTTTGCAGCATTGCCACTCTGAGACATTCTCAAACTCTACATTAAGAACCTCCTGAACCTTGAAGAGTCGGAGTCCCAAAGTCCTGAAATGTTTAAGGATAAAGATAATCCTGTGTTAATTAGAAAAAAGTGTTGGTTAATGATTATGGGAGTTCGGTCCTCTAGGAGATATGTATACTCTGCACTCCAAAGCTCCCGAACATCAAATTTCTGAAGTGTCTTATCCTCATTTATTGCATATTTTGAATTTTTTAAACGATGCCAAACTAGGAACATCGAGCCAGCCAAATAAATCATATTGCTCGTCTGACAGCAACTCGGTGATAGTCAACATGTATAGAACTAAAGCTTCATATCTAGACCCTGAAACACAATATTGAGGAATTGGAGAAACTACACACCCATAGTGAAAAAGGAATATCATAAACTCCATAAAAGTGGTAGAAGACTTGCTTCTTCCCCCCGAAGAGATATGTTGAGGAATAATGTCACCAACACATCCAATTATCTCCCAATGGCCTCCAACAACGTGCATGGATGCGAGTGATCGATGCATAACTCATTTCTATCACTCCTAGTCATTTTCTGTCAAATCTCAATTCACTCCATCACGCGCATCAATCTATTTTGATTGCTTGTAACAATTTTTAGTTGTTTAATTGCAAGACTCTTTTGGATGAAGGCAATATAAGTGGTCTTTTATTTTTGATAATAACCACTCCTTTTTTATTAAGTCAATATCAAAGTATACATTAATATACTCCAGTAGTGTTTTGGTTAAGATAATAATTTGTTTTACAACTGATGTGGTAGAGTTAAGCCCAATTCCACACTGGACGAGGGCCTCTACATATTTGATAAATAGGAAATTTTTGTATGTTAGAAGGGTTTGGTTTTGGGAAAAGAAGATCAATACATCAATTGGTTGAACCTGTTCTATTCATGGATTAAAGCTCTCTACTTGGTGAATATACTCTTGATGACAATGTTTTTGTCCAAATCTACATGTGAATTTATCTTATCTTGAATGTAGTTTTTGATTTGTGCGAAGAACATTTCATTTCCTTCATCTATTCTATAACTCTTCTTTACAAATATTCATCCTCTAAAACAACAAATTCTTTGGTGAAGATTTATTTTTATTGCAACATGTGGAAGCAATTATGTTTTTGTTACATGTTTAATGTCTTGAAATGATATTTTATGTATTAAACTTCTTGCAACATATTATTCATTGAGTGGTTTGTTGTTTCACTTTGTTTTTACCTCTATTATTTCACTTGTCTATCATTTGTGTGCCACCAGCCAAGGAGGACCCTCATCCATATCATTTTTCCAACCCCACCATGCTCTTGTATTGGTAAAACCAACCCTCTAATTGGCCAAAAAAATAAAAAAACCAATCATTCTAAACTTGAGGTGGCCTAGCTCCTCCCTTTAGTAGTCAAGTGAAGACTTTTGGGCCAACATCTTATGGCGTCATTTTCGGGGAACAATGTAACGAAATAGATTTCCCTGGGAGAATGAAAATGATCATATTTGACCTTTGATGGTGAGAAAAGATCATACACATTCATACTTCCATATTTCACCTCACAACTCCACTAAGTAAACTTCACAAAGTAAATACTGGCTCCCAGAAAAGGACTCAAGAGATCCAAATATGAGCACATCAAAGCCACCGAGGCTCAGTCCAACCCTAAGAAGGACACAATTTTCTTTGAACCAGAAATGAAAGTAAGAAAATCCACCTTAGCTCAAAGATATATGTCGCCCCTTAAGGGTAAAGTTGCACCTAAAGAATCTACTTTTGTCCATTTTCACAAGCATATTAAATTTACTATCCCCGAGAATCACAATTCCAAGGAACCACATACACCTTCAACTCCTGCCTCTACTTCATCATCCAGTATAGCATCCACCCCTATAGCTCAAATAAATATTCAAATTCCTAATGTCCAAGAAATGGACGCTAACAAGATGAATTCCATAATTGTTTCCATATATGCACCCCTAGTTTTTCCTCTAGGCTTACATGCACTCCCAGCCATAGATTACGTGAAATATTTACCAAGATATAATGGGGAAGGGGATGTGATGGTTGAGGAACATATGGTATCCTTCTACAACTTGGCAGACAACTTTAACATTGACTATGCAGATGTGTGGATGAGCTTGTTTGTACAAAGCCTTGATGGGCAGGTAAGAAAATGGTGTTGGGGCCTCCCTCCAACCTTCATTGAAGATATTGATCATTAGAAGAATCCTTCATAAATCAATAGGGAGATAGAAGAGATTATATCTATTACATCACTGAGTTTGGGTCCCTTAAGATAAAGAATGGTGAGTCTATTTCAGACTTCACCAAGAGATTGAATAAGATGTATGGTCGGATCCCATATGATATAAAACCAGCTAAATCCTACACCAAGATTACTTATTCCAATGTGTTTGATGTAGAGTTGTCCCTTCAGTTGAGGGAAAGGAGTACCACCACCTTGTTGTCCATGCAAGAAGAATACATTGAGGTTGAATCAAACATCCTAACACCATACAGGTTAAAGACTATATCTGAAAAGGACAAGAAGAAACAAAGAGATAATTCCCCTGCCTCCTCCAACTTAGCCACATCTAATCCTAAACTTAATGAAATGACAAAAACTTTGAAGGATCTGACATTTGAAATATATAAGATAAAATGGGAATCTAAACAACCAAACAGAGCTTTTCAAGGGGTTGGGAACAGAAATCCCAACCAACTTAGAAGGTGGAATGATTCCCCTAAGATAATGAAGAGAGAGAGGAGGAATGTTGATGACCAAAGAGAAGTACCTCCTTTCCAAAAAAATCAGATTGTGGAGATGGATGTAGATGGGGATGTTATGGATGTTGTTGTTGTACTCTTTAATGAAACATATTTTTACACCAATCACTTAACGCATCAAGATTATGAGGTGGCACAACTGTCAAATCCGTTTGATGTTTAGATATGGGAAGAGGGGGTTATTCAAGGCCAAACCCAAAATAAATATGACTTGAGGCCTAGAATAGGTCATCCCAAAGACACCACCTTCGATAAGAATAGAAAAACAAAAGTTCCTCCCAAGCCAAATCCAAGCAAGGGTGCATTGGCTAAATCTCACCATCCTCCTCCATTTAAACCAGTTGTCTCTAAAGTAAAGGAAGTTGATAGGCCACAAGAATATTTTATCCTATAGAATGAGTTTAGCAAGATCAATATCCATGTACCTCTCTCAGAATTGTTGAAAAATTAGCCTTTCAAATAATCCATTATGAAGGTGTTGAAACCACCTACTTTTGTTGTAATTTTTTATGTAATTAGTCTGCAGGATGAAAATCCAACCATTACTGTGGACCCACATATCGAGGATGGATATGATGCCTCTCCACCATTCTACATATCTTTAAATTTCTATGACAAGATCCTACATAACTGTCTCATGGACTCGGGTGCCTCACATAATGTCATGCCTAAGGTTGTAATGGAGGAACTAGATCTAGACATCAACAGGGCCTACCAAGACCTTTACTCCTTTGACTCCAAAAAATCTAAATGTTTGGGATTAATAAAATATATAGTGGTTTGTTTGGCACAAATACCCATGAAGAGTGGTGTGATGGACATCCTAGTGGCTAAAATTCCCCCCAAGTTTGGTATGCTTTTGTCCAATACGTGGGCCAAGAAGGTTGGAGGATCATTACAAATGGACCTCACATATGCCACCATCTCTGTTTTCAGGAAAGAAAATAGGAGGCTATAAAGGGAGGTTAGATTGGTGTACATCGTCAGTGACCATCAGAATCCGAGCAATCACCAAATTTACATTGTTGATGATGAGATCCGTTCATTTGTTTTTCATCTAAATAATGAGGAATCATAAATTACAGTCAACAAATGCAAAAATCAATCTTTGACACATCAGCATAACAAGGTGGGGAAGATGTATTTTGATGGATCTTAATCAAAAGAAGATTATGAGGCTGGTATAGTCCTCATTTCCCCTATGCAGGAGATTATAATGCTCTCTTATAAGATGGAAATTGAGACTACCAATAACATAGATGAGTATGAAGATCTGGAGCTTGGGTTGAGGGCTGCTAAAGACATGGTATTTGAAAGTTTGTAAGTCTTTGGTGATTCTAAGTTAATAATCAATCAAGTAAAAAAATTCTATCAAGCTAAGCAACAAAGGCTCAAGCAATACAAGAATGAGGTGTGGGACCTAGTTGACAACTTCTTTCTAGCATTTAATATCTCCGTCATTCCTAGAGAAGAAAATCAGAAGGACGATTCTTTTTCATTGGCTACTAGGACCTTTAGACCTCCCATTGGCCCAAATATCAAGTATCAGGTGGAAGTCAAAAATAGGACAATTATACCAGACAATATAAAGCACTGGCAAGTATTTAGCGATGATTTGGAGCTTAAAATATTTCTACAGACCATTGAAGAATTCTCTAGTATCTCAATAGATCAATACAGTGAACATGATGAAGATTATTATCAACAAACATCTCATCTGCTGAACAAAGTGGTCATTCATGACATTTTGGAACTTAAAATAAACCACATCCCCAAGCATCTAGTGCCACCGGAAAGGTTATTTCATAGTCATGATGTCTATAGAGGAGTTGCCATCAAAAATCAAGAAGAGGAATTGGTGGACTACAAAATTTGGACTACTAAAAATCCCAAAATAGTCAAACTATCCAAGGTACTACATCCAGAACAAAAAGACAGGTATGTCAAACTCATGAAAAATTTCACTGATTTTTTTGCATGGTCATATGAGGATTTGAAGACATTTGACACTGACATAATCCAGCACAAGATCCCTCTGAATGATGGTTCTAAGTCATTCAGACAAAATATCAAGAAATTTAATCCCATGTCGATGTCCATAATTGAAAAAGAGCTGAAAAGAATGCGCGATGCCAAAATTATTATGCCCTTGAGGTACTCAGATTGGGTGGCCAACTTGGTCCCTGTATAGAAAAAGAATGGTGAAATACACTTGTGTATGGATTTATGAAATCTCAACAAGTGTTCCCTAAAAGAAAACTACCCCTTTCCCAATATGGACCATATTTTGTAAAGGGTAGTAGGTGCCCACATAATTTCCTTGTTGGACGGGTACTCTAGTTATAACCAGATAGCAATATCTGAAGGTGTTAAAGAAAAAACAACATTCACCACGCGACGGGGGACATTTATGTACCAAAATATTCCCTTTGGGTTGATGAACACAAGGGCCACCTTTTATAGGGATATGTATATAGCCTTCTTGGGGGATAAAGACAAATTTATGGTTATATATTTGGATGGCATCACCATTTCCTCCAAATCAAATGATGAGCATTTGCAACACCTTGAGTAGATTTTTCGAAAATGCAGAAAGTATGGGATTTCTTTGTATTCCAGGAAGTCCCACTTTTCTATGCCATAAGGTAAACTCTTAGGTCACATCATATCAGTAGGAGGTATAAAAGTATACCCTAAGAGAGTGGAGGCCATTCATGAAATTGCAATCCCTAGAAACAAGAAGTATATTCAGTCTTTTATAGGCATAATAATTTTTTTAAGGCGCTTTGTGCCAAACTTTGTTGAAATCATAATGCATATCACCAACATGCTAAAGAAAGATGATGTTTTCAAGTGGTCATAGGAGGAAAAATCATCATTCCAAAGCATGAAACAAGCTTTGGTTGAATCCCATGTATTGGTCATCCCTGACTATTCCAAAGAATTCTTTATCTTTTCTTTCGCCTCTGAGGAAACCATTATTGTTGTGCTACTACAAAAGAATCAAGAAGGGCATGAGAAACCCATAACCCTTTTCACCAAATCCCTCCGAGATGTTGAGCTGAAGTATGAAATATTAGAAAAGAAGTCCTATGCATTGGTCAAAGCGTTGAAATCCTTCAGGGTGTATGTGTTACAATCTAACATAACAACCTATGTTCTTAGCAGTAGTGTCAAAGATATTCTGGTCCATCTAGATAGTGAAGGGAAAAGAGGGAAATGGATTGTCAAATTGTTGGAATATGAACTGCACATAAATCCCACTAGGTTGATTAAGGGGTAGGGACTTTCCAAGTTATTATCACAGTCAAATTGTAAGTTACTGGAATTGCATGAGACCTTCACCCAATTTGATGCACCCATGACACAGTATGTACAAGACATCATGTAGGTATTTGAAAAATACTCTTCTTCACCTTGGTACAAAGTTGTTATTTAATTTCTACAACACCTAGAATTTCCACCATATTTGAAGAATACGAGGGCCAGGTCTCTCAAATTAAAATCTATAAAATTATGCATTTTAAATCAGAACCTGTATTGGAGGGATCCTGCTAGAATCCTATTAAATTTTCTTGATGAAAATGAAGCTAAACATGTCACAACAGATATGCACATGGGAGTTTGTGGAGGACACCAACATTGGAAAGCTACAACCCTCAATATCCTAAGGGCAAGGTACTACTCACCCACCCTTTTCTCATATGTATTTTATATAGTAAGGGCATGCAATGAATGTCAAAAGTTAGTAGGAAAACATAAATCACTCTCACTGCCCATCAAACCTATCATAACCAGTGGCACCTTTCAGCAATGGGGATTAGATTTCATAGGTGAGATAAATCCACCCTCCTATGGGTAGCACAATTGGATCCTCACTTCCACTGACTACTTTACCAAATGGATCGAGGTTGTACCCACCATGAATGCTACTGACAAGGTAATTATGAATTTTTTGGAAACCAATATCTTTGTCAGATTCATCTTCCCTATAAATATTATAACAAACAATGACCATGAATTCAATTCCAAATCCATGATTGACTTATGTGGCAGCCATAACATTTCCTTGACACATTCCATGCTCTATTATCCACGGAGGAATGGGCTGGCCGAGTCATCGAAAAAGACTCTCATCAGGATCATCAAGAAATTGTTGACTGAAAACAAGAAATCCTGGGAATCTAAACTTAAGTACGCCTTGTGGGCTGATAGGATCATCACCCATAGATCCTTAGGAACCTCTCCATTTCAACTAGTTTATGGGATATATGTTTTCTTCCCTACTCAACTCGGTCTACCAGTTCTAAAATTATTACAGGAAGAAATGGTGGAGTCAAATGACGTCCATAGGAGAATATTCCATATTATAGAGGTTCAACAAAAGAGAGAAGAACTGAATCAGATAACTGAGGCATACCAGAGCAAGGTAAAATTATCTTTTGACATGAAAACCAAGAAGGATATCTTTCAAGAAGGTGACCTAGTCTTGAGGTGGGATGCGAAAAGGGAAGAAAATTCTAAGAATGGTAATTTTGATAACCTCTAGTTTGGTCCTTTTAAGGTGGTTGAGGTTCTGAAAAATAATACATTTGTTTTACACAATCTAGATGATACTGAAATTTTTGGAGGCCCGGTAAATTGGTTCTTCCTAAAACACTATTTTTCTTGAAAGACTGAGGTAAGGCCCCTCTTGTACCATAGTTGGTCTCCTTTTTCATTTTCATTTGATTATTTAGTTTGTGGGTGAATAAAGAATCCTTATCCCAACACAATAATTGGGGTGTATTTACAGTTTTGGATTTAATAAGATGTATAACTGAGAGACAGTAGCATATGTACATGGTGGACAGACAGAAACAAAGGTAAGAAAAGGAATGTGGGAGAAAGTTATTAAGTTCCAAGGAAATGATGTGTTATTCTTAGCACCCCACAGGGGGGTGTTGTCCCCATTTGGAGCCAATGTTGAGACCTAAGTCTGCACACCTACCCCTCCTCCATCATTTCCCTTTGACTTCAAAAAAATCATTCCTCTTCTGGTTGGTTAAGTCAGTTTGCCATTACTAAATGTATCAGTTTTTTATCATTGTCTTTCTTGATTGATTCTTTGTGCCATTATTTCTATTTTCTTGAAATATAATTTCATGTCGTGGTTTGGCTTTGAAATATTTTTCATCATGTTTTCCATTGATTGAGCGTGCAACAGGTTGACCAAGTCCTTTGTATGCACAAGAAACATCCACATAAAAACGTAGCAATTCAGAGCAGTAGATTTTGGGCTTAGATTGTAAGAAAACATACATGTTAAATTTTCGTCGTTGGAGATCCAACAGTCAATTCATATAAACAAATCTTGTGCATTTGGAGTTTCAAAATTGCACGAGGTTTAACAACAAGCATATGTAGTTTCACTCTGGGATATTATCAGTATAGGAGATTTTGGTACAAAACAAGCCCAAACCTCCAAAGTACCGAAGCCCCGAACCGTCGAAGCCCCAAACTACCACGTTACTCTGGGAGGTCAATTATCTGACAGATATTCATACTCTATGTTCAAGAAGCCTCGAAGTGTCGGAGCCTCGAAGTGTCAAAGCCCTGAATTGTCAAAGTGGGTCCTCAGTGCCTTGTCACTTCACGAGTTTGGTTATCCAGGAGGTTTTGATCCAAAACAAGCACAAAGCCCTGAAGTTTTGAAGTGCCGAAGTATTTTTCAGCTAATGTCATATGCTACCTGTCGGTTGATTCCAGATGAAATGTGACACTCAATTCTGGTACTTTGGTTACGCCATATGTTTTTTTCCATGTGACACGTGTCACTCTTCTTTTACTGACATGTCACTGACTATGACATCATGTGGCCACATCCTTTCGCAACACTATTAATCTGAGAGATATGTATACTTGGCATTAAAAAGCTCCCGAACCTCGAAGAGTCGAAGTTCTGAAGTCCCGAAATGATTAATGATAAGATATATTTATATCATTTTAATTAGAAATAATTTCAGTTAATGACTTCATGAGATTATCACTCTGGGATATTTTCATCCATAGAAAACATTGTTCATCGAAGCTCTGAACACCGAAGAGCCTGAGATGTGTGGCATTGATCTATTGATACGCATGGAATTCATCTTTTGAGATGTGTGGAATTCATTTGTTATGACACTTGGCACTCATTTTAGGCACCTTTGGGTATGTCATATACTCATTTTCAAGTGACATGTGTCACTCTCGTTTCGTGACATGTCAACAATTGTGACATCATATGGCCACGTCAGATCCAAGAGATTGCCACTCTGAAATATTTTAATTCATAGAAAACATAGTTCTCCAAACCTACAAAGTGTCAGAGACCTGAAGTGATAGAGCCTCAAACTCCCACGTCACTCCACAACATTGTCACTCCAAGAGATTCTCAAACTCTGCATTCAAAATCTCTCGAACCCCAAAGAACCGGAATCCCGAAGTCTCGAAATGTTTAAGGATAAAGTGAATATTAGGTTAATTAGAAAAAATTGTTAATGACTCTGGGAGTTCGTTCCTTTGGGAGATATGTATACTTTGTACTCCAAATCTCCTGAACGCCAAATTTTTGAAGTGGCTTATCCTCATTTATTGCATAATTTGAAGTTTTTAAACAACGCCAAACCAAGAATGTAAAGTCAATAAAAGGCATCATATTTCTCATCTCACAACAAATCGATGATAGTCAACATGTACAGAACTGAAGCTTCAGATCCATACCCTGCAACACCACAACCAGGAATTGGAGAAACTACACACCCAGACTGCAAAAGGAATATCGAAAACTCTAGAAAATCACCAGAAGACTTGCTTCTTCCCCCCAGAAGATCACTTGAGGAAGAACGTCGCCAACAAATTCAATTATCTCTCGCTTCCCTCTAACAACACGCATGGATGCTAGTGCTCGATACAAAAATCAGTTATGTCACTGCTAGTCATTGTCTATCAAATCTCAATTCACTCCAGCATGTGCATCTGTCTAGTTTCATTGCTAGTAGTAGTTTTTAGTAGTTTAATTGTAAGACTCTTTTATATGAAGGCATAATAAGTGGTCTTTTATGTGTGATAATAACCACTCTTTTTTATTAATTCAAGCTCGAAGTATACATTAATATAGTCCAGCAATGTTTTAGTTAAGATAATAAGTTGTTTTACAACTGATGTGGTAGAGTTAAGCCCAGTTCGACACTGGTAGAGGGCCTCTACATCTTTGATAAATAGGAAATTTTTGTATGTTAGAAGGGTTCGGTTTTTTGGAAAATAAGATCAATACATCAGCTGGTTGAACTTGTTCTATGCATGGATTAAATCTCTCTAGCTGGTGAATATACTCTTGATGACGATGTTTTTGTCCAAATCTACATTTGTTTTTATCTTATCTTGAATGCAATTTTTTATTTGTGTGAAGTACATTTCATTTCCTTCATCTATTGTATAACTTTTGTTTACTAATATGCATCCTGTGAAACAACAAATGCTTTGGTGAATATTTGTTTTTATTGCGACCTGTGGAAGAAATTGTGTTTCCGATACATGTTTAATATCTTGAAATGATATTTTAAGTATTAAAATTATTGCAACATATTATTCATTGAGTGGTTTGTTGTTTCCCTTTTTTTCACCTCTATTATTTAACTTGTCTGTCATTTGTGTGCCACCTTCCAAGGAGGACCCTCATCCATATCATTTTTCCAACCCCACCATGCTCTTGTCTTGGTAAAACCAACCCTCTAACTGACCAACAAAATAAAAAAAACCAATCATTCTAAACTTGAGATGGCATAGCTCTTTTCTTTAGGAGTCAAGTGCATACTTTAGGACCAATAGGAACCTGAGAGAGAGAGAGAGAGAGAGAGGGATACTGGGAGCTGACGAAAGAGAGAGGGAGAGGGAGAGAAATAGATGGAGGGAGAGAGTGGTAGGGGCTTGATAGGGAGGGAGAAGGAGAGAATGGGAGAGAGTGAGAGAGAGAGAATGAAAGAGAGAGAGACTGGTGGGAAAGAGAAAATGGGAGAGAGAGGGAGAGAGAGAGAGAGAGAGAGAGAGAGAGAGAGAGAGAGAAGGGGGGAAGGAAGGAAAAAATATGGGAGATAGAGTGGTGTAATGGGAAGGTGAGGGAGAGAGAGAGATAGAGAAAGAGAGGAAGGGTGAGACGGGGTGTAGAGTGGCAGAGAGACATAGGGAAAGAGGGACATAGGTAGAGAGAGGTAGAGAGGAGAGATAAATAGGGAGTGGGATATGGAAATTGAGTGAGTTAGTGAGAGAGAGAGAGGGTGATATAGAGGGAGGGAGGGAGACAGGGGTAGAGTGAGAGATGTGGGGAGAGAGAGTGAGTAAGTGAGAGAGATATTTTGGGAGGGAGTGAGAGATGGGGAGAGAGAAAGAGAGAGGGAATGAGATATTGAGTGAAGGGTAGATGCAAGAGAGAGAGGGGGAGGGGGAGAGAGGAGGTGAGAGAGAGGAAGAGAGGGGGGGGGTAAGGTAGGGATATATATATAGAGAGAGAAGGGTGGGATAATATGGGGGAGAGAGGGAGAGAGGGGGAAAGTGTGGGGAGAGAGGTATGGGGATATTGATAGAGAGAGAGAGAGAAAAGGGTGGGATAGTAGGGGAGAGAGAGAGGGAGAGAGGGGTAAAGTGTGGGGAGAGAGGGATGGGGAGAGATTGAGAGAGATAGAGGGGGGGGGGCGGCGGAAGAGAAAGTATGAGAGAAATTGAGAGAGTGTGGGGGGAGAGGCGAAGAGAAGAAAAGAAGGAAGGAGGGGGAGAGAGAGGGGAAATATAGGTGAGAGAGAGAGAGGACGAAATGTGGAGATAATATGAATAGAGTGAGTGAGGTATAGATCTATTAGAGGGGAAATGATGGGAGAGAGAGGGGGAAGGAGAGGGACACAAGGAGAGAGGGTAAGAGGGGGAAGTGAGAGAGGGGGGGAGAGGGACACACAAAGAGAGGTTAATAGGGTGAAGATAGAGAGGGGGGAGAGTAAGCAAGGGATAGGGAGAGTGAGGTTGGACAAAAAGAGAGGAAGATAGAGAGAGGAAGGGAGATGGGAGGAGAGAGAGAGAGAGAGAGAGAGAGATAATTATGTGGGTTAAAAGGAACATGCACACATTCCTGTTGCTAAAAACATGCACTCTTTTTAGGAACGATTGCGTGCTTTAGGAACGTGTGCACGTTCCTAAGGAGAGCGCACTATTTGAATTTAATTTTTTTTCGTGTGGTAGTGACAACTCTAACATAGGTATTTACTAATTTGTTTGCCTCATATTTAATTTTGGGATGATAAACCTAGTGGTTCGGTCTACAAATATATAAAACCCTCCATTTTTTATGAATTCCTCTACATATCTCTGTCTTTGACGTTATTTTTCTATAGGATATAAATTTTAGTTATTGAAGAAACTACCGACACAGATAAATTTGGTTGTGCAAATTCCAAATATACATTTAAAAAAAAATAATAATCATGTTTACTATTTTTAATCTATTTTTGTCTTGACATATATCAAAATCCTAGAATACATACCTCTCTTATTTTTGCTATAACATTTTCTCAGCTTAACCATTTATCAAATGAGTTATATGTGGCACTAGAGGATATTGATACCTACGATCTTAAAATAAAATAAAATTGTTTTGATTATGTTAAGATCCTTTTAGCCTACATGAACAAAAGACGTTTTAATTTCAAGAATATGTTGACTTTGATAATTTAAAAAAAATATAAAGTTAATATTAAAAATTTCCAAAAATTACACGACACAAGAAAAGAAAGTTATATACTATTACAAAGATTTTTGGAATGAAATTACATTGTTAAGACACTCAATACATGCACTAACAAACACATATACCTTATATTTTGTTGAAAAAATGAGATACCACTATTAGAAAAAATCAACTTTGACTTAGTTATTCACAATTTCTATGAATACAATTTGTATATTCGGAAAGATAATAAAATTTGTATAGTCATGGCTACCACACTCCACTCAAGGGACGTTGTAGTCATGGCTACCTGCATGCATTGAAACATAGTGGATTTTCTAGCCATTACTGAAACTCCACTCACTTTACCTTCAAGACCACTTTCCTACTACAAAGAACCCACTACCATAATTCTGCATCTAAGTTGATTCCACCAATTCTGGATTGTTTGGGTTCATACCAAAACCCAAATTTAAGCTTTGGGTTAATACATGTGATGAGGTACCAATCTTTGCAGAATGGTGTATGCATTATCCCACTTGATTTTTGGACCTAATTTGCAGCGCTTGGCCGAATGGAACAAATCCACTAGGTATAGCTATGGTGCAAGCTCAATCTCTTTAAATAAATACAATACTTCTTCAGAACATGAATTATATCATATTTTGAAGGAATTCTTAAAAAACTAATAATGTTTTTTTAATGCATATCATAAATATTATGCAAGACTCTATTATGGCTTTCCTCCCTGTCCGTTCTTTCTTCTTCATCTCCTCAACATTAGAGATATTGATACATTTGATCATGACGTAGTATAAAAACAATTTTTATGATATAATTTCTCCTAAACTATTATTCATAATAGACAAATCCATTGAAATATGAAAACCATAAATGTCATAAAATATATGAATGGTCCTATTAAAAAACCCTTTGTTTAGTTGGATTCCATTTCTCCTAAAATTTTATTCATAATAAACAATTCCATTAAAAGATGAAAACCATAAATGTCATCAAATATATGAATGATCCTATTAAAAAACCCTTTGTTTAGTTGGATTCCATGTCTTTCTTACGATGACTAAAAATGTGTGAAGGTGTTCCTTTGAATTTATATACTATGATCTAATATCCAAATGTGTGATGTGGTCTACCATGGGAGCATTTGTAATCTAGACATTGATCTCTTTGTCCCTTCCAACATTTTAGGCTTTCCCCTTCTGGACTCCATGAGCATAGAAAATTATGGTTTTATCTTCTTAGGTTATCCATGCACAATGGTATTGAATACGGTATAGATAAATGTACTAACTATGTAACATCCCCAACCACCAATAGGTTGGAAATGCCACTGTGGAAACAACTTTCTTAGCTCTGATACAAATTTGTAACATCCTCAGCTACCAATAGGTTGGGAAATGCCACTGCAATTAACACTATGATATACATATATATATGATGTAAATTTTAAATAGACACAACATTCTATTCATACACATATTCATGTGGAAGCGATAATAATACATACACGCAATAACCATAGACAATTATGATAACATTATAACACATGTACACAATACACATCATACAAAGATCAAATATTTGGTAGTTATCTTTTAATAGATGACCACCAAGTACGTGCATAACTTCCATGAACCTCCCATACTTAGACACGCTACTCATTACGATCAGCAGTGGTTCACCCCTCAGATGGGACCAAACTCCACCCAGGGAAAAGGAATCCTAGACTTAGGCTGAGGCTACGGAAAACTACACTGTGCAACTAGAAATATTCTCTCCTAGGATCGTACTTACGCCCACTACTCATGAAATATCATTCCCCACATGCCTGTCCAACCCCGTGAATATGCACCTTCATTGTTCCATAGTCCATCGGTTGCTCCACTTACCTTCAAGGGATTCAACAACAGGACGGATCAGGAATTCTCATAGCTTCGTAGATGGTGTTGGACTCCCTCTAGGACAAATCATTTGATCGTGAACTCTCTCACATGGAGAGAGTTTCTCATAGGCCTGACAAGCTACTTCTTCAACCACGGGCCTGACAACCTGCCTCTTCAATCCAAAACCACCAAAAATTGGGTAAGGCAAGGGGACGACTCAACAAATTACAAAGGTTCACAATGGAAGAAATGACTCTGGCTACATACTAGTTCAGTGCGCATGTGAAATTCATAAGGGATGGCCAGCATGATGAGGATGAAATCGTGGGAAACTAAATGTCCAGATTGGTTAAAATGTTGAGAACGAGCAAGGAAAAATGGTGAGAATGATCATCTTTCATAATCGTGAAAGAGTTGCAATGGTTAGAGAGAAATCCTCCGGAAGGTGGCCATAATGATCGTCCCCCCCAAGAAAGGTGGAACTTCCCACATAAATATGCATGCATCTTGGGTGGCACTTGGATCTCTAGGAGCACGCTTATCTCCACTTGGAATTTGTTCCTCCCTCAAAGGAACTTAGAATAACTGGGTTTATTTTCCCAACTTTAGTACTTTTCAAAAATACATTATAATATTACCTTGGGTTAAGCCCTCAATCTTAGCCCCTCTTTCCTAGCCTCTCAAGCCCATTTCTTTCCCTACCCATTGGATCTTAGTCCCCCATAAATCTTTCTTCATGATCGGTCTACATGCAATGATGTATTTTATTCATAATATACATAATTACATATACAAAAATTGGGCGCATGACCTTAAGCATCTAGGCTCTCTGGCCTAATAAACACATAAGCCTACAAGATTATAATTACTTGTCTCACCAACCTACAAACATCATTTCATTTCATAGGGGATCGGCCTTGGAATATTACAATCCCCTCCCCTTACTTTTTCATTGTCCTCAATGCAACTCAGTTACATAATATCAGCAAGATTTTCAAAATATTCAAAACGATGCGGGTATTCTTCCCTCATAGCATCTCCATGCTCTCAGGTTACGTCCTTAGGACCGTACCATGTCCATTGGACCTTTACAATCACTATGCATTGATTCCAGAGCTATTTGATTTTTCGGTCCATAATGCATACCGAATTCACTTGAAGATCGCTTTCTTGCTCCACCTGGATCACATTCCAATCAATAACATGATTGGCATCATGTATATATTTCTTGAGAAATGGCACATGAAATACATTATGTATACACATAGATGCAGACAATGCAATCATATAAGCTACTGGATCAATCTTCTTTAGGACTTCAAATGACCCAAAATATATAGCTGCCAACTTGGAATAGTTTCCCAACTTCAGGGAACTTTTGTTGGCTTTCACCTTCAAGAAAACATGATCACCCACTTTAAATTACCTGTGAGTTATGTTCTTGTCAGAATAACTTTTATGCATGTCTTGGGAAGCCTTCAAATTTTGTTTAATCTTCAACATTTTCTCTTCCATTTCCTTGAGCAACTCTAGCCCAACCATTTCCCTATTGGCTAGGTTGTCCCAACTTACTGGGGTGTTGCACTTTCTGTCATAAAGTGATTCAAATGGGCTCATCTTCAGGGATTCTTGATACCCATTGTTGTAGGAAAATTCTACCAACTGTAGATAATATTCTCATTTAGATGGTTTGTCCATCACATACATCCTTATAATTTCCTCTATCACTTGGTTCACCCTTTTTGTTTCCCCATCCGTCTCAGGATGATATGTTGTGTTGAAGTTCAGATTTGTTCCGAACCCTTTGAATAACCCCTTCCATAACTTTGATTTAAACTTTGGGTCTTTGTTAGACACAATTGTATTGGGTATTCCATGCAAGCATGCTACTTCCATCATATAAATATCAACAACGTTAGTTTCCTTATGAGTAGTCTTCAAAGGAATGAAATAGGAAGATTTAGTAAGCTTGCCCACCACTACCATGATTGCATCATGTTTCTTGCTTGTTCTGGGAAATCCAATGATGAAATACATTGTCACTATTTCCCATTTCCACTCAGGAATAGATAGTGGTTGTAGTAAACCAGTTGGGTGTCTATGCTCCACCTTGACCCTTTGACATTCCAATAATTTATCTATGTATTCAACAATATCTCTCTTCATGCTTGGCCAATAATATTGTCTTTTGACTGCTAAAATTGTTTTATGATATCCTGGGTTTCCTGCATCAGGCACATTGTGCATTTCTTTTAAAATTTCACTCGTCAATTCCAGATAATTGGGTACATAGACTATGTTTCTTTAAAGAAGGATTCCATCAATTCCAAATTCATAATCCTCAACCTTCTGTTGCATTTTACCTTGCTGCAATTTTGTTACCAATTCCATGTACTGCAAATATAAATTTACAGCTTCAGAAATTCTTCCTTTAAGATCCTCCTGATACATTCTAATGGTTGTAGCATGTAGTTCATGCAATCTCCTACTAAATGAATTAACCACTTTGTTCTCCCTTCCTTTTATGTTCTTGATATCAAAGTCATACTCACATAGGAATTCTAACCATCTACTCTACCCAACATTCAAAGTAGGTTGATCAAAAAAATATTTCAGACCATTATGGTCTGTCCTCAGCTTGAACCTCTTTCCCATGAGGTAGTGCCTCCACTTCTTTAAAGCATGCACTATGGATACCAACTCCAAATCATGAGTGGAATAGAGTCTTTCATGCTCTTTCAATTTTCTGGACTTGAAACATATCACAAACACATTCTAGCTAAGGAATCCATCAAGTCCTTCTTTGCACGCATCTGTGAAAATCAAAAAATATTCATTCGGATCTGCGATCTTCATAATTGGACTGCTGGTTAATAACTACTTCAATTGCTGGAAACTATTTTCACATTCTTTTTTCCATTGAAAATTCTTCCCCTTCCTTTGCAAGGAAGTGATGGGGTGATCTATTCTAGAAAACCCTGAAATGAACCTTCTGTAGTAGACAACTAGACCCATGAAGGATCTGAATTCTATCACATTCTTAGGTGTTGTCCACCCTTTAATGGCCTCAATCTCTTCAGGGTCCAATGCTATCCCATCCTTTGAAATGATATGCCCCAAGTAGTGAATTATGTTTTGATAAAATGAGAACTTGTTCAATTTGGCATACATCTGATGTTATCTTAGCACTTGCAGCACCATCTTCAAATGATGCTCATACTCTTCTTCTGAATTCAAATATACAAGAATGTCATCCAGAAAAACAATGGAAAATGTGTCTAAATATTCCCAGAAAACACCATTCATTAAGCACATAAAAACAATTGGTACATTTGATAACCGAAATGGAACCACTGTGAACTCATAATGACCACACCTTGTCCTAAAGGCGGTCTTGCTGACATCTTTATCTCTAATCCTTACCTAATGATATCCTGACCTGATATCTATCTTTGAAAATATATTTGCGTCCTTCAATTGATCGAAGAGATCATCGATCCTTGGAAAAGGATACTTGTTCTTTATAGTCACTTTGTTCAACTATATGAAATCGATGCACAATTTGAATGTCCCATATTTCTTCTTCACGAACAAGACTGGGGCACCCCAAGGTGACACACTTGGGTGTATATACCCCTTCTTCAGAAGCTCTTCAAGATGAATTTGCAATTCCTTCAGATTTGGTCTACTCATTCTGTAAGGCATCTTTGATACTAGATATTCTTCGAGCATCAAATTAATAGAGAAATCAATATCTCTCTTTGGAGGTAGTCCTGGTACCTCCTTGAACACATATTCAAAATCTCTCAGGACTGTATGATCCCCTAGATTTGGCACCTTATCCTTAGATGCCTCCTCCATATGGGCTACAAATATTTGACAGCCCTTCCTGTAACACTTATTCAATTGCATTGTTGAGATTTCGCCGATAGTAACTTCCCTGGGAATTCCTTGGACTATTTTCCGATTTCCTTCCACATCCAATGATCCAAATTATTTTCGGCACAAAATGAGAGAGGAGATATAATAATTAAATGCACATAGATATTGTAGATATCCAATAATATAACATAAATGTATCAGAGATGCAACCATAAACATAGAGATACAATAATACACGATTTCTATTAATGAAACAAATGTACAGAGAGTGTAAAAATACAGAGTGAAAGACTCACTAGAATGGTGGCATCTTATCTCTCAGAAGAGATGTGAAGGCTACTCAAATTTGTAAGAATATAGTTAAAATGAGGCTCTGAAGGCCTTTTTACAATAAACAGGAATTCCAAAAACCCTAGACATCCAAAAAGCTAACCCTGGGAGATGAAGCGCCAAAAGTCATGTGGGCACCCTTTGGGTAAGTTGGTACATCAACTTCCCAGGGTCGTAACTTTTCTATACGATCTTCGTTTGACGCGCTTAATACCTTGTTAGAAAGATCTATCAGAGGACTACAAATTTTGCGTGAGAAACATCAAAGGAATTTCCATGTTTCTCCCCATTTTCCCAAAAAGTGTCTTTTAGGGCCTCAAAACGGCTCCGAAAGTTCAGGACCCAAAAAAGCTGCTAAAAATAGTAAATTACCAAAATTGCCAGAAAACTATTTTGAGCCAGTTGGAAAAGGTGGGTGGCCAACGATATACACCTAGATCAATCCTCCCTCCTTAAGAAGAAATGGTATCGATTGCATTGAGTCCCCAGGGGAGAGGAAAAAGAGTTTGTTGAATCTGCATATCGATGAGTTGCTTGTCTTGCTGGAGAAGTTGCGTTGCTTAGCTTATTGAAGGCTATCATGAAATTTTGGTTGGAAGGGTTGGAACTTTTCAACCAGTCTGGCTACATGAGATGACTATGTGCAGAAGGAATATTTTCATTTTGTTGCAATCTTTTCAACCTTCTTCTGTTGGATATAAGGTGCTTGGGCCGAGGTTGTAGTGGTTGTAGTATCCTTCTATTCCCCTTTTGAACAGATTGTGAAGAAGTTGAATTTTGTAGTATGACATACTACCTTGTGGCACTATTTAGGTGGGACAATAGTGGGAACTACCTCTGGTATTTTGTAGAGATGAACCCCTAGAGTAATAATGACACTATGGGGTTGAGACTCATAAATAGCATGTCGCTTCCACATATATGGTTGGCCAAACAAAACATCACAAACATCCAATGGGGAAACATCAAATAATACCTCATCCTTGAAGGGTTGGATGTCGTATGGAAATCGACACTATTGGCTGACACAAAGATCTCATCCTTGGCGAGGCCACCCAATGTTGTATGGTTGCAGGTGTGATGTTGTCGACAATCCCAACTATTTGACAACCTTTATTGAGATGAGGTTTTTCTGACTTCCGCTATCAACAATAAAATGCAGTGGGTCCCCTTCACCCACATCTATGAATGAAAAAGGCACTCCCACTCTTCTGGATCTGTTGGATCTTCTGGTTGAATTGTTGCAGTCATGACAATAGTAGTGGGGTCTGCGTCGATGATCTATCTTTTACTAGTATTTTCAGAATCAGATTTTGAATCAGGGTTCAAATTCGTGTCTTTGATCTCAACCACCAATGACTGTTTTGAGCGACATTCATCATTGTTTCCAGGGGATTTTGTGCAAATCGCACCATTTTTTGGTGTCCTTCTTCATCTTCTTGTGACCCTTCTTTTCCTATGGCTTAGATTGGTTTTTAGGAAGGTGTTTGTTAGGGGCATCTTTCTCATACTTTGGTTGTTGCGTATTTGCAGATCTGAAATCCCATTTGTTCTAGTGCTTAAACTTCTACTTGATTTTAACAACATATCGATAAGAAAAATTGAGTGGTGAGATGTCTAGAAAATCCATTTCAGTTTGGATGTATCTGTGTAGAGCCCCGCTGTATTTCAGAACCAGATGTCACTCATAGTCTTTGATAGCAAAATTGAGTGGTGAGATGTCTAGAAAATCCATTTCAGTTTGGATGTATCTGTGTAGAGCCCCACTGTATTTCAGAACCAGATGTCACTCATAGTCTTTGATACCCATCTTGGTGCACAAGGTATGGAAGGTATTGGTGAAATCCAGAAATTCTTGGCCCCTCTCTTGCCTCAGTGTGGTCCATCTTATGTATTGGTCCTCATAGTTGCCAACATGGTAATATTGTTCCTTTACCGCATCCACAAAAAATTCCCAACTGGGCTCAGCCCCATATATTCCAAAGTCCTTTGTGGAAAATTGCTACCAATAAGTTTCCCACCAATGTTTGACATGGGGAATATCCTTAAGGAGCATGAATATAATCTTTTCTCTGTCAAAAAAATTGTCAATAGAGAAATAACCTTCTAACATATTTAACCATTTATCTAGGGCATATGCATCTATCTGACCTTCAGATATAGGAATATCAAAATTGACCTGTACCTTAAAAGGTGAGGTGCCTCCAAAGTGGTCGCTTAATGAATATGTTCCTGATTCTATCGACATGCATTGAAGGATGTGGGAAAAATTCTCCATCATTTCGTCCCTCTATCACGTGAGAGCTTTCTCAAGGAACATATGTATAGAATCATCTGCTCTGTCATTTTTCTTTCTTCTGCCATTGAGGGTTTCTTGGGTGTGCTAGAGCGAGTTTCCTCAAGAGAGACAAGCTCGAGACCCAACTTGCTATACCCATACCTCATCGGGGAAATGCACTGAAAAAGGATCAAGAGAAGCCTTCTCTGATACCACTGATATGGATTATTTTTGGCACGAAATGAGAGCAGAGATATAATAAATAAATGCAGAGAGATATCACAGATATCCAATAATATAACATAAATGTATTAGAGATGAAACCATAAACACAGAGATACAGTAATACACGATTTCTATTAATGAAATAAATGTACAGATACTATAAAAATACAGAGTGAAAGTCTCACTATAATGGTGGCATCTTATCTCTGAAAAGAGATGTGACGGGTACTCACATTCGCAAGAATATAGTTACAATGAGGCTCTAAAGGCCTTTTTACAATAAACAGGAATGTCAAAAACCCTAGACATCCAAAAACCTAACCATGCGAGATGAAGTGCCAAAAGTCATGTGGGCCTCATTTGGACAAGTTGGTACATCAACTTCCTAGGGTCGTAACTTTTACATATGATCTCTGTTTGATGCACTCAATACCTCGCTAGAAATATCTGTCAGAGGAATACAACTTTTGTTTAAGCAACATAGAAGGAACTTCAATGTTTCTCCCAGTTTTCCCAAGAAACGTCGTTTAGGGCCTCAAAATGGCTCTGGAAGTTCAGGACCCAAAAAAACTGCTAAAAATAGTAAATTACCAAAATTGCAGAAAAATGTTTTGAGCTAGTTGGAAAAGGTGGGTGGCCACCGATATCCACCTAGAGCATCCAAGCAAGTGAATGCCTTGTTATGGCAGTCTAATATGGCATGGTGTTGATCCAACTGATCCATACCAATTAGGAAATCATATGATGCTAATGGCAAGATGTTCAAATCTTCCTTGGTACACAGTCCATTCATGCCCACTAGACATGATTTAACCAACTCAACAACTTTCCTCTTGGCTCTTGTAGCCATATGTACCAACCAAGATTTCCCATGCTTGCTTCCTAGAAAACTAAATCTTTCCACTACCTTAGGGTCTATATAGCTATGGCTAGCCCCTGAATCAATTAAAATAGTAAAGGCGTGGTTATTGATCAGACCTTCAACTTCAATCATGTGTGATTGAAACTCAACTTGCTTGTTGTCCAGAGCTGCATAAATCCTTTCTACTCTTCTACCGATGTCCTCCACTATTTCAACTTGTTGTACATTGTGGAAAACTCTTACCTTGTCACTTTTGTGAGGACAATTTCTATACTTGTGGTCTCCTTTACAACCCCAACATTGAATGGGTGCCTACCTTGACCTTTTCCCTCCTACCTCAACCATTCGATGCTCTCTAAAAGATGGTTGTCCTTTAGCACTATTTATGAAAAATGGAGGCTTGTTTCCCTGCTGCCTCTATTCCTTCTTGAACTGCTTCTTGTCCTCCCAAGCCTTCTGGAAAGTAGGCTTTTCTTTTTGTTGATCATATGGGAATTTTTCTCTCCTTATATTTTATTTCAGAGTCTTGGCATCATCATATTGGATTTTATCACTGATGAAAGATGGCAGCCCACTCAGGTACCTCTGAATATTCACTATATCATCCTTGATGAAGGAGACATACTTCAATAGCTCTAAGAATCTCCTTTCATATTCATCAATAGCCATGCTACCCTGTTTAAGTTCAAATAACTCTTTCATATTTCTGTCATAATACCTCTTGGTCGAGTATTTATTCTCAAAATGACTCTTGAAATCCTCCCAAGTCACATTTTTCTCATTAATGTGTTTCACCTGCACAAGATGATCCCACCACATGGATGCCTTACCTTTGAGTTGATATATGGAAATTATTCCCTCTGCATCAGAAGAATAAATATGCAATTGGAAATAATTTCTCATGTCCAGCAACCATGTCTATGCATCTTCATCATTTTTATGCTCCCCATCAAACGTAGCAGGTTTAATTTTGTTCATTTCCCCTCATAGCTCATCCTTCCCAGACCTCTTATGCTTCCTAAAAGGGGATAGACTTGAGTTGTTGTGTACTCTCTTATTGGAATATCTCGGGGAGTGTTGGTGATGTCTACTATCACTTTTCGTTCTTCTGTGACTTCCTGATTTTATTGAGTCACTCTCCTTATCCAATTTATTTTCTATTCTTTCCAGGATCTGCATCAACTTCACGTTGAATTCTCCCTGATGCTCCCTGGATTTAATGAGATTTTTTTTATCTACTCGATGAGTCTGGACATCTTTCTCCAACTTTTCAATGATTTTCATCATGTTTCCTTCTTTATCTATTTCTTCTCCATGCCCACTGGATTTCAATCCTTCAAATCGTAAATGAACATCCATTCCGCTAACTTCATTTTCTGAACTGTAAGCACCATGTGACTTCCCCATTTCTCTACACTATGCGACAATTCAGTTTGGTTCTGACAATCGTTAACTCAGCAAAATGTGCAGTCAACCAAATTTTTGTCAAGATAAAAGACTTTTAATTTTTTTCCAGAATAAACCAATCTGATTCAACAAAAACAATATCAGATTCCATTTTCAATGGTCTTGGTCGGTCAAGAACCCCTCGGGCTTCAATATTTAATCCTAGTTCTATTCTACAACAAATTTCGAGTGCTAGTCCCTTTTCTTCTGCCCTTGGCTCGCATGGGACCACGAATGTGACCCAATGCTTATGATTTGGGTGCTTATTTGGAGCTTTGAAACTTTGGGCTCCAAGCTTCAGAGGTTTTCCTTTTTTCACTCATCTCAACATTACATAACAATGAATTGTACAACGTGGGAAGAATGTTGGATCTATGGTCTACCCTCCTTGCAAATATCTAGATCTTTGGCGACTCCGACTTCGACAGATTTCAAGGCACATCACAACAATCTCTTGGAGTGCCAAATTAGAAAACTCACAAAGTAGGGTGGATCAACGGTCCACGTCTGCCAACAACCAATGAATGATACTTACTATAGACCTCCAGGCTTCGGGGCTATGGGACTTCAGGGGATTTCACCTTTGCACATCCAAAAACTCTCGAACCGTGAGTCTTTGCATACTTCTACGTCACCCCGGTGACATCATCGCGTCACTTTACCTCGGCGTTATAAAAATTTGGGGGTTTCTTCCTCCCATTCCATCACAATCCATTTCTTCTGGAGTTTCAAGTCTCTGGAATTCACGATCTGGCTCCATGCGTCCACTAGGACCCACAGTTTTTGTGCTTGAACTATTAAATACTGAAAACATCACATCAACTTCATGCTTTTTCCAAATTGCGGGGACATGGGTTGGCAGTTTTGGAGTAACCCGCCAATCATTCCACAATTGTCCCCACACTAACACGTACCGCTTCTAGGAAACCTTGGTTTGGATTGTGGGACAACCTTGTATAATTATCTGTCGCGCAACTTTGATCTCCGCAATGCCTCCGGGCCATTGATCTTGATAGATCATGATCAAAGTTAATGCATCCATGATCTAGCTAACTTCTTTTCCATGTTTAACTACCTTGTTCCATCACCAGGAGTGTCATGTGGCAGGACACATGAAGATGACATGTGGCCCAATCAGACGGGTGACATATGTCACTTTCTAACTACATTTCCATATTAAAAAGGTTCTTAACTCACTGAAACGCAGCACACATCCCATGTGTCCACGTATTCCCTAGTGACATCATAATGCCACATCACTTCAAGACTTCAGGCTTCCGGAGATTTCACCTTAGCATACCCCATTTTTCCCGAACATCACACTCTCAAACTTTCTTACCTTCCGCTCTTGGATTATCCCTATGGTTCTGATCCGTCCTTGGTTAAATCCAATGGTAAACACTCCCCCCCCAATCTATAGTGTAGATCCGCTTCGGGACTTCAGAACATTGAACTTCGACCCATTCTGCTCTATCACACATAAACTTCGTCGAAGTCGCGAATTCCGAAGTACTTAGGGGTTAATCGTCATGCACCTTTGTCCGGATCTGATAGTTGTGAAGGATCGTCCTTCTCCTGAACAGATCCAATGGACAAACTTCAAACCTTTCAGTTCCAACCCCACAGTTATTGTAGTCTCTTTTCTCTGATATATTTCTTGAACCATTATACCTCCTAAGCTTCCAAACATGGATAAGGGGTTCTCTTGGCACTCTAGAATGCTATGAAATTCAACTTTTGTTATTCTCAACAACAATTTTCTCTGATCTTTTGATTCCATAACAACTTATACGGCCTAATTCAGGCTCAGTGTCAGAAACTGGGCTCTGAGCTACAATTTTGTCCATTTCGACAATAATTTCCTTCTGAAACCTTCTCTTCAACTTCCACCTTCCTAGCCTATCCAGGCTCAGTGTTGAAACCATGGCTCTGATACCAATTTGTAATGTGCCCAGCCACTAACAGGTCGGGCAATTCCATTATGGAAATGACTTTCGTATCTCTGATACCAATTTGTAACATCCCTAGCCACCAACAGGTTTGGCAATGCCACTTCATTTAACACTATGATATGCATACATACATACATACATACATACATACATACATACATACATACATACATACATACATACATACAT
>SNQJ01S0006150.1:60368-78946 GCA_010110895.2 Picea sitchensis | reverse complement strand
TTTCCTGTAAGTGAGTGTGAGTATCTGTATTACTAAGAAAGACTAATATACAAAAAGAGGACCTCCCTGGTCTGCCAAAAATGAAACTAGCCCAGGGGTTCTGGAGTTGCGTTCTTTGAGATAGCATAGGGGTATGGCTAGACCGCCACATTGGGAAACTGGTCCAGTCCCATCATATTCAGTTTTGACAAGCTAATCATAACAAAACCATAAAAAACACAAGACAACAATTAAGACTGACCCAGTAGTATTCCCTGATCATTTTCTACCCAACGCTAGTCCAGGATTATGAGATTCTTCTTTCCATCTTTCGCCTTGTCCTTACTCTCCTCCCTCTGGGCCACTATGTGGGTCTTCCTCATCCATGTTGGTGCTCCATTCCCATCAGCAGGTGTGATGTCCATATGATGGAAGTAGTGCAAGTATAAGTGGAATTGGGTAGCCATTCGCTCTAGCTTCTCCTGGTTATTCTTCTGGTCCTCTACAATTCGTTTTGTACTAGCATCCAAGGTGTTGAGGTGACTCGGGATTTCTTTTAGCAAATTGTTTTGGCCCTTGTTACCTTTCCGACCAGACCCTTTCTTTTTTGTGCTCACTTTTCCTATTAACATATTTTTCCACCATGCCATCTCTACCATATTGTGGTAGAGTGTTTCCCTGGACTACGTGGTCCCTGGGTCCGTTATCCAGTCTGCTTCCTAGCTCAGTTCCTCCCAGGCTTTTCCCTTCCACCTGGCAGTGATTTCCTTCTCCCATATGCTGATGGTCGCTTGACCCTTCGGTTCGACCAATGCCTGGAAGGTACCTTTGGTGTCTCAAGCTGCTTGCTCTATCCTTGAAATCTTCCTATGGCTTATCGGATTTTCGTCCATCTGGGTGTTTCTTTTGACGTGTGTTTTCTTCATACTCACCATCTTGGTCGTCTTGTCGCGATTCTTTCCCTGAATTCTCCTACTGTTCCTATCTACCTAGGGGTTCCTTCTTGTTGGGCCCTTGTTTTTGTGGTGGCTTCTTCTGCTTCACTTTTTCCAATTGCATCTATTCCTAGTGCTTCGCCTCTTATGGAAATTATCCTGCTACGATCTTGTCCTTGCAATCATGGTCTACCTGTAGAGGTGTTCCTTCCCGTCCTTTTTCTCTGTCTCTGTATGTGTGACCATGACAGTCTATCTATTATCCCTGCATCGACCCTTTCCCCTGCTCATTGTGTAACCAAATTTTCTCTTCATCGTACCTGTTCTTCGAAAGGGAGTGACCCTACTAGTGCATGGTAACATCTTTTCTCCTACGTCACTCATGGCCTACTGAGTCTTGTTTGTACTTTCCCCGGTGCTAACCCTGCACTTATTCCTACTGATCTGACCTTGAGGTTGTACCTCCATCTGTTGTTTGGTCTGATCCCGCATTGTCACTTGTAATTTGGTGTTGGCCATGAATATTCCTCCTGGATTCGTCGTTCCTGCCTATTAGCCTTGCACCACTCCTCTCGATGTGATCTTCGATACTTAAGATTCCATCACAATTTTGTTTTGCTAGTTGTGTGCAATTTGTTCTGAGTTGACCATTTGGGATGTTTCTCTAGGTGGTCTCTAACTCTAATCCTTCCTTGATAACCCCTTCATTAGTGATTCTATCCACCAGGACATTGGTTGACCTACGTACCCAACGCAAATCCACTGTGTTCATCTTTTGCAGATGCTCCTGAAGTTTTTACAGGGAGTGTGCCAAGTGCCAGTGTCTCTGAAATTTGCCCACTCTAGTGCCATTTTGGAGACTCTTCACCGTGTTGATTACCAGAGTGGAGTCACCTTCCACGATATTATTTTTCATCCTTTGATGACTTATAATCTCGAGGCCGATCTCCAGGGCTCCAAATTTCGTTGTGTTGTTAGTTGACTTTCCCATACTCATGACGTACAACTGAATTATGTTTCCACCACTATCTATGATAACCCCGCCCATTCCTTTCATGATTGGGTTTCATTTTTCTGCCCCATCGAAATTCAACTTGAGGAACCCTGTTGGAGGGGGAGTCTAGCTGCACTCACCTAGTTGGAGTTATGGTGGTCGTCCTATTTGTGTGTAGTTATACCCATCATTTATGTGAAAATATTATAGTCCACTCTAGAGTCCCGACCTGCGAGTTGCGCTTCCCCATTCTAGTAGTTACGACTGTGCACCGTTTCTCTTGTCATGGAGATTATTTTTTCTTTAATTTTCCCTTCTGGAAGGCTTTCATTCTTGAAGATGCGTCGGTTCCTTTCTTTCCATATTTTCCATATGATCATCCCTAGAATGAGAGTCCAACATAGATTCACCTCTTCATTTTCGTTGTAACTCTCATGATAGTTGTTGATGGTTGCGCAAATGTTATCTCAAGTCTTGTTGGACTGTCAAAAAATACCCGTCGCCCAGTCCAAGATTTGAGCTAAAGACACATTCATCGAGGAGATGATTCATTGTTTCTTCCTTGGCTTGACAGAGGTGGCACTGTGATGGACCTATGAAGCCCCTTTTCCTTAGGTTTTCCTAGGTTAGAATTCGGTTGTGGAGTACTAACCATTTGAATTTTTTTATTTTTGGCCATTGGGGGCTGCTCCAGAGCTTATACCATAGTTGCGTTGGGTCTTCTTGGTCTTGGTCCACGATGTAATGTTGAGCTTCCTTCAAGTTGAATTCCTTGCCATTTTTTTGTCCCCATCTTAATTGGTCTTCTTCATCCGAGACTGCAATTTTCCTTTTCCTCATCCTCCTCCACCTCTTTCTTGATGGTTGTGGTCTGATTTCTAGTTTGGGAATTGAAATTATCCCTTATTCTCCATCTGTTTCGATCTGTTTCTTGCTTCTAATAGTGGTGGACGTTGGTTTTGACTTGCACGATCATGTCTTGTTGGAGTTTCTCCCTATCCGGATTTCCCATATTGGGTTCCTGTTGCCAGGCATCCTCCTAGAATCTGGTTGTTTTACCATTCCTTACTTCCCATAAGCTGTGTGTCTAGACCTAGGTCTTGTTGCGCAAAGGTAGGTTACAGATGCTTGATCCCTCCCTGGTGACATTAAAATAAATTCAGTCCTGGTCATTTATGTTCGGGGCATACTTGGCCTTCTAGAGGGTTTCCCATGGTGTGGAAGTTTCTTTAACCCATCGACCCCATATTTTCACCCCGTAGGCTTCATTGGTTACTTGTGGATCTTGTAGCCTCAATCCTCCTTTTCATTTTGGCTTGCAAACCTTCTCCTAAGCCCATTTTTTCTTAGTTTCCTCTCCTCGCCATAGGAAGTCACTTTGGATGGTCCTTATTTTTTGTAGTATCCCTTTTGGGGCAGCAAAAACATACATCATATAGGTTGGAATTGCTTGTAGAACCATCTTGGTTAGTACCAGTCTCCCCGCTAGGTTGAGGGATCTGTACATATAATTTTTCACCCTCTCCTGTATCTTGTTGATCACTCCTTCCTAAGTTTCCATTTTGTAATCTTTGTTCGTCAGGGGGATGCCCAAGTATTTAGTTGGGAGATGTTTGCACTCAAAGACCAAAATATTTGCCAGGTTCCTTTGGATTGCAGGGTTGGTGTTGAAAAAGTAGATCATTGACTTGGAATGGTTGATCTCAGCTATCGAGGCTTCCCCAAACTCTTATAAGATCCTTTTACACGTTTTTTCTTCCTTGACCATGGGTATGCCATGGAGTAAGGTATCATCCATGAAATGTTGGTGTGTGGAAGCAGGGCAATTTTGGAAAGGTTTGAGGCCTGTAATATCTCCTGCTGCTATTGCACTTTTTATGCTTCAACTTAGACCTTCCATCATTAGGATGAACAAGAAGGGGGATAGGAGGTCTTCTTATCTGATGCCTCTAGTAGGCCAGAATGGTTTGGTTGGGGCTCCATTTATCAAGAGTGAGAAACTTGTCATTGAGACTAGGCTGATAATCCAGTTGATCCAATGTTGGGTGAACCCAAAGGATTCCAGAGTCTTAACCATGTAGTGCCAGCTAATTTTTCCATAGGAATTTGCTAGGTCAAGTTGAATTATCACCCCCCTTCTCCTCTAGATTTTTAGGATGTGTATTAGCTCATGTGCATGGATGATATTGTCCATGATTTGTCGTCCTTCCACAAAACCCACCTGTTTTTGTGAAATCATTGTGGGTAGGAGGGGTTTCAATCTATTGGCTATGACTTTAGAGATTATCTTGTAAACCACATTGCATAATGCTATGGGTATGTAGCGGTCAAGGGTCCTTGCTTCATTTTCTTTAGGGATTAGGGTAATGATTATGGAATTTAACACTTTTAGGATGGAGGCCGACCATCTAGAGTCCTCCACCACCTTATAAACATCGTGTCTGACCACTTCCCAACAGGCTTTGAATAATTCTACTGTGAAACCATCTAGACTTGGGGCTTTCCCTTTGAGCATTTCCTAGATCACTTGATCTATTTCCTCCTTAGCTATGGGTTTGTTTAGGTTGTTATTTTGTTCCTCGGTGACTAGTCGGGGGATGTGTTGCGTAGTCCTCTGGATGGCCTCTGTTCGGTATTTGTTGGGTTCCTAGGCTATCCCATGGAAGTGAATTACCGTGGTATTTTCAATCTCCTTGTGGGATTCTCTCTCGATCCCATCCTGATCCTTAATTTTCAGGATTTTGTTGTGGGCTCTTCTGGGAATGGTTGTTCTATGAAAAAACTTGGTGTTCCTCTCTCTTTCTTTTAGCCATCTGATTCGAGACTTTTGGTGCCATAGAATTTCTTCCTGCTGATATATTCCTTCCCATTCCTGGGTCATTTGCATCTCTTCCTTTTTCCGGTCCTCTGTGTAGCCCTCCTCTATGCAAACTTCCTGGAGTCTTCTCATTTTGTCTTCAATATTTTTCTTCTCTTGGTTTATGTTGCCAAAAATTTCCTTGTTCCACTCCCTAAGATTATATTTGATGTACTTTAGTTTCTTATAGAGTTTGAACACCCGTGTACCTTGCTTCGGTTGTTCCTCCTACCACCACTAGTTGATGTTCTCCTTGAAGGTGGGGTGTTCAATCCATAATTTCTCAAATCTGAAAGGTCTATTCTTCGGGGTGGTTGGGAAGTTTGTTTCCAGCTGGAATGGCCAAGAATCTGTCTAGTCTTGTCGCAACCTGATGTTGATTTAGCTATTTATTGTTCCAAGTGAAGTGTTCGTTATTGGTTCTGGTGTCCACCATATCCACTGTGTCTATGAAAGTTGAGAATTCTTCCACATCTCTATCCAACCTTCTGGTGCCTCCTTTTTTTTCTGCAAGTGATGTGATGATGTTCAAATCCCCTCCAAAGATCTAGTGGATGTTGTTGGAGCGGGTTTTTAGGTCTTCTAGGTCTAGAAGCATTCTTCTCTTTTCCTCTAGCATCTAGGGTCCATATAGATTAGTTCATAGAATCATCTCTGTATTCCCAATGATTTGCACGTTAACTGAAAGTGTGTGCCTGATAGCCTCGACTGCTATTAGGTTCATCACTTATGAATTCCACAGGGTGAGGATTCCTCCTGCCATCTGCTATCCTTCAACAACCAACATATTGTACTTTATCCAATGTTTTTTTTCCGATTGTTTCCATTCTTTCTACAATGTATTTTGTCTCTTGGATGAAACAGAGGTCTCGTTGTTCCTTCCTAAGTCTATTTCTAAGAAATCTATTCTTTTGTGGATTGTTTAAGCCTCTTATATTCCATGTTATAATCTTCATTTAAACATGTGGGGGGGATTTGGGAAAGAGATTTTTTAAATCTTGCCTGAGTTTATCAGCACAGGTCATAATTCTTGTAGGGCTACATTGTTTGATTTCCTACCTTTTTTCCTTCTCATATGCTTGGGTGAGAGTTGTGGTTGTCCTTCGTCTACTTTGATTCCTAGGTGTCCTATCTCCCCGTGTGTGCACTTGAGCCCTCTGGATTTGGATTCCTCCCTTAGGAGGAACAGGTTTTGGATGCGATCTAGTTTCTCCACTAGTACATTGTCTATGCTCTGTCTTTTCCACTGCTCCAGTATGTTTGGGAGATTGATCCCTTCCCTTTCCACAATGTCTCTGAGATCAGTATCTTTTGTTCCTACCTCGCTTGGAGTCATTTCCGCGTCCCTGTCTACCTCCTGTATGGGGGTGTGGGTATCTCTGGTTTCTCTATCCATAGGAGTTTCACTACCCCCCTGTCCCATCCCTTTTCTTAGGCTATTTGTATCCTCATTTGTAGCGTGTTCCCTGGCTTCTTTAGCTTTTGTTTTTTCCTTTCCTCCTTCCTCCTCTTTGTTGGTCTTGTCCCGACCTTCTTCTTTATTCCTAGCCTCCGGGTTGGTCCCTATTGGGGTTTTACTTTTCTTCTTGTTATCTCTGTTTCTGTGGTTTGTTTTTATAAACCCATCTTCGTCCTATTGTAGTTTGGTGTTCTCCGCTTCTTGTTTTTTAATGATCGGACATTCTCTGATTAGGTGTCCATGTTCATGACATCTCCTGCATCTGAAGGGGATCTGCTCATAGTCAATGTTTTGTATCCATTCCTCATCCCTAAATTCTAGGCTTATGGCTTCTGGAAGTGCCCCTAACACATCCATCTCTTTGTAGATTCTTGCATAGGAGGTGTATCTTCCTTTTAGAGTTTCTTCTGATGTCTTCACATATTTTTCTAGTTTGTTCCCTATTGCTTCAAAGGTGGAGGGTAGCCAATAATCTAACGACAAGGAGTAAAGTATCAACCATACAAGTACATTTTTGAAGGTTTCTTTTTCTAGGGAGAAGTTTTCCTTCCAGGGTCGCATGTACAGTGCTATTGAGGCGTGGAAGTATGCCCCCCCCTCAAAGATCTTATTTCTATCTTCCAAGTTCATGAAAACTACTGTAAATAAGCCTTTCGAGCCTAGGTGAAGATCCACTTCTCCGCTTGGCTTCCATTGATATCTAATCCAGTTGTGCAGTGTTCTTTGTGTGGGCCACAACCCCATAAACTTGCAGATTAGCGCATGCGTCTTCATCTGGTCCCTGTAGAGTTACGTTTGGAGATAGTCCAGTATTACCTTGGGTATCATTGTTGTCTTTGGTTTACATGGGTTGCGCCCATCTGCCCCATTGAGACTCGCCATTTCTTGCGCAATATTTTGAGGTTCTCTGGCTTCTTCCCGCGTGCCGTCACTTTTCCTCTAGTTACTTTCCTAGCTCTTTTTTTATTCCGATCTCGAGGTGCTTGTCATTGGTACCCTGAAACCTATGCCTCGCGGGCCTTTCCCTTTGTCTACTACGCTTGTATGAGGAGGTTCCATTACCGCCCCCCTTGGGACTCATACTGTCCTCTGATGTGGCGGTGACTACCAAACCCTAGCTTGCGGTTGCTCTAGTCTCTAAAGATATGTAATATTTTTAATTACTTAACATTGGTTTTAATAACAAACAATATTGTATATTAACTATGCAAAACTGAGCGATGGGCAATTTGTAGAAGTAACTTGACAATCGAGACGTTGATATAGCTCAACGTTGATATAGCTCATTATTTCGACGTTATCGCTGGAACGAGCACTCGAGGGTTGGTGACTTCCATGTTATCTGCTCCAGATGAAAACAATCGTCCACTATTTGTTGCGAAGGATATTACTATATTTTTTATTTAGAGAACTTACCTTCTATTTTTCCACCGACAATGTGAGTCTAGCAGTTTATTTTTCTGTGGTGTTTTCTGTGACAAACAACAACTATGTTCATAAGTGAGAGAAATGTAAAACGAGTTATTGACAAAGATATAGTGGAATTGACATGGGATATCACAAGGCCAAAATATTTTGGGGATTACTCATCAAAACATATCTACGGAATATGCGATTGGAATTATCGATCAAATGCTCAAAGGTCTCCATTTTGTTGGGGTAACTGAAGTCATGTATAATGACAATAAAGACTAACTTGATCATCATACATGTATTTTCACCCGTTTCGAAGCAGCATTATCTGCAAACATCAGCTATGTATTTTCACCTGTTTCGAGGCAGCAACATCTGCAAAACTATCATATATACACTAGTTGAGCCTGAAAACTGGGGCTTGTCCTAATTCCATTGCTAGCCTCCGCCTGTATTGTACATGGACAAGGTTATTTTTTCCTCCAACTGAACCCTGGACCTGCGTAGAGCTTAGTTACCATGTTGTTTTCATCTTTATTGTGGACGTGCACGCTCCCTCATTTTCATCATTAACATGCGGAAGACTTTGCTTTTATGTTTAGGGACATGTGTCCCTCGTTATGGATAGATAAAAAAAATATCTGTTATGGACAGAGAAAAAGAAACGTTTAACTCATTATTCCACCACCACAATTAATGGTATGAGATTCACGCTGAAATACTGCACTGGCAGCCACTATCAAGCTGCCTGCTTTTAGCACCATTGAAATGATATGATATTCACGCTGAAATCCTGCACTGGCAGCGACTATCAAGCTGCCTGCCTTTAGCACCAATGAAAGTGACTATGAAAGAAAATTCACAAAAGACCTGTCGTCGTTATCAAAAGACCTGTCACCGTCATAAGATAATGTTAGAGAATTGTGAAAGATCATTGAGAAATGTGTAAGGACACTTGTTTTATTCCACATGCAAATATAACCAGACTACGAACTATCATGCAAATTGGGTATTAACTGGGAGTTTTTGATTGTTTATAGAGGGTTTATGGTCATACCAAAAGTTGATGAGATAAAATTGAATCCCTGCGTTCAACAAAGTTCTGTAGCGCATATGTCTATGTTAATGCTCATTTACATAGTGTTCAAACATCCCTTATGATATATATGGGCGTTGAATAGGGTTAAACAATATTTTGCATTAAGTTTTGATCGCTTGTAGATTTGGTAAACTGTTTTACCAGATTCCTGAAATGATAAAACCATCCCAACCACTTGCTATGGTATCATATGCAGTCGCTTTTGAATCTGAGTTTTTTTTACTTTTTTATGGAGAAGAAATCCACTTATCTTGATGCAATGTTTAATTAAGTTATCCATGACATCATCAAGGGCACTTTAAACAAAATTCTTAACCATATGAGTTACTTACACCTTATCAAAGACTGCATTTTAATATAGATGGTAGCCAATCTGGTGAACAAAGTGTACAAGTGATTTAGTTGTAAATTAATATTGGAGAGCATCACACACCTTCATAATAATTTGAGAAAGTTATATAGCATTTATCTATTTTCAAAATTTAATGGTATTTGGGTTTCTAGATAACTCATAGAATATGTGGTAGATAGAGTGCTAAGTAGCTTAAAAGCTTTTGAAAATAGTGAGTATTAATATATTATATTATATAGCTTATATAATATAATTTAAAAAATCATAGGCACAAGAAGTGTGAGTACTAATATAATATAATAGTGAGTACTAATATAGTATAGTTTATATAATATAATTTAAAAGATAATAGGCAGAAGGGGCGGCAGCTTTTAAAGAAGAACCTCTTTGTCAAAACTGGATAATCTGTAGCAATATCTTTATTAATTGCTCTCCACCTTGTTTATTTATCACTAGGGTCAATTAAATTAAATTAAGCCACGCAGCAAAAAGGTGGTAAATCTTTTTTTTTTAAATAGAAAATTAGCTCATTATATTAATGAAAATATAATTTTTACATCTTCATGACCCCTCAAGAGTCCATAGCAGTAGGACTCCATCACACATGTTCAATAAGTCTACTCAGCAACACATCCCAGCACCCAGGCTGCAAACAAGTGATACAAAAAACAGGGCATAAAATCCCATCAGAAACTAGATAACGAAGCTAAACCAATAACTGCAAGTCCTCAAAAAGACCTCCAAGTGTTTGGCCAAACACCGCACTCCCCTAAAAGACCTAAAAATATAAACCATATCACCACACACCCCCAAAATGGACCTCAAAACTCTGGTCCAAACCCTCAAATAAACAAAATAACACAGAAAAAAAACTTCTTAAAAAAAACTCCATGCAGGCTCCTCGGCCCCTTACAGTAGCCGCAGGAAATCCGCCTCCGCCCGAAACCTAAGGTGGCTTTATTCCCAATTTAACATGCATTGATCCGGAGGGAAATAGGAAACGTCGAATGAACCGCAGATTGGACGGCAACGGTAAATTGCGGAGGACAAAGTGAACATCACCCGAGGTAGGCCTCCCTCGACATTTCACGCGGGCCGTTGGATGGTGTGGACCCGATCACACAGCGGAGGTGGATTGCAGAGCCGCCTCGAAGTTCGGGCTTCCCGTGCGGTCGGTTCTCCACAATGCTTGTGAGCCGTTCGATTGGCCGACCGGATCCAACTGTCAGGAGTATTGAGGAGCATCTGCATCAGAGTCTCCTTGCGCGACTAGAAAAATTTAAAGTTGTCTGATATATACTTTGCTAAGAAGTTTTAGCAAAAGTTAAAAACAAATTATCTAAAAAATTAAAAAAAATCTTAAAGTTTTTTACTTCGAGAGGAAGAATCCTTTACTAATGCTTCATTTTATTCATCTTTGAAAATTGTTATAAATACTATTATGAAATTATAAAATAGTTTGTATGGATTATTTGAAATTTTAATTAATAAACATTTTGATTTTTACTTCTAGAGGAAGAATCATTTACTCATGATTCATTTTATCCATCTTTAAAAAATGTTATTATAAAATTATAAAATAGTGTATATGAATTATTTGAAATTGTAATTAATAAACATTTTTAAATTTGTATGGTTCATTTAACTGTTTATCTCTATCTATTGATTATATAATTCATTTTATAGTTTCACTTTTATACAACCTATTTCTACTTTGCATACTTGAATATTTTATACAACCAATGATGAGATATATGAAAGGTTGTTAATGCTCACCTTCTTTGGGCGTTAAATTACACACATCAAAATTTCCATAATTAATCTTTGTAATGTATCTAACTTTTAAAAGGGATATTTTTTAAAAAAATTTAAAATTTTTTATTTAATACAATATAAATTTTTGCTTAATATAATTTCAAAATATAATTTTTTAAAATGAATGAAATTTTTTTTATGTTAGTTTTTTTTTTAAATATATAATTTTTTTTAAAGATATAGAAAATATTTTTATTTCAAAGTAAAAAAATTCTCAATATTTTATTTTTATTTATAGAATAAGTTATCTTCAAAATATACAAATACATCATCCAATTAAACAAAACCATACTAACTATCATATAAAAAGGAGTAAACTTCCATTCTCATAAAATACTTCATCTTCAAATTCTTGTACATATAACCTACTTCGTTATAGAATAAGTTGTCCTTCAAAATATACAAATACATCATCGAACTAAAAAAACCATATTAACTATAATATAAAACGGAGTAAACTTCCATTCTCATAAAATACTTCAACTTCAAATTCTTGTACATATAACCTATTTCATTGTAGAATAAGTTGTCCTTAAAATATACAAATACATCATCGAATTAAAAAAAAACATACTAATTATCATATATAAAAAGGAGTAAACTTCCATTCTAATAAAATACTTCAACTTCAAGTTCTTGTACATATAACCTATTTCATTATAGAATAAGTTGTCTTCAAAATATACAAATATATCATCCAATTAAAAAAAAGATAGTAACTATCATATAAAAAGGAGTAAACTTTCATTCTCATAAAATAATTCAACTTCAAGTTCTTGTACATATAACCTATTTCATTATAGAATAAGTTGTCTTCAAAATATACAAATACATCATGGAATTAAAAAAACAATACTAACTATCATATAAAAAGGAGTAAACTCACATTCTCATAAAATACTTCAACTTCAAGTTCTTGTACATATAACCTATTTTATTATAGAATAAGTTGCCTTCAAAATATACAAATACATCATCTAATTAAAAAAACCATACTAACTATCATATAAAAAGGAGTAAACTTCCATTCTCATAAAATACTTCAACTTCAAGTTCTTGTACATATAACCTATTTCATTATAGAATAAGTCGTCTTCAAAATATACAAATACATCATTGAATTAAAAAAAACATACTAACTATCATATAAAAATGAGTAAACTTCCATTCTCATAAAATACTTCAACTTCAATTTCTTCTACATATAACCTATTTCATTATAAAATAAGTTGTCTTCAAAATATACATATACATCATCCAATTAAAAAAAACATACTAACTATCATATAAAAAGGAGTAAACTTCCATTCTCATAAAATACTTCAGCTTCAAGTTCTTGTACACATAACCTATTTTATTATAAAACAAGTTGTCTTCAAAATATACAAATACATCATCAAATTAAAAAAACCATACTAACTATCATATAAAAGGGAGTAAACTTAGATTCTCATAAAATACTTCAACTTCAAGTTCTTGTACATATATGCTATTTCATTATAGAATAACGTGTCTTCAAAATATACAAATATATCATCGAATTAGAAAAACCATACTAACTATCACATAAAAAGAAGTAAACTTCTATTCTCATAAAATTCAATTTCAAGTTCTTGTACATATAACCTATTTCATTATAGAATAAATTGTCTTCAAAATATACAAATACATCATCCAATTAAAAAAAAAAACATACTAACAATCATATAAAAAGGAGTAAACTTTCATTTTAATAAAATACTTCAACTTCTTGTACATATAACCTATTTCATTATAGAATAAGTTATCTTCAAAATATACAAATACATCATCTAATTAGAAAAATGATACTAACTATGATATAAAAAAAGTAAATTTTCATTCTCATAAAATACTTAACTATCATATAAAAAGGAATAAACTTCCATTCTCATAAAATACTTCAGATATAACCATAACCTATTTCAAGTTATTGTACATATAACCTATTTCATAAACTAAACTATTTTAAGTTCGTGTACATATAACCTACTTCATGCATATATCCTATTTTCTTACATAACTCCTTGCTATTCACTTTTATATCGTTCTCCAAAACTATTTTCTATACTTTGTTTTCTCTTGCAATTCCATCTACTTCTACTCGGCGCAATACGACGTTGATAAACACCTAATTGCTAACTACTACTTCTACTAATAGTGGGAACTTATTTACAGTCCGTTGTCGCGGTGATGTTGACCATCTGGTCCCCGGGGAATCTGCCTTTCAGGGTCCAATTCCTGCTCCTTCTTTCTTTCGCTGAATGATATTCCCAATTCTCCATTTCTGCTTTCGGTTTCATTTACTTGCCCCACAGTAGGGGGTTGATAACAGCTATCCTGATCAATATGCGTTGAAAGAGGACAGTAGTCAGTAATTACCTAGCTGGGACGAATTGATAAGAATAGCTGCGTTCAAGACAAACCTCGGGCGGAGTCGGTTCAGGGGTCCGGTACGTTACAACATCTTGACCAATTCTTTCAAAGTACTGTTTAACGGCTATCTTTTCCTTCCGTCTGATCCCTGTTTATAATTGCAGATCAGTCGCTCAAAGTATTCGGCATTACAAAAATGTTTTAAAACATCTAACATATGAATGCAAATGTATCAAAACGGATTTTAAGGATTGAATACTCAGTAATGCAAATCACCAAGAGGAGTCCCAATAAGCTTGGTGCATTTACAATAGGGTAAGAACGATTAGTAACAATAATCGAATAAATAAATAAATAAAAACATAAATCATCTTAATTCCTTAAATGTTTAATCCCTCCATGATCTATGTTGGTCCCAAAAGCCAAGCCATGGCAACGCCCTACCTTTTATAGTAATGGTCATCAATCTCTTACAAAGCCCAGGAGGCATTGCTCTCTCGAAGAATGGTACGCTAACAATGAACAACACGCTGACAATTGCAACCCATCTAAGCTGGTTCGCCATATCCGACCTTAGCGCTTTCTAAACTTGTATTCAATTGAATTGGTTCTACCAGGGAAGCAACAATTTAGATAAGGCAATAACTAATGTGCCAATTTGCTCGATCACATGAGGACTTTTCCAAACACTGATTCATTGAAACGAGCTGGATTAGCAAAGAGAGAATGCCGAATTTAAAGAGCAAAAAACCTTTTGCTCCAGCTCACTCAACACTAGCAGACGCAAATTCATKAATTTAAAATCATGGACGGTTAACCGCTTCCAACTGCCACTGTGAGTAGATTCGTCCCATGTCTTGCTTGCAGTTAGCGAAAAAAATTGATAATCCTAAAGACGCCAATGAGACGCTGCGCGAAGTTTACCTCTTTATTTAGGGTTAAGGCAAACGTAGTGAATGGACAGTGCTCGATCACGTCAAAAGCAGTGCACGATCACGCACTCACGACCGTGCACGATCACGCACTCAGAATATACGGTGGCCCATGGATTCGGAAAACAACTGCCACACCCTCATCAACAATAGTCAACCTGGTACTCTCGCAATGCGCTGACAAAGCTTCGTCCCCATCGTCCACGGCGTAATCTCTTGAAATAGAAAGATAGCCCAATTAGAATCCATTTTCGAATGGACAAGCCATCCCATCAATGACTGTGCTCCTCCCGGTGGATATCCTCGCTGCTATACCACCAATGAGTGTGCTTCTCCGATTGGATATCCTCGCCGCCATATACCTAAGGGCTGTTCCTCAAGCCACACCACTAACGAATGATCCAACCATTGTTTCACATACACAATAGTTGAGAAGCCAAAATAATACAGAAATATGATTTATGGGACAATGCCACTTATAATTGTCTCTAATAATATAATAATTGTGGTATGTTGGGATTCATATCTTATAATTGTGGTATGTTGGGATTCATATCTTGTTGTGTAAAATTTATTATAATTAATGTGGGATAACACTGATTTTATAGTTACAAAATTTGGTATCTATTTTAGGAGAAAGTGCGAGACACCTCAACCAATCAAGTGTACTTAATTAACAACCAATCAACCATTAGTATGAGACACCTTATCGCTCTTTTGTGGCTATCTTTATTTCCATAAAGACTATTTTCTCTATTAATGTCTCCCCACCCTCATATTGTATGATGAGACTTAGATGTTGTCATCCTCACAACCAATATGAGATAGCATACAAGATGAGAGTAGGTTTTATAATTGTAAAAGTTATTCCAAGATACTTACTCTAGCCCAATAAAAAAATTATGTTCACTCTACTTCTCTTGATCATCATTCCTAAGATATACTTTACAACACCCAAGTCCTTCATGTCAAACTGTGTTTAAAGTTTAGACATCAAGTCACCAATCATAGCCATATTGTTACCAAAAAATAACATATCATCAATATACAAGGTCATAATGAGGAAATTATCACCATTATGTTTGTAATACAAACATTCATCTAATTTGGAGCATAGAAATCCTGGTCTCAACAAAAATAAATCAAACTTTTGGTATTCCATTTTGGGTGACTATTTAAGACCATATAAAGATTCTCTTAATTCGAAATACAATGACTCTTTACCTCTCTCAACATAGTGTGCTAGGTATATGATATAGATCTCGTCCTCCAAGTCACCAATGATATTTTTACATTCATGATGCAGGAGCATCCCTCACGACAAGCAAAACCAACGTGGAAGCAGAAGTCAGCTGGAAGACGTCCAACGCAAGTTTTTGAATTTTTAAATTTTCCCTTGAAGTTGATGCGCAAACATAAATGAGATCATTTAATTTAGGCGCCTTGGTAAAATGTAATCAGACCTCGAGCCATACGCTCCCGTCTGAGATAGCTTGGTAGAATGTACTCAGACCTCGAGCCATACGCTCCCGTCTGAGATAGCTTGGTAGAATGTACTCAGACCTCGAGCCATACGCTCTCGTCTGAGATAGACAAAGGCATTTATAGTAGTAGTTGCAGGTAGATAGAATTGAATTCTTAGATTAGACAGTTCTAGAAGAAAGAGGGAAATGAGATATAGACACCCTCATTGTATCATTGAGAGAGTTCAATAGAAGAGGGAAGAATCTAGAGCATAGGAGAATAGCAGAGAGTTGTAGAAGAACACCCATGTACAAATCTTGAATCAATAGAAGAAGTTGATTCAGATTCATGGTTGTTGTGTTATTCTCTGTGTATGCATGTTGAATGCTCTACTTATGAACATTACTTCCTGTTATGCATTTGTTATTATGTTGTGTGTATGATTTCATGTATCGAGATTGAAATCTGAGAGGAAGTGAGGTGAGTTACAATTGTTTCTCCTTTGAGCAAGGATTCCTGCAAGGAGTGCAGTTGAAGTCGTCCGCAAGGAGTGCGTTGACAGAAGGCTCAGGGAGTTAAACTCTTGTTCTCAAAACACTCAGAAGTGAAAGTGGGTTGTTGAAGCCATGCAAGGAGTGCGCAGGCTAAGGAGAGTCTCAGTCGTGAAACTGAGCAGAGGTATTGAAGGACTGCTGCTACGGGCATACGCAGAGTCAAGAATGCTCGAACAGTCGAAGTGTTCGCAAGCTTGCCGCAAGGAGTGCGTGCAGAGGACCATGTTGAGGTTGAAGTCATTTTAGCAAAGCTCAGGAAGGATAGGCCTCTGAATCGTTGAAGATTAGCATAGACAAGTGTGACTTGAAATCAGGGAGAAACATCGCAGGTAGGCAAAAAGGCGAAGGAATCTCGTGGAGAGATACTCTCTTTCATTCCGTGGATTAACCAAGGAAGAACGGACGGTCGAAGTCTTCTGATGATATTTCGCGAAGTTCCGAGGACCGTCAGATCTTCCAGAGGTGAAAGGAGGTTATGGCAAGAAGATTCCGAAGGGTTTAAAGCTCAAAAGAGGCAGAGCCATCGATTCCGAGTCACAGGAGTCGTAGGATCTACACGTGGTATCGTGTATCGGGGACTCGAGAGTTGAAGCCCCAAAAGTTGGGTAGCAAGAGCAGCGAAGTGGCGAGAAGCTGTGAGTCGTCCATCTGAAGAGGACAGGTGGCAGAGATCGGTGATCTCGCGAACTCGGGAGTTCGCAGAGTGAAAGCCCAATTATTGGGTGTTCAAAGTCGCGAGGCGCGAGGACGCGAAGCAACGAAGGAGTGAGGAGATTGTAGCCGTCCATATGAAGAGGACACGTGGCAGAGATCGAGAGATCTCGCGAACTCAGTAGTTCACAGGGTGAACGCCCAAGTATTTGGTATTCAAAGTCGCAAGGCGCGAGGACGCGAAGAGGCGAAGGAGCGAGAGGATCGTAGCTGTCCATATGAGGGGACAGGTGGCGAGAGATCGTGAGATCTCGCGAACTCGGGAGTTCACAGGTTGAGAGCCCAAACATTGGGTACTCCAGGTCGTGAGGTCGCGAGGAAGCGGGAGAAGGACAACCGTTGGATCCAGACCACAGGAGAACCGTTGGATCTGGGCGAGGGATCGTGTCTCGGGACCTCGCAACAAAAGGTCTGAGAATTTGGGCGCGGGGATCGCGAGGTTGCGAGAAGGCGAAATCCTGACAGCTGGAGGTAGTGTGAGCCATAGCGGAGACGACGAGTGGAGTACAGGTGGCATGAAGGGATCATCTAGGGATTTCGCTGCGAGAAGTCCCGAAATATTGGCATTAGGATTCGCGAGTTCGTGTGGACGCCGAGGTTCGTGTGGACGTCGAGTCGCGAAGCGCCGAGGAGACGAGATTTGTGTGGACGCGTGGCAGAACATAAGGTGGGATCACGTGGCCGACGGGTGGACACGTCGCTTGGATATAGAAGTCAACATTCCGTTGAAATCTCGCACCTCGGGAACTCGTGGAATAGGAGGGTGAAAACTTGACGGTTCAACCGGCGAGGTTGCGAGGTTGCGAGGTCTCGAGTAGCAAAACCCCTCAGGGAAAAGTCAGCGAGTTGACTGACCATCGGGTCTTGGGGATCCGAGAGTCCAGCGTTCAACTTTGAACAAGCGAAGTCACGAGTTCCGATTCCCCGATAAATCAAGGAAGGGGGGATCGCATGAGAAAACTGTGGGAGCAGATTTCCCGTTATGGAAATAGAAGAACCTTGGAGTTCTTCGGGCTGAGAAGGAGAAGAAGGTCCTGTGAGAGCGGACATGTCGGGGTGGCGTGCTCTGCGTCAAGTGGTATCAGAGCATAGAAAATTTTCTTTGCTTTCTATAGCAGAGGACAAGGAGAATTCACCATGCCGCCAAGGAGAAGAGGTATACAATCACCCGATCCAGAGGAGGAAAGGGAATTGTCCAGAGGAAGGGAATTGTCCAGGGACAGAGGTAGGCAAGTACAGAATCCAGACGTGGAAAGAGGAATGCGAAATATTCATGCCAGAATGGAGGACATGGAGATAAGACAAAGGAGAAATGTTGATGCAGGAGATATCAGTGAATCTGAGGATGAAGGCGATGCTGGACATGAAGAAGAAAAAATCCCAGCAGAAGATGCAACCAATGAGCGTTTAATTAAGGCTATCGCTCGGATGAGCTCGAAAACAAAGATGGACATTCCATCTTATGAAGGGAGTCTGGATGCAGAAGAGCTGCTAGATTGGATTAGAGCTCTTGACACTTACTTCGACTATGAAGATATCGAAGAGGATAAGAAGGTCAGACATGGCGTCACAAGATTGAAAGGACATGCAGCCTTGTGGTGGGATGAACTGCAAGTTGAC
>SNQJ01S0006150.1:42730-53421 GCA_010110895.2 Picea sitchensis | reverse complement strand
CAGGAGAAGTTGTTGATAAACATGAAGAAATCCTCATTTATGAAGACATAACTCATTTATCTGGGTTTTGTTATATCTGCAAATGAGTTGAGGATGGATCCAGATAAAGTGGAGGTAATCAAGAATTGGCCATCACCGAAGAACGTATTTGAGGTGAGAAGTTTTCATGGAATGGCTAGTTTCTATCGAAAATTCATCAGGAATTTCAGTGGGATTAGCGCAACAATGATGGATACAATGAAGAAAAGACATAAATCTTTTCACTGGACTGAAGAAGCTGAGAAGAGTTTCAATTTGTTGAAACGAAAGATTACAGAGCAACCAATTCTGGTGTTGCCGGATTTTCAGAAAACATTCCAAGTAAAATGTGATGCAAGTGGGTTTTCCATAGGAGCAGTCTTGAGTCAGGAAGATAGATCGATTGCATATTTCAGCGAGAAGATGAATGAGGCAAAAGAGAAATACTCCACATATGATAAGGAATTCTATGCCATCATACATGCATTGAAGAAGTGGAGACATTATTTGATTCCAAAGGAATTTGTTTTATATAGCGATAACCATGCATTACAATTTGTGACTCAACAGGAAAAGTTGAATCACAGGCATGCTAAATGGGTAGAATACATGCAAAATTTCACTTTTGTGATAAAACATATTTCTGGTACTGCTAACAAAGTTGTTGATTCTTTAAGCAGGAAGTGTTTGTTGTTGCAGGAGTTCAAAGTCCGGACGATAGGCTTTGATGATCTTAAGGACATGTATGCAGATGATTCAGACTTTAAGGAAGCTTATGAAGCAACTGAGAATCCAGTTCTCAGAGATAGAAGCTAGTGGATAGAGTATGTAATCCAGGATGGATTGTTGTTCAAAGGAAATCAACTGTGTATTCCAAATTGCTCCATGAGGGAGAACTTGTTAAAAGAGAAACACAGTGGAGGATTGTCTGGACATTTTGGCCATGATAAGACACTTGCAAAGTTGAGCGAGTCATACTTTTGGCCAGGGATGCGATCAGAAGTCAGGAGGTTTGTAGACAGATGCAGGATTTGCTAGCATTCAAAAGGAAGAAAGCAGAATGCAGGATTTTATCAGCCATTGCCCATACCAGACAAGCCGTGGGATGAGATTAGCATGGACTTCATATTGGGATTGTCGAGGACACAAAGTGGCGTTGATTCAATCTTTGTGGTAGTTGACAGGTTTTCTAAGATGGAACATTTTATCCCATGCCAGAAGACCAGCGATGCGACCCACATCGCAAATTTGTTTTTCAAAGAGATTGTTCGACTCCATGGATTGACGAAAAGCATAGTTTCAGATAGAGACACAAAATTCATAGGACATTTCTGGAGGAAATTATGGAAGAAGATGGGGACTAATTTGATGTTTAGTTATGCTTATCATCCTCAGACGGATGGACAGACAGAGGTGATCAATAGAAGTCTGGGACACCTGTTGAGAAGCTTGGTGACAGAGCACCATAGCAGTTGGGATAGCATACTACTGCAAGCAGAGTTTGCTTACAATGATTCAGTAAACAGGAGCACAGGAAAAAGTCCATTTCAGATTGTATATGGAGTGCAGCCAAGAGGATTTTCTGAGCTAAGGGATTCAGAACATACTGATACTAGCAGTGCTAGTGCAGGAGAATTCGCTGAAGCGATGAAGGAACTTCACAGCCAGGTGAAGGAGCGACGGTTGAAGTCAAGTCAGGAGTACAAACGCAGAGCAGATCAGCATAGAAGACAACTTCAGTTTGAAGTTGGTGATCTGGTTCTGACACATTTGAGGAAAGAAAGGTTTCTGAGAGGAACATACAACAAGTTGAAGATGAAGAAAATTGGGCCATGCAAGGTCTTGAAGAAAATGGGACAGAATGCTTATGAAATTGAGTTACCAGATGGCATTGGAATATCTCTGATATTTAATGTTTCAGATTTATATCCATATAAAGCTGATGAAGCATGAGCAGAAGGTGATGATAAACCAGAGGTCCAGTGGCAAAAGCAGATGCCAGTTGCAGAGAAGCCACAGATGGAGAAGATATTGAACAAACGAGTGCGTAAGAAAACTAGGAGGAACGAATATTTTGAATATTTGGTCAAGTGGAAGGGTCATCCAGTTGAAGATGTCAGCTGGGAGACTGAAGCAGAGATTCAGAAGCATGGACATACCGTGCAGGAGCTCATGGACAGGAGCCCATGAAAAATTTCAAGCGAGGGAGTGTGATGCAGGAGCATCCCTCACGACAAGCAAAACCAACGTGGAAGCAGAAGCCAACTGGAAGACGTCCAGCGCAAGTTTTTGAATTTTTAAATTTTCCCTTGAAGTTGATGCGCAAACATAAATGAGATCATTTGCTTTAGGCACCTTGGTAAAAAGTAATCATACCTCGAGCCATACGCTCCCGTCTGAGATAGCTTGGTAGAATGTACTCAGACCTCGAGCCATATGCTCTCGTCTAAGATAGACAGAGGCATTTATAGTAGTAGTTGCAGGTACATAGAATTGAATTCTTAGATTAGACAGTTCTAGAAGAAATAGGGAAACGGGATATAGACACCCTCATTATATCATTGAGAGAGTTCAATAGAAGAGGGAAGAATCTAGAGCATAGGAGAATAGCAGAGAGTTGTAGAAGAACACCCATGTATAGATCTTGAATTAATAGAAGAAGTTTATTCAGATTCATGGTTGTTGTGTTATTCTCTGTGTATGTGTGTTGAATGCTCTACTTATGAACATTACTTCCTATTATGCATTTGTTATTATGCTGTGTGTATGATTTCATGTATCGACATTGAAATCTGAGAGGAAGTGAGGTGAGTTACAATTGTTTCTCCTTTGAGCAAGGATTCCTGCAAGGAGTGCAGTTGAAGTCGTTCGCAAAGAGTGCGTTGACAAAAGGCTCAGGGAGTTAAACTCTTGTTCTCAAAACACTCAGAAGTCAAAGTGGGTTGTTGAAGCTGTGCAAGGAGTGTGCAGGCTAAGGAGAGTCTCATTCATGAAACTGAGCAGAAGTATTGAAGGACTGCTGCTACGGGAATACGCAGAGTCAAGAAAGATCGAACAGTCGAAGTGTTCACAGGATTTCTACAAGGAGTGCGTGCAGAGGACCCCGTTGAGGTTGAAGTCATTTTAGCAAAATTCAGGAAGGATATGCCTCTGAATCGTTGAAGATCAGCGTAGACAAGTGTGACTTGAAATCAGGGAGAAACGTCGCAGGTAGGTGAAAAGGTGAAGGAATCTCGTGGAGAGATACTCTCTTTCATTCTGTGGATTACTAAAGGAAGAACGGACGGTCGAAGTCTTATGAAGAGATTTTGTGAAGTTTCGAGGACTGTCAGATCTTGCAGAGGTGCAAGGAGGTTATGGAAAGAATATTCTGAAGAGTTTGAAGCTCAAGAGAGGCAGACCCATCGATTCTGAGTCACAGGAGTCGTAGGATCTACACGTGGTATCGTGTATCGGGGACTCGAGAGTTGAAGCACCAAAATTTGGGCAGCAAGAGCAGTGAAGTGGTGAGAAGCTGTGAGCCATCCATCTGAAGAGGACAGGTAGCAGAGATCGGTGATCTCACGAACTTGGGAGTTCGCAGAGTGAAAGATCAAGTAGTGGGTGTTCAAAGTCGCGAGGCGCGAGGACACGAAGCGGCGAAGGAGTGAGGAGATTGTAGCTGTCCATATGAAGAGGACAGGTGGCAGAGATCGAGAGATCTCGCGAACTCAAGATTTCGCAGGGTGAATGCCCAAGTATTTTGTATTCAAAGTCGTGAGGCGCGAGGACGCGAAGAGGCGAAGGAGAGAGAGGATCGTAGCCATCCATCTGAGGGGACAGGTGGCGAGAGATCGTGAGATCTTGCGAACTCAGGATTTCGCAGTTTGAGAGCCCAAACATTGGGTACTCCAAGTCACGAGGTCGCGAGGAAGCGAGAGAAGGACAGTCGTTGGATCCGGACCACAGGAGAACCGTTGGATCTGAGCGAGGGATCATGTCTTGGGACCTCGCAAGAAAAGGTCCGCGAATTTGGGCACGGGCATCGCGAGGTTGCGAGAAGGCAAAATCCCGACAGCTGGAGGTAGTGTGGGCCATAGCGGAGAAGGCGAGTGGAGTACAGGTGGCACGAAGGGATCATCTCGGGATCTCGCTGCGAGAAGTCCTGAAATATTGGCGTTAGGATTCGTGAGTTGCGAAGTGCGAGGAGCCGAGGTTTGTGTGGACGTCGAGTCGCGAAGCGCCGAGGAGCCGAGATTTGTTTGGACGCATCGTAGAACATAAGGTGGGATCATGCGACCGACGGGTGGACACGTCGCTTGGATATAGAAGTCAACATTCCATTGAAATCTCTCACCTCGGGAACTCATGGAATAGGAGGGTGAAAACTCGACGGTTCAACCAGCGAGGTTGCGAGGTTGCGAGGTTGCAAGTAGTGAAACCCCTTAGGGAAAAGTCAGCGATTTGACTGACCATCAGGTCTCGGGGATCCGAGAGTCCAGCGTTCAACTTTGAACTCGCGAATTCACGAGTTCCGATTCCCCGATAAATCAAGGAAGGGGGAATCGCACGACAAAACTATGGGAGCATATTTCCTGTTAGGGAAATAGAAGAACCTTGGAGTTCTTCGGGCCGAGAAGGAGAAGAAGGTCCTGTGAGAGCGGACGTACCAGGGTGGCGCGCTCTTCGTTAATTCATATTTTCTATCACTAAGTCAAAAGTTACTAATACAAATAACATGAACCTGATAGATGTTAGCTTACAAATCGGGGAAAAAATATCATCCATATCTACCCTCTCAACTTCGGAATATCCTTTTGAAACCAATATCATCTTCTACATTTCAACACTGCCATCTTAATTGATCCTTACTTTGAACACACATTTACATCCAATGCATTTCCATCCATTAGGAAGTTGTACCACGTCCCATGTATCATTAATCCTATGTTAAGGAATCTCCTCATTCGTGGCCAATCTCTAGGAATCTATTTTGTCAATCCTCATTGCCCCTTTCATAGTGTTAGTGACATTTCTTGTCCTAGGCACAAGAGTATTCGGGTTTCCAAGTTGCACGAGAAGCGCCCGAGCGCAGCATGGAAAAATGTTGTCCTAAGGCTTCCAATCGAGGAAGTGAATGAAATTACGTTGTCAATGGCCTGGATTCATCTATAAAAGCATATCAACGGTCGACAGGAAATTGAGGTTAGCGGAGTTTCGTGATAGGTAGCGTCTATATACATGCAGGAAAGATAGCAGTCATCCATCCAAAGACGCGTGGCGTGAGATCCAGTCGCGTCAATGATTCAGCATTCGGGAGTTCAAGGGGTGAGGTTTTTATCTTGTTCTACATCTCGAAACCCCAAACCCTGAAAGCGCTAAAAGTGCCCAAAGTCGGGCCCACAGTATCGAGGGGTAGTCTCAGCCATCCATCTAAAATGAACACCTGACGCGCGATTAGGCTCCCCGCCTTTTTGCCCATCACGATTTCAATGCGCAAGAAGCAACCCCCTCATATCCCCGATGCGCGAAGCAACAAGAGCGTCAAGGACTTGGGGCCCACAACATCATTGGGTGAGTTTAGAGCTGTCAGATCTAGGGGGACGCGCGTCGCCAACTCAAGCCATCTCGATGTTTTTCTCATCGCAATTTTAAGGGACAGGGATCAACCCCTTCCTATCCATGAATGACGAAAGCTCCTTTGAGAGTAAACATAGGGTCACATCCCGTGGTCACCTGGGAAGTAAAAGAGTTGCGCAAAAGGGGCCAAAGACGTCAAGTCCAGTCGGCGAAAGGTTCATCGCGTTCTCTGGGTGCCATTTGATCGGACCTCAAGCCTGTTTTTCACTTAAAGTAAATAAAGGTAAGAAAGAGTGGTTGAAACCTCTCTTCATGCATTAAGTGCAAGATATGGAGAGCCTGGACAGTGGTCTTCTCGAGGGGGGCTTCCGTACCATTTTTTCCAAAGAGGCCATGCCCAGTCCTTGATAAGCCAGAGGAGGTCTGCGCATGCTAGCCTATCACTTAATGGCTCAGTTACCCTCCCCTGTAAAGGCCATGCGAAGTTAAGGTAGCGTCTGTCATAGGCGCACGATCATCCTGATTCTGCATGGGCAGACTGTCAGAAGACATGAAGACGCAATATTTTAATGCAGCATCTTGTTTTTGCCGTTGTTGTTGTTTTGGAGTATATGTAGGCGTTTCTTCCATTTTTGTAGGCATCGATGGTTGAGCTAGGCTCCCGATTGTAAAGTTTTGTTGCAGTGTTGGTGGCTCTGGTTAATGTATAAGGCATTTGAGACTTCTTACTTTATGGATGTCAACCTCTTTTCCATCTCTTTGTTTACTATGTTAGAATAGCTCAGAATTGGAGGATCCAGTCGAGTTGTGATGTTGTAGGATGATGTAGGTTGGATCACTACAATAGTCGCAGCGTTTCTAATCAGTTCTTGTATTTTCTCAGCGCTGGAATGGCTTGGAATTGGAGGATCCAGTCGAGTCACCCTTCAACTCTTTGAAACTCTCGACCAAGAGGATCTTGGCTTCTGAGTTTTTCTTCTTCAAGCTTCCGAAGGCCTATTTCCCGAGGCAATCTTGCTCACCCTTCTCACAAGTCTTCCATCTACCACCCTTTAATCAACTTACCAATGAAAGTTTTATCAAGACCTCCCTTGCTTTCTACATACCAGACCCTAGTTATTGTGTCAATGTTTCTTTCCTGGGTCTCTTTCCATTCGACCACCCCCATTTATTAAATCGTGACAATAAAAAAGGATGGGCGTCGAGATCTGATCCTGCAAGCAATCCATGAGTGACTTTCGATGCTAACATTTCTGGCGCTGTTGCCCGGGACGAAGTTGAAGATTTTCCCTAGGCAGAACGACATTGAGCCTCTGATTCTGAAGGTGCATCAAACATCAAATCCCTTAAATATTGCTACTGTGCACCTGGCGACTCCACTGTGGTGACTCCATTGTTTCCACTTCATTGTTTCATTTGTAGCTATTGTTAGCACACCTGAAAGATAACCCTAAGGAGCTTTCTCGAGAAGGTTTCAGCAACTGCTTTCTCATCCTGAGAAGCTTCCTGGGGTAATGACAACATTAAGATCTGGCCTTTGATGGTGAACAAGGACCAGGCATATTTGAAGCTATGCATCTTTCACCTGGCGACTCCATGATTCGAGGATTGATTGGCGACTCCACTGGTTCGATATGGAGAAAATTATGGCTCAAAGGTTTGCTTGCTGTGACTTTTCCCAAATAGAGTGGTTTCCTAATGCACTTCCTGATAGAGACCAATGGGAAGATTTCCTCCCTGAATTTCATGCAACAAGTTCGGAGGAACCATCTGAGCATTTACTGGACTTCCATGAGGCTATTCACCGACACAATATCACGCATGAGGATGTCCAGATTAAGCTCTTCAGGTGTTCATTGAAGGGAGCTTCTCTTGAGTGATGTCAATCTCTTCCCGCTGCGAGCATCCGCTCTTTAACAGGTTTTCATAGAGTTTTCAATTCATTTTGTAAAGACTACTATCCAACTGATTGTTTGTTTGAAAACTGTTGTGAGGAGTTTTCTTCGCTTCATAAAGCCTCTGCTGGCCCTGAAGACCAGGTCCATGATGAAGTTTTTACTGTGGAGGAAAGCATTTGCCAGGAAAATATGGAGGTGTTGAATGATATTAATTGTGTTAGCCCTAGAACAGAAGCATATGACATCATATCAGATGCCTCTATTCTTTTAGATGTTCATAACGATCAACATGCCTTTGGTGGAAATTGTGAGTTTATAGAGAAAATGTGGTCCATGGTAGATGACTCACCTAGATATCGGGTTGAAGCAGATGTTCCTAGCATCTCTGCTCATGATGACAAAGACCCTCTCTTTTTAAAAGAGGGGTTAGTTGTGGAAGAGGATTTTTCTCTTTTCCCCCAGGGCGTTTCTCACGATATATGTTTATCTGGGATTAAAGAGAAAAGGATTATGTATGAGCAACCAGAAGCAGTAGGTCCCACTATCCCTGAAACATAATTTTTTTACGGGATCATTGTTCTGGAGGAGGGTCATATCAATGGAGGACAACTCCTTTTTGATGTATATTATAGTGATGATGAGCAGCAACCTTATCCTACATTTGATCACTATACAGATACTGAAGAGCCAGTCAGCAAGCAGAACCACCCCATGGTCCCTATTTATGATGAATACGAATCTGACCCGGGGAAGAGCCAAGAAGAGGAAAAGGAACTAGAGGAACAGTTGAGCACATATTTCATTACAGAGCCAGTCAACGAGCAGCTACCACCTGATATCAGTGAGCCTACGTCAGTTTTCCACTCACCTGTGCTTATCAAAGATATTCAACCACATGTGAGCAACTCTGTAGCAGAGGAGGCTACCTGTCACCAATTTTCTGAAATTCGCCACTCATTCTATGACCCTGTCGGCGAATACATGGAGTGGCATATCCTTTATGCCTTGGAGCCACCCTATTCCATATCAACTTCACCCTGTGAGGAGAAGTTGAAGAGTGTAGCCGTTCTGCTGTCACGGTTACACTATCTGTTGATGATCATCGACAGAAGGAAGGAGCTTCTATCCAGGAAGCTGCTTGAATGGCTATGGTGGAAGTTTTCTTTCACCTAGCCCCATGTAAAGGATTCTGATAGTTTAGGACTATACATAAATAANTCACGGTTACACTATCTGTTGATGATCATCGACAGAAGGAAGGAGCTTCTATCCAGGAAGCTGCTTGAATGGCTATGGTGGAAGTTTTCTTTCACCTAGCCCCATGTAAAGGATTCTGATAGTTTAGGACTATACATAAATAAGCTCTTTTGAGCATGTATCTTGTTTTGTTTTACTTTTACGTTTTCGGCCCATATTTTCAGCAGGGGATGTTTTAAGCATGACTCCATAGCCCAACAGCAAGGCACTGAAGCTGCGGAATGAGTTCTTAGAGCATCACAGGGACGAATCTATCATCCATGGAGCCTAATGTTAGTGACATTTCTTGTCCTAGGAACAAGAGTATTCGGGTCTACAAGTTGCACAAGAAGCGCCCGAGCGCAGCATGGAAAAATCATGCATTAAGTGAAAGATATGGAGAGCCTGGCCAGCGGTCTGCTCGAGGGGGGCCTGCGTACCATTTTTTCCAAAGAGGCCATGCCCAGTCCTTGATTAGCCAGAGGAGGTATGCGCATTCTAGCGCAACACTTAATGGCTCAGCTACCCTCCCCTGCAAAGGCCATGCGAAGTTATGGTAGTGTCTGTCATAGGTGCACGATCATCCTGAGTCTGCATGGGAAGACTGTCAGAAGACATGCAGATGCAATATTTTAATGCAACGTCTTGTTTTTACTGTTGTTGTTGTTTTGGAGTATATGTAGGCGTTTTCGCCATTTTTGTAGGCATCGATGGTTGAGCTAGGCTTCCGATTGTAAAGTTTTGTTGCAGCGCTGGTTTCTTTGGTTAATGTATAAGGCATTTGAGACTTCTTACTTTATGGATGTCAACCTCTTTTCCATCTCTTTGTTTACTATGTTAGAACAGCTCGGAATTGGAGGATCCAGTTGAGTTGTGCTGTTGTAGGATGATGTAGGTTGGATCATTTCAACAGTCCCAGCATTTCTAATCAGTTCTTGTGTTTTCTCAGCGCTGGAATGGCTTGGAATTGGAGGATCCAGTTGAGTCACCCTTCAGCTCTTTGAAACTTTGGACCAAGAGGATCTTGGTTTCTGAGTTTTTCTTCTTCAATCTTCTGAAGGCCTATTGCCCGAGGCAGTCTTTCTCACCCTTCTCACAAGTCTTCCATCTACCACCCTTTAATCAACTTACCGACGGAAGTTGGATCAAGACCTCCCTTGCTTTCTACATACCAGACACTGGTTCCTGTGTCAATGTTGCTTTCCTGGGTCTCTTTCCATTCGACCACCCCCATTTATTAAATCGTGACAATAAACATGATGGGCGTCGAGCTCTGCTCCTGCAAGCAATCCAGGAGTGACTTTCGACGCTAACACATAGTTCTAGGATTATTAGTGTTAGTAGATAAACAAAAATCATACATGTAAAATTAGAAATAGTATAATTATACATGTATAGTTTCCTTATTTTCCAAGTGGATGTCTATAAAGGTTTAGGTTGAGTTTCTACTTCTAAATTCTCTAAGATCTCGTCCTGATGAAGCCCATCGTGATCTTTTGATTCATTTTTTGGTTTATCTTTCTTTGTCTTGGGTGATAACTAAACAATTGACTTCCTCTCATCCTCTTCTAGCTCCACAACTTTGGGACAAGACTTAAATTCTCTACAAATAACTTCTTTTCTATATAAATATTTCTCACCTATAGGATCACAAATATTGTACCCTTTCACACTATATCCATAGCTGATGAAGATACATTTTACGACTCATTATTTAACTTCTACCACTTCTCCTTATACATGTGAGCATATGCCTCACAACCAAAAACACAAAGATGTTGGAGTGACAATTTTTTCCCAATGTAGGCCTCCATAAGGGTGTCTTTGATAAGAGTTGATGTATGACCTATTGATCAAATAAAATGTAGTTGCAACCACTTCTATCTATAACTTAGACTCTAAGACCTCTCTACTAAGAATACCTCTCCATCAATGTCTTGTCCATGTGTTGTAAAGTTCCATTTTGTTGAGGTGTATATT
>SNQJ01S0006150.1:10357-31277 GCA_010110895.2 Picea sitchensis | reverse complement strand
ATAGACCTAGAGATAGACCTATACCATGGCCATGAACATGACCATTTTCTAGACCATGAAATAGACCTAAACCATGACCTAGAGCTTGAACTAAACCATCACTTAAACCTCTCTAGCTCCATCTAATCCTTGGAATAATATATACTCTATCCTTAACCCACTCCACACCCAATCCCTAAGTGCACTATGCCTATACCTCTTGTTTAATAATAATATTATATGGATATGACCATTCACCTATTGTTATTAATGATTTCACATGGTTTAATGTTGATTGTGGTATGTTGATTCTAATTTCTAATTTTAATATAAGAATAATCTTTTAGTGGATTCAATATTATTTATATGGGATATTTATCCTTCCTTGAATGCTTTTATTAATTCGTTTTAAATCATTTTATCTATCAAATTTCTTACCTTTTTGGTGATTTGATTTGATTTCATTGTTAGGTTTTCTCATGTCTCTTTGGTATTTTTTCTTCTAAGATCGGCATAGATTATGTATTACTGGAACACTTATCTATATGTACTTTGATACACTCTCTCTCTACCCCCATCCTCCCTCCCTCTCCCCCCCTCCATCCCAATATCAATCCTCTCTCTCTCCTACATCTACCATCTCTCTCCTCCCTATCTCTCTCTCCACCCCCCTCTTAGTCTTACTCTCCCACCCTCTCACACTCTAACAAAATCCATATATACCCCCTTCTCTCTTTACCTCTTTCATATATCCCTTGATCTCCCACTCACTATATCCCCCTCCCACTCTCTCCCCCAATCTACCCACCTTGCTCTCTTTTCCTCTATCTAACCGTGCTTCCCTCCCCCCACTTTCCTCTCACACACACACTCTCTCTACCCCTCCTCTCTATATCACTCTCCCTTTTTCTCACATACTGTTATTGTCTTCCTCTCTCTCCCTCTCACACTCTCTTTCTTTCTCTCTCTCCACTCCCCTCTCTACATCACAAGGAAATAAATGTACTTGACCTAGACATGTCAATACCTAGACGTAGACACAAACATAGCAAGTCCTAGACATGGAAAGATGTATACCATGACCTAGAACATGACGTAGACCATGAAATATACGTAGATCTAGATCTATACCATGACCATGATTGTTGGTGCAATTATATGGTTAATAAATTGCAATCATTAATATGTAAATTCAATTTCGTAATCAATAGAGTTGATGCACTATATGTGTCAACAACAGATAAGTTACTATGTCTGATGAGTATATCCTACATAAGAAACACTCCAAAACCAATACTCTATTTCACAATCTTCAAACAATATTCTTCACACAGTTTAAAAATAAGAAAGAAAAACTCATAAACAGAATGTCAACAAGCATGTGATTTAAAGGCTCTTGCTCAAGTAATGAATCTGTTCATTTACAGGCTCATGAAAGGAAAATACAAACTTTGAATTTGTTTTCTTTAGAAACTAATTTAAAAACAATCTGTGATTAACACTCTGCACATTATTGAAAGGAAGAGAATTCATAATCTAATCAATCTTGGAAGAAATACTAGGTGTAGTAAGATACTCCATTATAGGTGCACGTAGGGTGAGAGATGGATATCTTAATTGTTCCTTTATTTGCAAAATAGAAAAGAAAAAATTAAAGCATTCAATCTAACAAATGATTGTCCACACACACAAAAGAATAACAAATATTTACTCAGAAATCTATATTCCACTCATAAATGCTCACTTAGTCAGAATTACCACAAATTTATATTGCATTTTGTCAAATGTCTTACTGAAACACAACATAAATACAATTAGATACTTCGATCAAAGCACATAATTTTTTTATCCACACACAAACAAGAATGATATTTACACAGATAAATGCAAGCAAGCTTACCTTGGTTGGGTTGGTGGGCCATTGTCATACCAACAAGGTAGCTTTAAAAAAATCTTACAAATTGAAGGATTTGATCACACACATAAATTCCATAAATTGTAATTTATATGATTACTTCAACATCATGTGTACAATTAATAGTTTTCTCAAGAATAAAATCTACAACATAACATTTGTTAACTGTGTCTCTATACATCTATCATCTACAAGGCCTTCTCTTTTAAAGAAAAACAACCGTTACAACCAAGACCTGGAGATAACATCAAATGATTGTGTAAATATCACAATTGGTTGATATAACATTTTTCATGGGAACGACTTCATATTCATGACACAAAGTGCATGAGGATGAAGTGTATCATGGTATTCAACAAACAAAGGATGCTCTAGTAAAAAATTCCTTAGACCCATCGAAAGCAAATTCGTTCAAACATCCAAGCCTGCAGATTTGAAACTAGTACCGAATGTGCACAACTAGAACGGGAAGATTGGTACCAAAAATGCATATTCAAATATATTGGTTCCGTACTATTATACAAATAAGCATCGGATGATTACATAGATAGGTATCGGATGAGAACATCGTTGGTAGTGAACCAAGACATAAATAGGTACCAGACGAATCGAATATTGGATGAACATCGAAACGGGTATCAGATGAGTACCCTTATATATGGGTATCAATACATTCATCCCTTATACCCTTCAATAAGATGGTCCTAACTATGTTTGTGTCTAAGGAAAATTGTTTTGTCTTCTGATAATTGTATAGGAACCTTTCTAGGTAATATTACAAACTCTCCTCCTTAGATTGTTGCATTTTAAATATATCATTCCTAGCATCTCTAGGTCTGCAATAATCCTGATATTTTTGGACAAAAGATTCTTTCATATCATGCCAAGACAATATAGTATGTTCTCCTAGACTCATAAACCATCTTAATGCCGAGTCTTTAAGTGTAGCTGGAAAAAGTTTTAATTTTTGTGCACTATCAGTATAATTGTAACTTCTACATAGTATATCAAATTCAAACAAAAATGAATCATAATATTTCTTGACATACCATGGAAGTGAGGTAGTGATGACAATGGGATATTTTTCATATCAACATCTCTGGTAATATCTAATATTGGGAGTCTGAATGTCTCAGTTTCATTATCTGCATTCCCTTTCTCACCTTCCATATTTATGAACAACACCTTATAAGATGTAGGTGATGTTTCCCCACTAAGGGATGGTTCAACCACTGGATTGGTTGGGATATCCAACTAATCCAATACTTTTTTTATTTCTCCAATGAAAGATTCAACCTCTTCTACCACTACCTCTGTCCCTTTTCCAACTCCTTTTGATTGGGTCGCTAATGCTTCCATTACTAATTGTCATGATATGTTCTCAATATGCACAATATGTTCATATTCAGGGCCTTTGGATATAGTTTTAATTCCTTCCTTTGAACTCTCTCCTCTGATAATTTCTCTTTCATAGAAATTAGGTAAATTAGTGTGGGGGGGGGGGTTTCTTGATTTTTTCTGTAACTTTGGGGGGTTTTCTTGAATTTTTAGTAACTTTGGATGAAACACATTTACCTTTAATATCCCTACGTATACACATAAAAATAAAAACAATATCTAATACAAAAATAACACAAAATTTAACCACTAAAGGTAAGAGGACAACCTGATGTTGGAGCAACCCCACTAAAGTGGATGCATGGGATATTCCCTTGCATATTACCTTCTTATCTCCACCCTTAGTTCATACTTAAAACCAAGACAAAACCATAAAATAAATATAATTTAAATACTACCTTTTACCGTTCACAACTCCCCGACAATGACCCCAAAATGTTGGTGCAATTATATGGTTAATATATTGCCATCATTAATTTGTCAATCAAGTTTAGTAATCAATAGAGTTGATGCACTATATGTGCCTATAACAGATAATTTAATATATATGATGAGTATATCCTACATAAGAAACACTCCAAAATCGATACCCTGCTTCACAATATTCAAACAATATTCTTCACACAGTTTAAAAAACATAAAGCAAAACTCATAAACAAAATCTCAACAAGCATGTGATTTAAAGGCTCTTGATCAGGTAATGAATCTCTTCATTTATAGGCTCATGAAAGGAAAAGATAAACTTTGAATCTGTTTCCTGTAGAAACTAATTTAACGACAATCTATTATTAACACTCTGCACATTCTTAAAATGAAGATCATTCATAATTTAATCAATCTTGGAAGAAATATTAGGTGTAGTAAGATACTACATTATAGGTGCATGTAGGGTGAGAGATGGATATATTAACTGTTCCTATATTTGAAAAATAGAAAAAAACATTAAAGAATTAAATCTAACAAATGATTGTCCACACACACACACACAAGAATAATAAATTATTACTTAGAAATCTGTATTGCACTAAAAAATGCTCACTCTCTCAGAATTACCAGAAATCTATATTTTGTTTTGTCAAATGTCTTACTGAAACACAATATAAATAAAATTAGATACTTTGATCAAAACACATAATTGTTTTGTCCACATACAAACCATAGTGATATTTACACAGATAAATACAAGGAAGCTTACCTTGATTGGGTCGGTGGGCCCTTGTCATACCGATAAGCTAGCTTTAAAAGAAACTTGCAGAATGAAGGATTTGATCACACACATAAATTCCATAAACTGTAATTCATATCATTACTTCAACAATAGGTCTAAAATCAACAATTTTCTCAAGAATCAAATCTATAGCATACCAATGCTTAATTATGTCTCTGTACACCTATCATCTGCAAGGCCTTCTGTTTTAAAGAGAAATGATTGTTACAACCAAGACCTAGAGATAACATCAAATTATTGCGTAAATATTAGAATTGGTTGATATAACCTTTTTCATGGGAACATATTCATCATCATGACACAAAGTGCATGAGGATGAAGTGTATCATGGTATTCAACAAAAAAGGATGCTCTAGCCAAAAAATTCCTTACACCCATCGAAACAAAATTCGTTCAAACACCCAAGCTTGTAGATTCAGAACTAGTATCAAATGCGTAGAACTAGAATAAGAAGATTGGTAACAGATGCGCACGGTCAAATATATTCGTACCAGACTAGCACAAAATTAGGTGTCAGACGAGTACAAAAATAGGTATCGGAGCACATCATTGGTACTGGGCGAGCACAAAAATAAGTACTGGACAAATCAAATACCAAAATAACGATGAAATGGGTACCAAATGAGTAGGATTTGTGTCATGATATCTTCTTGGATCAATCAAGGTAATTAGAGATAATTTAACATCAATTATTCAATCACAATTATAAAGAAATATCATAAAACATTATTTAAACATAGGTTACCTCATATATACACAATAATGGCTAAAAGACATGTCTTTGAAGAAAATAGGCAAATGGTGCATATGCCTGAGGTAAACTTGGTCAAGATATAAGATAAGATAAGGTAATTAGAGGAATAAAAAAGGATACCCTACAATGACCTATACAATGACCCAGATATTTACCTACACCATGACCTATACACCCCTAGCTCCATCTAAGCCTAGGAATAACCTATAATCAACCCCTAACCCCCTCCACACTCGAGCCCTAAGTGTATTATGCACATAAATATTTTTAAAGGCACCATAACCCTTGCACCCATATCTTAGTGCTCTAACCATTTCTCTATGCTTCAAAACACTTTCAATCCTAAGTCGTTAGGTCCTAGTTGTCCCTAAACCCTTATACATATTTATTCATAAATATGTTTGGTCTACAATAAATGGTATTTATTTTTCCTTAAGTGAATGAATGTGGTATTTTGACTTGAAATCCTTGAGGTTGGGTGCTCATCCCTGCCTAGCAGGAACACATGTGCATTCCTAGAAAGCACATGCACTTTAGTTTACAAGCATTATAGGAATGGGAGCGCATTCTTGCTGGGTATTTTTATGATCCAGACACACTCCTCAACCTCATCTATCTCAAAAAATTGAACAATCCCGACATATGCATGCAAAAATAACAGGAACAATCATTTTTTTTCTTTTTGTCTTGTTGTTTAATTCATAGACAATTGTTTTCTATTGCAAGACAATTCTGGAAAGAATTGGAAGACATTTTTCCAAGTGTAATTGGAATTTTTGGTTGTGTCTTCTTTCATAATTGCAAGAATTTTTTTTCCAATTGTAATTTCTATTTCTGTCTTCTTGTGTAATAAAAATACAACTTTGTCCAATTGTAATTGTAAGTTTTTTCTTCTTGTGTAATACCAAGACAAATTTGTCCAATTAGAATTGGAATCGTTAGTTGTGTCTTATTGTGCAATACCAAGACAAATTTATCCAATTAGAATTTGAATTTTTAGTTGTGTCTTCTTGTATAATATGAAGACAAATTTGTCCAATTCGAATTGGGATTGTTAGTTGTGTCTTATTTTGTAATACCGAAACAAAATTGTCTGTTTGGAATTGGAATTGTTAGTTGTGTCTTATTGTGTAATACCAACACAAATTTGTGGTGGGGTACTTGGAAGCCAAATTTTCTCTTTAAACATGGGGAACCAACATAATCGAGATAGAAATTACTCAAGGAAATAAATACCCATTGAAAATGTAGAAGAAGAGAGAGAAAATGAAAAGTTGCATATGTCAAAGTGTAAGCTTTTGGAAGAGGGAAATCCAATTTCTAGCAGAATAGATATCGTTGTTGTTTTTCCTCCATCACCATAAGAAAAGCACAAGATTTTAGTAGACACCAATCCAATCTGTATCTCATCAAGACAAGTTGTTGTGGATTACTGGATGATGGAGGATTTTCTTGGAGTTTATTATACAATGGATGAAATTAGAGAGGCAACTGGTGCATAGGATTATGGTGAAGAATTTCCTATTTTGCAACTTCTTATTGGACAGCCAGACATTCCAAAATATGGTCATGTCCATTATCCTTCCAGAATTGATCAACTAGTGATTGAAGGGGAAAGAACTGAAATGTTGTTAGCTCCACAACAGGGAGGTTCAGAGTGTCATAATAGGGGTTCATTGTCCCTACTTAGATTGAGCAGTGTGTGATGAAGAACTCCTAAACACATTTAGGTGGATGAATGTGGTTTAGAGTCACTTGAAGGTAAGTTACCTACCCATACTATTCATTATCATTCTTTTAAAATCATTAAATAATATTTTGAACTAAAATTCGATACCGCTAAATGTCAATTATTTTTGGCTTTATTAAAATATAAAAGTTTGACTTTTGTTAGGAGAAGTTTAAGCATTAAAAAAGTCAAAAGTTTAGAAACAAGTCATCATATTGTTAGAAATTTTTTGTATTATTCTCAAAACAATTGTAAGAAATCTCATTCTAAAGACCCTAATACAGCTCAATGTGTCTTGTCACAATTAATTGTTAGTAAGACCACAAGTAAACATAATTTTCTCCAACAAATATTTCATCTCATGAAATGAAATATAAAAACCCTTAGAAAGTATTCTAATAGACGAGATAGCCTCAACATAGGTGGCCCAACATATTTTTGGGCCTTCACTATTAGGCTACCTCATTGTTCCATGAAGTTAATTGAAACAATTAAGGGACTAGTACAAGGTTTCTGGAATGAGAACACTAGACCTTATTCCAACCAAAAATATGTACTAAAATCAAGAAATAAATATAGGGACCATGAACCCCATATTAAACACTTTCTTGACATCACACGAGATAATTGCATGAGATATTTAGGACAATACATAGTGCACTTAACTTGGGCCAAAGATATTTCCATAAATCCAAGACTTGGTATGTTTGAATAAACACAATTCGTAACACATTTTTTTGTAGATACCATATTGAGTATGGTTATTATTATCACACACACACACACACACACACGTGTGTGTGTGTGTGTGTGTGTGTGTGTGTGTGTGTGTGTGTTTAATGTATTTCATAACACCATTTTGGAATAATGTTCAGTTATATTGTCATTGTCATAATCTATAGACTTTATTCACAATATCTTACGTACAAGGCTAGAGGGTTATACATTTTATCAAAAACATTTATTATATGGGACATGCCCTAGTTTTAATGGAATGGAATTACTAAGCAAGTGCATCCATGTAAGCTACGAGTATGAATTAAGGAGGAAGGAGGTTGCCTTGAAAATATTTAAATATATCACACCTGATATTGATGGAGGGTAGGAAAGAAAAAAGATACAAATGGTGACTTCCCAGGTACAAGTATGTGGATTCATGAAGAACTTCATCGAAAATACATGACAATATGTTTGTCATGTGCATGTGGCTCGATGAGAGGATGAACATTTAAAAATATGTAGAGATACATTTCTCGTCAATATTGTCTTATCAATGGTTTCTTTTTCTGAGAAATACACCTTTCAACTGCAAAATGATTTTAAAAGATAATATTATCACTTAGATTAGGTCAATATAATGATCCATATCACATAAATGGATGGGATAGATAGTAACGAAGAAAAAAATATATATTGAAAGAGAATCAATTCTACATAAGAGATGACCAGTGCCATGACTTAGCTTACAYACAACATTTATTTCAATTKTTTTACAATCACCTTAAGTAGAAGAACATAGAGAAAGATAAACATTGTATTTTCTCAGATGGTTGAGAAAACTAGTTCAAAAATGCTCATGAATTTCAAAGGTTGTGTATGTTGCACAAACAAATCAAGGTAACACACATTTGGAACTATTTCAAGTCTAGCCATAGGAAAGGGGAGCATCATGGAGTAAGCGCATGCATAAATAGAGTGTTATGTAGGAAAGAAATTAATTTCACAACTTCTTCCCTCATTTGAGACGCGAAATCTATTATTGAATGGTTTTCTTCAGTAATGGGAGAGGGAACAAGAACTCATGAAGACCAATCACATATTAAATGGAATGTACATAGATATTTTTGGGAGGTGGTTGATGTAGATAAATCATAGTGGTGTGAATGCAAAACAATCAAAGGAACTTGTGGATTCCATTCAATTTGAATATCAGACAATGGAATAGTTGAAATATGGATGAGAAAACTATATTGCTTTTGTGGCCCATGTAGTAGTAATGAATGGGATGATTGTGAATCAACATACTAGGTTAATAGATGAGATTATGTATCACTCCCCATTGTTCAACATATAAATATGGAATCATCCTAGTTGGAGGAGGACCAATCCAATATTTCAGTAGATTATGATCATGTCTATGATCTCGTACTTCCAGGTTTATTGAAACCTTCTATTAAATTTTGAATAACTAGCATCAATGTTTTATTCTTTGTTCATTTAGTGGACTCATGTGTTGTCACTCCATTTTTTTAAAGGAACATATATGCAATGGTTTCCCCAAGAGGTAATGAATGGGACGCTTATTGTAACACCCCCAACCACTTAGTCTAGGCCACATCACTCACAATTCTCTTATTATCATCTCTAATACCACTTTGTAACAATCCCATTATTAGGGAATAAACATAAATGATCTTGTAGTGTTCCCAACCCCGAGTTGTGCCACACCACATGGAATTACAAATTATGATACCATTAAAATAAATAATAAATTATACATATGAAAATATTTAAGTGGAAATAATAACAACATGCATGCAACAATAACAATTCATATATAGAATTTAACAACAAATATTCCATGACAAAAACTCATAATTGCACACACATAGTAATTAAAATAAGCACATGAATGGAACTTATCTCAGGAAATAAACACCAACTACATACATACCTTCCATGTTCCTCCCATCCTTAGATCACATTACTCATATCTCTCAGCAGTGGGTCACCCATGAGATGAGGCTAAATTCCACCTAGGTAAAGGGTTTCTAACCAGGGTAAGGTATAGCTAACAACATACAAACTGAGACACAGGTGCCCACTCAAAATAACATCCTACAATCTCTCATTCCCCACATGCTTATCCCACCCTTGGATGTGTGGCCCTTCTCTGCTCAATGATCCTTCGACTACCCCACTTCCCTTCCAAGGCTTCAACAACACGTAGGACATGAAGTCTCAGAGCCCTGTAGCTGTAGTTTGGCACCTTGGGAAATAAATTCCAAATAGTTCTCTCACCTGGAGAGAATTCTCACCGGCATGACAACTTGCTTCTTCAGTCCTACGGGTCTGACAACCCACTTCTTAAATTCATCTTTCGAGCTAATCTGTACAGGTAAAAGTTACTAGTGAATTACAACACCGTAAGGTATGATTCACATATGCCTCTGTGAAAAAACAATAAATCCCCCTTTCACACTATGTCCCCATATCTATATATATATATATAGATATGTCTTTTAAGACACTTGGCACCCAAAGGATTCCCTTTTCCCTACTTTAGAACTAAGTATACATTCATATCAATTACTTTAGCTTTAAGGAATACTAACATAATATTCCATTGGGATTAATCCCCCTAGCTTAGCCCCTTCCTAGACTCTTAGCCCCCCTTTCCCTTTCTAGTGTAGTTTATCCTCCCATACTCATTTTTGGGTCGGTCTGCAACAATGATTTACTTTATTAATAATATGTGTGTTTACATATTACAAAAATAGGCTTACTAGCACTTAGAATATAGGCTCTCTAGCCTAATAACCAAATAATCCTTCTAGCTTATAACAACCTAACTCACCAACCTATACAACATTTACATTTGTATGTAAAAAATGGGTTTGTCCTATGGGTATTACATTCCCCTCCTTTTTATTTATGCATTATCCTCAGTGTAGTATATACACATATACAATCAAAACTTTAATAGTTTTCAAAAATATGTGGATACTCTTCCTACATAACCTCTTCATGCTCCCAAGTTTCATCCTTAGGACCCTACCGGGTCCACTTAACCTTTAGTATCCCTATGGATCGACTCTTGAGCTGCCTGATCTTTTGGTCCAATATGCACACTAGATGCACTTGAAAGTCGACTTCCTGCTCCACCTGAATCACATTCCAATCAATGACATGATTAGGATCTAGTACATAATTTTTAAGCAATGATACATGGAATAATTTTGAATACACATTGATGCAAGTAAATCAACCATGTATGTTATAGGCCTAATCCTATCTAGGATTTCAAATGGCCCCCAATAACAAGTTATTGACTTTGAACACTTTCCCAATTTCAGGGAACTTCTCTTGGCCTTTAATTTCAAGAACACATAGTCACCCACTTTAAATTATGTGTGGGTTATGTCTCTATTAGCATATATTTTCTTCCTTTGCTCGACAACCTTTAAATTTTATTTTATTTTCATCATTTTCCTTCCATTTCCCTGAATAATTATGGCCCAACCACTACTCTATCCATAGGGTTGTCTCAACTTATCGGTGTGTTGCACTTTATTCCATACATGGATTCAAATGGGATCATATTTAAGGATGTTTGATACCCATTTTTATCATCAAATTCCACCAAATGAAATCAATCATCCAATTTGGATAGTTTATCCATCACATACATACTCAACATATCTTCAATCACTTGATTTACTCTCTTTGTTTTCCCATCTGACTTTGGATGTTAGTTTGTGCTAAAGTTTATATTGGTTCCAAATCCTTTGAATAATCCTTTCTAAAAATTTGAGGTAAAATTTGGGTCTCTGTCAGTCACAATGGTCTTGGGTATACCATGTAGTCGAACAATTTCCCTCATATAAATACCAACAATGTTCATTTCCTTGTGAGTGAGATTTATTGGAATAAAGTGCGTAGCTTTAGTAAGATTTTCCACTACCACCATGATGGAATCATGTTGATTGGTTGTTCTGGGAATATTGGTGATGAAATCCATTGTTACAACTTCCCACTTCCACTCATGAATGAGTAATGGATGTAGCGGACCAGTTGGGTGTCTATGCTCAGCATTGAATTTTTGACATTCCAAACACTTGGAAATAAAATAGACAACCTCTTTCTGCATCCCCATCCAGTAGTATTGGCTCTTGACAACTTCAATAGTTTTCTGGGAGCTTGGGCTTCTAGCATAAGGCACATTATGCATTTCTCTCAATATCATATTCTTCAACTCCAAATAATTTGGAACATAAATTCTGCCCCTATACATGAGAATTTCATTATTTTCCAACTTATAGTCTTCAACTTTCTGTTGTAAATTACCTTGCTAAACTTTTTCCTTTACCTCCATGAATTTCTGATATGATTTTGCAGCCTCTAGAATCCTATATTTCAAATATTATTGGTACATTCCAATGGCTAGAGAATGCATCTCATGCACCCTTCTGTTGAGTGCATCAACCACCTTGTTCTCTTTATATTTGATATTTTTTATATCAAAATCATATTAACTAAGTAAATATAACCACCTACTTTTCCCAACGTTTATATTTGGTTGTCCAAACGAGTATTTTAGACCACTGTGGTCCATTCTCAAATAAAATATTTTATGCATGAGATAGTGCCTCCACATCTTCAAGGGATGCACTATGGCTTCCAAATCCAAATCGTGACTATCATAGTTCCTTTCATGCTCCTTCAACTTCTTTGATTCATAGCACACCACATACCCATTGTGACTAAGAAATCCACCCAGTCCTTCTTTACATGCATCAATGCATACAATGAAATCTTCACTTGGATCAACAACTCATAGTATTGGAGAAATTGTTAATAAATGTTTCAAGTGTTGGAAAATCCTTTCACAATCCAATGTCCACTCAAACTTCACACCTTTCTTTTGCAAGGAAGTTATTGGGTGTGCAATCATTGAGAATCCTTCAATAAATCTCCTATAGTAACCTGGAAGGCTCATGAATGACCTCACCTCCAAGACATTCCTTGTTTTTGGCCATCCTTCAATGGCCCTGATCTTTTCTCGATCCACTCCTATCCCTTGATTTGAAATGATATGGCCTAAATAATGAATTTCTTCTTGTAGAATGGACACTTGCTCAATTTGGCATACAACTGATTCTCCCTCAATACATGTAACTCAATTCTTAAGTGTTGTTGATGCTCTTCTTCAGAGATAAAATTAATCAAAATATCATCAAAAAAGACAATGAAAAAATTATCAAAGTAATTTATGAATATACCATTCATGAGACACATGAATATAGATGGTGCATTTGAAAACCCTAATGGCACCACTGTGAACTCATAATAGCCATACCTTGTTCTGAAGGTAGTCTTGCTGATGTCTTCTTCTCTAATTCTTACCTGATGATAGTCTGACCTGAGATCAATATTGGAGAATATGTTTTCATATTTGAGATGATAAAAGAGGTCATCTACCCTAGGAAAAGGATACTTGTTCTTCAAAGTTACCATGTTAAACTTGTTGAAGTCTATGAAAATTCTCAAACTTCCATCCTTTTTATTCATAAATATTATTGGGGAACCTCAAGGTCACACACTTGGGTGTATGTACTATGTGTTTTCATACGTCATTCTAATTTCATTTGCAATTCCTTTAGTTGTGGTGTACTCATCCTATAAGGATTCTTAGATACCATACATTCTCCTGGCACCAGATTGATGGATAAGTCAATATATCTCTTGGGTGGAAATCCTAGTATTTCCTTGAATATATCTTCAAACTCTTTTAGGACAACATAATCTTCAATATTTGGTACCTTATCTTTAGGTGTCTCTTCCATATGTGCTACAAATATTTGACACCCTTTCCTGTAACTCTTCTTCGGCTGCAAAGATAAATTTTCTCTGAGGGTTACTTCCCTGGGAATTCCTTGTATTGTGCTTAAATTACCTTTCTCATCCAAGAAATTAAATGCCTTATTATAACAGTCTAGGACAACATGATGTTGATCCAACCAATCCATACCAATTTGGCAATCATAGGAACCTAAAGTTATGATGTTCACATATTCCTTGGTGCTTAATCCATTCATGTCCATTGGGCATGCCTTAACCATCTCATTAATTTTCCTTTTAGATCCTGTAGCCAACTGCACCAACCAAGGTGCTCCAAGCTTGCTTCTTGGAAAATGAAATCTTTCCACTATCTTAGGATCTAGATAACTGTGACTAGCTCCTGAATAAATTAGGATAGTAATGGATTGGTTGTTAATCTTACCGTTTACTTCAACCATATGTGACTAGAACTCAACTTTCTTGTTATCCAAGGCTGCATATATCCTCGGTACATTTCTTCCCATGTCCCCCATTATATGAGATTTTTGTACATTGTGAACAATCCTCACTTTTTCATATCTGTGAGGGAAATCTTGGTACATATGATTTCCCTTACAACCCAAACATTGTATATATGGTTGCCTTTGTATTTTCCCCAATGTTTTGGTCATTCTGGGTTCTTTAGAAGATATTTTTCCTTGATTTTTATTTTTGAGGACTGGTGGCTTAGTTCCCTTCTCCATCTATTCCATCTGGCTTTTATTTTTGTCTTCCCAATATTTTTGGTAAGTTTATCTTCCCTTTAAACTGACCATAAAGGTATTCATCCCTTATTATAGCTTCCTCTAGTGTCTTAGGATCATCATACTATATCTTATCACTGATAAATGATGGAATCCCACTCAAATACCTTTGAATATTAACTTCCTTATCCTTGATGAAAGAAACACACTTCAACAACTCTAAAAACCTCCTTTCATATTCATCTATGGTCATATTCCCAAGCTTGAGTTCAAAGAACTCTTTCATTTTATTATCATAGTATCACTTAATCAAGTATTTATTTTGGAAATATCTCTTGAATTCCCTCCAAGTGACATTCTTCTCATCAAGGTGTTATACCTACACAATTTCATCCCACCATATTGATGCTTTTCCCTTGAGATGATAAATGGAAATTCTTCCTTCTACTTGTGAAGAGTAGTTATGCCATGGGAAATACTTCCTCGTTTCTAGAAACCATGTCTCTGCATCCTCATCCTTCTTTTTCTCACCATAAAATGTAGGAGGATTGATTTTGTTCATCTCCCCTTGTAGCTCATCAACCCCAGACCTTTTATTATGCTTCCTAATAGGGTATGCACTTGAAATTCTGTGTGATCTCTTAGTTGAATTCTTTGGAGAATGATGGTGATACATGCCAACACTTCTTGTTATTTCCCTCTGATCGTGAGACTTGTGACTCTCTGATATGCTTGACTCAATATCCTTACCCATATTTTTCTCTTTTCTATCCAAGCTTTGCATTAAATTGATGTTGAAGTCTTCATGTTGATCCTTGGCTTTCATAAGCCTCTCATTGTCAACTTTATAACTATGCACATCTTTTTGCAGAATTTTTATAGTCTCTACCAAATTCATGCTATCTTCCTTACCTTCTCCATGTCTATTTGAATTTGTACCTTCATTACCCATATTAACATACATCCCTCTGATCTCATCTTCATTGATGGAATCTCCCTGTGCATATTCCATGATTTTGAACTTTGTGGTGACCTTATTCTAAGGTAAATGTTGTTAANCTCCATGTCTATTTGAATTTGTACCTTCATTACCCATATTAACATACATCCCTCTGATCTCATCTTCATTGATGGAATCTCCCTGTGCATATTCCATGATTTTGAACTTTGTGGTGACCTTATTCTAAGGTAAATGTTGTTAACTCTTCAAAATGTGCAGCCAACAATTTTTTTTAGGCTTAATAATTTACAATTACATAAACTTTCATATGATTTTGTTCCAATAATGTATCATAATTCTTTCTTTCATGAATTTTCCCGAAAAGTTTCTATAATTAGATTATTTTCATCTATGTGGACTCACGGACCCATGGACTCAAGGAATCATGGAAGAATAAATTTCCCTCTCATAATTTTGTTCGAAAATATCCCATACTTAACTGTTTTCATCTTTGTGGACTCACGAACTCACATACTCATGGACTCACAAAAACATAACTCCAAAACTTGTATTATTTTTCATCTAAGCGGGCTCGCGGACTAACGGACTTGTAGACTCATAGAATCGTGGACTCACAAAATCATGACACTGTAACCTTTATTTCATAAGTCCTTATGAAAAAGTCTCAATAATCAACCATTTTTCCACTTCTTTGGACTCACATACTCACGGTCTTGTAACGTTTCTTTCATAATTCCATCCGAAAATTATCAACACTTAACCATTTTTACACTTCTTCAGACTCTTGGACTCATGGACTCACCATAAGTCTGAAAACTTAGTCATTTTTCCATTTCTTCAGTCTCTTGGACTCGCAGACTCGTGGACTCAAAGTCTTGTAACCTTTCTTACATAAGTCCATCAAAAAAGTATCAACACTTAACTATTTTTCCACTTCTTTAGATTCACAAACTCATGGAATAACCATAAGTCTCAACACTCAACCATTTTTTCATCTTTGCAGACTCATGGACTCATAATAATTCCCAACACTTAGCCATTTTTACGTCTTTGTGGACTCATAGAATCATAATAAGTCCTAACAGTTAGCCATTTGTTTGCTTCTTTAGACTCGTAGTCTCATGGACTCACGATCTTGAAACCTTTATTTCATAAGTTCGTCCGAAAAGTATCAAAACTTTACCATTTTTCCAATTCTTTGGAATCACACACTTGTGGACTAATCGAATCACAATAAGTCTCAACACTTAGCCATTTTTCAGTCTCTACAGACCAGCGTGCTCACAGACTTGTGGACTCGCAGACTCACGAAAGTATAAATAAAAAACTTGGATTATTTTCATCTCCCTGCCTCTGTGTACCTACAAACATGGCAGTACATGTGACATGTTTCCATGTGGTCCCTCCCCACATCTTGATGGCGTCAATGAATGGAAAAATACTGAAATGTTTCCAATTTACCCTATTTTCCAAAATTCCAAAAATGCTCAAATTCTCCCAAAAATGGAATTCCTTTTTGGGTATTCATTAGAGAACTATAAATAATTTTAATACAACCAATTCAATCCCTCTACATACAAATTTTTGTGCTTCTTTAAAATTCAACACTTTCACTTCGAATTTTCCATTATTTAGCTACAAGAAATTGGGGGCTTTTCCCAATTTCATTCCATTTCACCATGGTCTCTCTGCAACCATTCGATTTATTAAATTTGACTCCACTAAACTAAAATTCAACCTCGAGAGACACCAATTGCTTGGGTGCATATTCCATCGACATTTCCATCATGAAAGTTTCTTTAATTCCTTCATGAATTGGGAAATTTATTTAACCAATTTCACTCAGTCAACCGTAGCCTTAAGTTGACTTCAAATTTGACCAATATAGGTCTGAATTTTCTCAGACAAAGATTAGAATTAAGAAAAACTCATCCTTGTACCAAATTTCCCAAATTCCCTAGAAAGTTTAACAACAGAAATCAAGGTTTTGACCCAAGTTCACTCGGCTGCTCCTGATTTCACCATGGAAACACTCTAATCATTTTTGTCAAACAATTTTGAAAATGAACTCTTCTTGACATACTGTCAAATAGTTTTCTTTCAAACTTTGTAATTTCAATTTTGTGCTCTTCTAAATGGCCCATGTAGGCTCATTATTGAAAAGTGGGATCTAATACCAATTTGTAATGTACCCAACCACTGAGTGATTTGGATTTTATGAGCATAATGAAATGAATATATATTATTAACAAGTGCTTAGCACAAAATAATAGAGATATAGTAAAAATGGTTTTCTATTCAATAAGGAAATAAGATGAAACTATAAAATTCAGCGGAAAATAAGCTTGCTGGAATGGTGGCGACTTATCACTGAGAAGAGATGTGATGGCTAGGCTCATTCATAGGAATATGGTTACAATGAGGCTCTGAAGGCCTTTTTACAATAAATAGGAATGTAAAAAACCCTAGAAATCCAAAAACCTAACCCTAGGATATGAAGCGCCAAAAGTCACGTGGGCACCGTTTGGGTAAGTCAATACATAAACTTCCCAGATTTGTAACTTTTGCATACGATCTATGTTTGATGCACTCAATACTTCGTTAGAAATATCTATTCGAGCAATACAAATTTTGTGTGAGCAACATCGAAGGAAATTCCATGTTTCTTCCCGTTTTCCCAAAAAACGTCGTTTAGGGCCTCGAAACATCTACAAAAGTTTCAGGACCCGAAAAACTGTTAAAAATAGTAAATTACCAAAATTGCCAGAAAACTATTTTGAGCCAGTTGGAAAAGGTGGGTGGCCACTGATATACACTTGGATCAATACTTCGTCCTTAGGAAGGAATGGTCTCCATTGTGTTGAGTTCTCCCATCAGATGAGGAAATTTTTGTTGAATTTGGCCTTGGGTGAGCCACTTCGCTTGGTGTAGGAGCTTCCTTACTTTGATGGCTCGATAAAGATGGATCATTTGTTGTCAAGTGCCCTTGATCTGTGTGTCCACAATATAATCACTATATGCATTTTGTATGCTGTTGAGGTTTAGCTCTGTTGGTGTCAGTTGTTTTTCTACTTATGAGGTGTCCAATACTAGTGGGAAATAAGGGCAAAGGAGATCCATCTTGAACATTGGGTGCAAGAGAAGGAAAGGAGGACTGTTGAGCTCAAAATTATTATCCCCCACAGCCTTGGTGATGGTGTATGAACCATACCGGAGTGGACAAAGCTTCCGATGGGGTCCTAAAAGGCGTTCTTTCTGCAAGTGAAACCAAACTTTGTCGCCACCTAAAACTTATGTGGCACCTTATGTTGATGATAGCGTTGCTTGTACTTGTCATTGGACTTCTGTAGGATATCTTGAACCTGTTGGTGGATGTGTTGGATCCACTCAATGAACTAGGTGGTTTTTTCATCTTCAGTAGAAGCAGGAGATGAGCCAGTCGAGGTGACCGCAAGGGGAAGTGCAACATCTATGGGACCCAATGGTTGGAATCCCAGCTCGACCTGAAAGGGGATGTGGTTGGTTAAGCTATGTATGGCTCGGTTGTAGCTATGTTGGACATAGGGAAGGCTCTCATCCCATGAGCATGGATGCTTAGAATTATAAATGAGAAGGATATGCACAATCATTCGATTTACGACCTCGGTTTGACCATCTGTTTGGGGGTGGAAGGTCGTGGATTTGGGGATCTTGGTGTCCAACAGTGACTAGAGGCTTGACTAGAATGTGTTGAGAAATTGACTATCCTGATCTGAGACAATGGTTTGTGGGATTCCAAAATGTACGTAGACTCGTTCAAAGAATAACTTGGAAGTGGCCTTTGTTGTGATGCTCTTCTTGTAGGCAACCAGAATCTTCATCTTAGAAAAGCGATCAACAACCACAAAAACACAGTAATTTTCCCACTTGGTGGATGGGAGGCTCAACATGTAGTCCATTGAGGTGGATTCCGATGGCCTGTCAGGAGTAGGAAGAGGGGTTTACAGGCCCTGTTTCTTAGTGGTCGGTTTGGCAATAGCGCATGCATTGCAGGACCTGATATACTTGTTGACCTCATGTCAAAGTTTCAGCCAATAGAAATTTTTTTGTAGCATCGCCACTATCTTTTTGACGCAGAAGTGTCTTGCCACCCGACTGTTGTGGGATTCCCAGATCATCTTCACTCGCTCACTTGATGGAACACAGATATCGACCAGACGACACAACAACACATCCTAAAGATGGAAATTATTGACAATTGTGTTTTCACCCAATATTTGGTAGGTGGTGGCGAAGTCGAAGCCTGTTTCATAGAGTTGGGGTCATCCATAGGTCTCATGGCCGCAAGAGTCTAGCACCATGGTGAGTTCCGCGACTAGCGATCTACTGAGGAAATAAACAACGGAGTTGGTGCTTCATGTTCTATACTTGATGTTGAGGTGGAATTGCTGCAAGTGTGTGGACCACTTTTGATGGCAGTCATTCTACAATTTCCCTTGTGTCTGCATGAACTACAATGGCTTATGATTAGTGTGGATGAATGTCTCCTTCTCGAGAATGTAATGTCTCCACTGGAAGCAAGCTTACATAATGGATTACATTTATTTGTCGTAAGTAGGGTACTTATGGACAACATCTGATATTTTCTCACTATGATAGGCCATGGGGTGGTCGTGCAGAGTGAGAAAAAGACCCACATCATAGTATCAAGCATCTTTCTCAATCTCAAAGGGTTGTTGTAGTTTTGGTAGTGAAAGTACTGGGGTTGAGCACAAGAACTGCTTCAAATCATCGAACACTTTTTGTTGGGACCGACCCCAAACAAATTTCACCTTACCACCACCCCTGGTTATTTGGATAAGGGCCCATGCAATATGGGAGAATCCCAACACGAACCTACGGTAGAAATTGGCAAGGCCCAAGAAGCTTCGAAGCTCAGTGAGTGTAGCTGGGGATGGCCAATCACGAATGACTTGGATCTTGGCTAGATCCAGATGTACGCCGTGTTGATCAATGATGTATCCTAGGTAATGGAACCTATCCATGTCAAAGGAGAATGTTTCTAGGTTGGCGCATAGCTTATGCTATCATAGGGTATGCAAAACCTGCTAAATTTTCTACAAGTGTTCGACCCAAGTCTTTCTATAAATGACAATGTCATCCAGATATAGTACTACAAAAGTATTGGTGAATGGTCACATGATATCTTCCATCATCCTCATAAAAGTGGTTGGAGCATTTGTCAAACCAAAGGGCATGACCAACCATTCAAAAAGGCCTTTCTTTTACTTGAAGGTGGTCTTCCATGCATCTGTCTTTTCTATCGGGACCTGGTGGTATCCAGACTTCAGATCAATCTTACTAAGGTATTTGGCCCCCGTGATTTGATCAAGGAGGTTTTTGATTTGGGGAATCGGGTACCGATTTCTGACTACGATTTTATTCAGAGCCCGATAATCAATGCAGAGTCGCCATGTTCCATATTTCTTTTGTACCAGCACGATTAGGCTCCCGCAAGGTGATGAGATGGGATGGATCTGCCCCTTGCAGAGCCGTTCTTGGATATGTCGCTTGATCTCCTCATTCTCTAACAAAGAGAGGCGATAGAGTGGCCCATTGGGAAGTGATGCATTGGTGGTTAGATCGATCGGGTGCTTGACCTGACAGTGCAGA
>SNQJ01S0006150.1:0-10347 GCA_010110895.2 Picea sitchensis | reverse complement strand
TCCATCTTAAAGAGTTCAAATCCTTATGATAAGGTGATCATATGGTGCCAAAGTATGAGGCCATATTCATGGAGCTACTTAGGTATGCTCCACATCTGAACATAGAGAAGTTAAAGGTCAATTGTTTTTTGGGGGGCCTTAACATTGACATTCGTGTGAAGGTGAGGATATTAATTCCTCAAACATTGCATGATGCAGTTCATAAATCCCTCATATATGAGGAAGAGATCAACGATGGGGTTCAGGGAAAGACTCCTTCTAGACCAAATGGACAAATGACATCAGGAGCACAATAGCATCACACATTGGCCAGAAAGACTTTAGGGCATCGAGATACACCTAGAGGACCTATGTTCTCAACACCGGGATGATAGTCTCCTTAGTAGAGAACTCCTTATAGAGTACCACAAAGACGACAACAACGTCATTCACCACAACAACATTTTAGGCCTATTCAACAGACCTGAGCAGGATCAAAAATTGCTAGGAAAACAACTTCTACTTTGGGTACTAGGAGAACTGGACCTAAGAATGGATGTTGGACGTGTGGAGAGCCACATTATCAGTGATATTGTAATACTGAGAATTCCAGGGTAGTCAGATCATCGAGAGCCACTGAAGTTGGAGATTTGCGTAAGTCCCACAGAATACATGCAGTGGTGAAAAACTGTAGGGTTGAGCACCAATCCACTATGATCAAGACGTCAAGTACAATCGATGACCAAAATGTTAGCATTTTGATAGATCTGGGTGATACAAATAGCTTTATCTCTAGTGAAACACTAAAGAGAATTAAGATAAAGGCAGTCGAGAAGGACGGATTTATATACGTAGAAATGACATTGAGTGCCAAACAGAAGGTTGGAGGAAAGGTTACGGACTATAGCATTAAATATGGATATTTGGTAACGAAGGTCAACCCATATGTCGTGATATTAGGATCTTATGGCATAGTGATTGGTATGTATTGGTTTGAATTGCATGATGCAATACTTAACTATAAGATGAAATAGTTAATTTTAACAGACGATTTTGGAGAGAGTAGAATGATTGTAGGAAGGAACCAATGGGTGTCCTTGATATTTATTTCTTCCCTACAGATATAGAAGAGTATGTGCAAATGGTGCAAGATTTATGCAGTCTTAGTGTTAAATAAAAAGGGTGATGTGAAAGGATTATAAAACCTTCTTGTAGTGCAAGAGTTTGCAGACGTGTTTCTAGAAGAGTTACCAAGTTTACCGCCCAAAAGAGAGATGTAGTTTACAATAGACTCGAAGCCTGGAACTGAACTGATAGCGAGAATTCCATATTGGATGTCAATTACTGAATTGCAAAAGTTGAAAATGAAATTGAAGGAACTGTTTGATTTGTGACTTATATGTCCAAGTGTGTCACCTTAGGGTGCACCAGTTATTTTCATGAGATAAAAGGATGAATCATGGAGACCTTTTATTGACTATCACCAATTGAACAAAGAAATGATCAAGAATTAATATCCATTGTGAATAATAGATGATTTGATTGATCATATGAAAGGAGTGATGGTTTTTTCGAAGATTGAGTTGAGATCATGATATCACCAATTACAGATTAAAGAAGAAGATATTCCTAAGATCAAATTTAATATGAGATTTAAACACTATGAGTTTACAGGTTTATTGTTCGGATTGACAAATGCCCAAGGGTATTCATGAGTTTGATGAATGAGGTGTTTGAAGTTTTGTGAATACTTGGATAATTGTGTTCAAGTATTTATTGATGAAATACTAATTTATTATTGGACAAAAGAAGAGCATGATGAAAATTTAAGATTAGTCCTACAGTGTCGACGAGAAAAAAAATTGTACGGTAAACTATCGAAATGTTCCTTTTACCAATCAAAGATTCATCACTTGGGACATATCATATATAATGAAGGTATCATTGTGGATTCAATTAAGGTAGAGGATATTATGGAATGGCCCGCACTGAAAAACTCACAAGAAGTACATAGCTTTATGGGTTTTGCAGGATATTACCGATGATTCGTTGAAGGATTTTGGAAGACAACAAATATGATCACGGAATTGCAGAAGAAGAACAAGAAGTTTGTATGGATTGAGAAATGCATGGAAGAATTTAAAAATATCAAAGAGTTGTTGATGAAAATGATGATACTAAAGGTCCCCGACATAGACAAGGAATTCTTGGTATGCATGAACACATCCAAGGAAGGTTTAGGAAGATTTTTTGATGTAAGATGGTCGAGAGATCACTTACATTTCTAGGAAATTGAGAAAGCATGAGGAGAAATATGGAACATATGATATAGAGTTGTTAGAAATTGTGTATGCCCTAATAATTTGGAGACATTATCTGATTGAATGAAAATTCAAACTAAAGACATATCACTATGGTTTGCAACATACTTTCACACATAATGACTTGAACGCGTGACAAAGGCGTTGGTCATAATTACTTAGCGAATATGAATTTGAAATTACTTACATTAAAGGAATATTGAACCAAGTGGTAGATGAATTGAGTCGGAGATCACACATATTCTTGGTAATATCGCTTAAGATGAATCATCGAGAAAAGATTCTAACTTTAAAGACAGACGATGTTTGGTACAAGGATGTTAAATATAATATTGGACCATATACCGTGATGGTACTGAAGTAAAAAATTATTTATTAGAAAACGATGGATTTTTGAGATTTAACGGAATAATTTACGTACCACCTAACGATGAATTAAGAAATTTGATCTTAAGTCAAGCTCATCGAGAAGTATACATGGCTCATTCGGGAGTCATGAATATGATGGAAGACCTTAAGAATTTATTATTCTAGAAGGGAATGAAATCATACATAGTTAGTTACATGGGGAGATGTCTAGAATTGCAGCAAGTGAAGGCTGAACATAGACATCCAACATGATTACTACAACCACACTCTATTCTGTAATAGAAATGGGAGGTCCTTTCGATGGAATTTATCGTTGGATTGTCGCTAAGCGAAATGAGGCATGATTTTTTTTTCGTGGTAATTGACACTCTGACAAAGAGCACACACTTTATTTCAGTACATACGATGTATAAGGTGCTAGAAATAGCAAGAGTGTTTGATACAGGTCGATATTGGTGGCCATCCACCTATTCCGACTGGCTCCTCTTGAAAGTTCTTGCTTCTTTATGTTCTTCTGTATTTCGTTGTAATTATGGGTTCTACACTTTTGGGTCTGCCCGAAGACCTGCACATTTTCCAGGTGGAGACTGGTGGCCTCCCACCTAATCCAACTAGCTTATTTAAGAAGTTTTCATGTCAGCACATCTTTTTGTACTTCCAGGTCCGTTTTAGGGCCCTAAACAATGTTTTTTTTGGCTTCCCACAGTGAAAATGTAGATTAAGTCAGAGTTTAACGACATAATGTGTATTTGTCAAAAATACCTTTCCAATGGGATATCACATGCCTAAAACGAAGGTTGTATGCAAAAGTTATGACCTTGGTGTTGAGGAAAATATATGAAATGATCTTACTCAAGCATTTTCAGATTCTTCCTAGCTAAAGGAAAATAGATGGAAATATCACCATATGTTTATAGCCGTCAAAATTAATATCCTAACCCACAAGTATTGATTACAAGTTCTTAGTCTAGTCTTTTTGTAAATAAAAGCTTGCTGAAAAACTCATTATTTATATGATTTTATTAATATAATTGTTCTTGAAATAAATGTAGAGACAAGAGTAAGGCACCAAGTCGAAAATCAAGAAAGATGAGACATAAAGTAATCCTTTATTTCATTCCAATTCATCAAAGAGTCATTCTCTTTACAAATTTTTGTGAAGACGTTTTGGACCAAAGTCAAACGTAGATGTCCCCGATGAAACATACAAAAGGACCTTTGACAAAACATAAAAAACTTAACTCTAAAAGCTAGATCATCTTGCCACAAATTGTTGCCCACTCGAATTTGCACAAAACCCTTTGTCAGTCATGAAAACTAATTCACAAATAGAAAAGTCTACACAGACTATCAAAGATAGATCAACAACTATGAAAAACAAGTGTCTGAATGATGTAATTCAACCTTGAATCTTGTTGTCTACAATAAGACCCTGTTTTCATAAAAAAGAATTAGGCTGTGATAAATTAAGGAATTAATGAAAATTGAACTAGATCAACACAAACTCAAAGAGAAAACCTTAGTATGCTTCTCTTTATATTCTCCTTTTGTTCCTCCATTTACTTTTTCATTTAAGCAAATTAGAAATAGTTTAAGTAGTTGAACTAGTTCATTAGTTAAGTTAACAAAAAACTCAACCAACTTTTTAGTTAGGGGGAAAAGTAATAAATCATAATAAGGGTTTTAAATAAATAATAAATAGTAGGTGGGACCCCTTGTGACTACCCTTTAGTTCTTAAGAATCATAACATAGCTAGTTAATTAAACAAAACATCCCTCCTTGTGACTCCCATCATCACATTCATGCTTGAGAATTTATCTCATTGATATTTGAAATTATTTTCAAAAAATATATCACTCATACATAAAAAAAAAAGCATGTTGTCCAAAACTTATGAAGTCAACTGTCATCAACAATAAATAAAATAAAACTTAAATCCATATTTTCCACTCTGATATGCAATCTTTCCCTTGTTGTTGATGTCACCTTTTGATCTCTCTAAATTTCCCTTTGTTTGTGTTGAGCCTTTAGGCCTAATCTCGTTGATCACATGAGAACAATCATCCCTCAAATGTATTCAACAGGACATAGATTTATCAGAGCCATTGGAGGGTGAGGAAGGGGTAGTAATGGCTTTTCCTTTATCAGGGCATGGTGGACCTCAATTTTAAACCTTTTTCTATCATGTGAGGACTAAAATGGTGAGTGGAAAGGGGAAGTTTGGACAATCTAATTGATAGGCGGGGGAGCAGGTAAAGATAAATTGAGCTAGCCATGATGTTGGGAGACTTCCAGGTGGACAATCTCTTTCCATTCATCGTTTTCAGGAACCTCAGGTTGCAATGAGACATGAGCAGGCACAAGAATACCAGGGGCTTGTACAGTTTGGAAGGGAGGCCTTTCAGGCCTAGGTTGGACCATTCCTTGCCCAATCCAATTCAAAAACCTAGCCTGAAATAGCTAGCCTAACTCTTGTGAGTCTGCATCAAAGTTAATGGAGAATCTTGGCCTTCTTGGCCCATGTTCCAATTACCTCTTCATTGGTTACCTCTACCATGGATACCTCAGTTGAAAAATCTCATTCATGTATGCATGATTGATTAGGAAGTAGTTTCTTTAACAACCATACATGAAAAAGCTTTTAAAATATGAAATAAAATTTGGCTCAGTAACATATCAAACTCATGCAATCAATTCCATACAATTTTTTTAACCATTGTCAATGAGCAGGGAGTGAACAAAGGTTTTGGGATATGCAAGGGGTTTTTATTGAGAAAACAATATTAAGATGAGGGGGAAAATAATCATGGTTACTTCTCATAGACAACAACAATAAATTGTAACGTAAACCAAAGAACATGTCACTGTAATCCATCCAAAAACTATGATTTCGAACTTTTACAATACAAAATTATTCTTAACTTTAATTAAATTTTATGAATATGGAGTGAAAAATGAATATGGGAAGGTGAGGGGATTGTAATTAGCGAAAAGTGAAATAATGGTAGGGAGGAGAGTAGATATTGTTCATAAAATTAATTAAGTAATCCATAACCATTCCATATTAAATGCAAAAGATCCAACACTAACCAAATAATCAATGTGATCAATTCAACAACTATTGTGCATAATTTAATGATTTTTGTGTATTAACTTGCTCATTGTTCTCAATTAAATATTTAACATAGTGTTATCAAACTCAAAACAATATGCCTTCCAAACAACCTGTATAAGAGCTATGTTTCTTCTTATTTGTCCAATTTAATGTTTTAAAACAATTTCCAAATGAGAAAATAGTCACTTGTTTCCACTTTGTTTAGCATTAAAACATCAACCACTGTCCCTGAATTATTTCCACCATCAAACACAAACACAAAAATCGTTCCTGATTCCATTCCTCTAATCAATTTAATAATAAAATTGCAATGAAATCATATTTTTTATAAAACCTGCGCCCATCTCTGATGGTGTAACCAAATGATATCCATAATATATGCGGTGGACAACCAGGTCACGACTATCACAATTTTAAATTGCAGTACTCTCGATTGGCAATTAAAACACATAGTAACAATGACCATCAATTCCACTTAAACATGTTGTAGGAAACCCACATATACCAATGCATTAGGCATGAAGCATTGTTGTGACTTAATCAAATATAAACTAATGTTGGGTTAACAATCCAATTATTACAATAAAAGGGATAGTGACTGTTTATCCAATCCCATTTCTCGAATCAACCAATTAACCATGATGAGTTATCGATTCGACTGTTATAATAAGCAATGTAGTGAATAAATACCAATAACCAAAACCATTGCCAATGTAATCAAGAGAGATGAGCCAACAATCAACCACTTCCGACGATACCCCACCAACTCATAACAATCAACAATATGCCAAATAGGATATACTAGTCTCCATTTATTAAAACCAAGCTTTGAATAATCAAGGGTTCACTATGTGAACCATCACAGGGAGACTGGAGTAGACCCCAACAGCGGGTGAGAAACCTTCGAGACCATACGGTGGACATGAAAGCCATATCACCAATAAATTCAGAGATAGGGTGACATTTCACGAGATAGGACATACTATGAACAGAGGAACAGAGGCTTCATTTGGACCGTAATAACACCAAGAACACACAAGGTACAACCCTCATGGTTTTCCAAAAAAATGATAAGATAAAAAAGAGCATGAAATAGAAATTAACCTTAAAGCAAGCCCCTTGGAATAATATCCATCATATCCCACTGTGCAATCATCAATAGCATGAACGAGCCCATACCCAAGTGAAACGATACATTGTGAAAGAAGGCAGTTCGAAATCAAACCTAGCAACCCCATAATGGAAAAATGAATGGGTATGGTGAAAATAAATGTGTGGAGACAACCAACCAATATGGACTGAATGAAACCCTTCAACCAAAACCAATAAGGATGACAGAGAGACTTCATGGATTCTAGCACTCAAAATAATCAATGAAGTTATGACTTCAACCATCATTGCATTGAAAACCACACAAACCATCTATTCCAGAGAAATATCACAAGTTTACACAGTTTTTAGTCTCAAGAAAATCACAAACCCATACATCACAGAGGAAATATCTATTTCATAACTAGAGCATGTTCATGGATGGAGAAAAATACATACCTGTAACCAAAAGCCTTAAAATGTGAGCTTGGTTGAGGAGTTCTCCCTTTGCCTGAAAATCAGAGATTAACCACAATGAAACACAATTGAACAATATCCAATGACCAGTGGGAGAGGTATGGAGTGATGTGCAGTAAATGCACGTCACATCCATCCTTTACTCCTTCAATCACTTAGTATAGGCCAACAAACCATTCCATTAATGCATTCAATTAAACCATCCATCGAAACCAACATCCAAAATTCGTAACCCTATGCCACATTAACCATTTCCAACCACACCATACTCATATTACATGTTTCCCCATATAAGCCAATAAATTGCATAACCACTAACCTTGTTAGCTAGGACTAACAATAATCCATTTAATTTAATGCAGGTAGTGTAGCCTAGTAGCATAGTCTAATTTCTTCCTTAAATTTTTTCCATATTGCTTTTATCCTTTTCCATGACTAACATATGTTTTGTGCAGGTGTAATATGTAATATATCATGGAGGAATTAGCATAGAAATAACAGTTCACATAATCCCTCGTGACATTTCCATTAATGCATTCAATTAAACCATCCATCAAAACCAACATCCAAAATTCGCAACCCTATGCCACATTAACCATTTCCAACCACACCATACTCATATCACATGTTTCCCCATATAAGCCAATAAATTGCATAACCACTAACCTTATAGTTAGGACTAACAATAATCCATTTAATTTAATGCATGTAGTGTAGCCTAGTAGCATAGTCTAATTTCTTCCTTAAATTTTTTCCATATTGCTTTTATCCTTTTCCATGACTAACATATGTTTTGTTGTGTGGGTCATGTAATATATCATGAGGACTAGCATAGAAAGACAGCTCACATAATCCATCATGACATGGAATTTATAATTTAGAGTAAAGAAACCCACACATTGTAATGTCCCCACCTCTTAGAGAGGTGGAGGAGGAGACTGCTGGTCCTCATGACCACTCAGGGTCATAGTCTCACACTCAAGGGGAAATAAGAATTTAAAATTTATATTTTAAGTTGACTTTAAGAAAGGAAAAGGAAAGGAGTAAAAGATAACTCAACAAAAGAATAGAAGATTAACCTCGGGAGTTAACCTAACTCAACAAAAATTTAGGAAGGAAAAAGTATATAAGTAAGAGGTCAAGTGCACCTATTACTCATTTCGGGTTTTGGATTAGCATTTTGTTATTGCTCTTGAGCATTCACTTGGGGGTTTGCTGTGATGTCCTTCAGGAGAAAACTCACAGAAACATCCACTCACTTGTTCTGCAGATTGGTCTCGGGGATGAAAGACTCTCCACACCATTCTAGTCTCAACCCATCTCCATCTAGTGCTTAAGAAGGGGAAGGACCATCAGTTTGAGTGCTTTTCTAGAGGGTTATCATCATCTCTACACTGTCTATAGATTGGGACGCTGGATCCATATAGGGATGTCCTCTTAATTCAAGAAAACTCGATCTAGGAGATCTGCTTTCTGAGATCCGAAGTCCTAAACTTCTTCATGGATCATAGTCCGATTCATATTCTTGGAGAGTTTCAGAGCATTTGTAGGCCTCCTTCATCGTATTCTAACCAGCCTAGTGGCTCTCAACTATCTAGTGGGGCACCCAATTCAGTAGGAAATTCAGATCTATGGAGATTGAGAGGGATCTTGGAGATTCAGCACCCTGGTTATTCTTACCATCGGTCGATCTATATTCTTGGCGAGTTTCAGAGCATTTGGATACCTTCTTCATCAGGGCCGAACCAGCTAGGGTTTCAGTCATCTAGTGGGGCACCCCATTCAGTGGGAAATTCAGATCTACGGAGATTGAGAGGGATCTTGGAGATTCTGGCACCTAGGTTATTCTTACCATCACCCGATCTATCAATTGGCATATTTCTTAGGGTGATTGGACACTTTTGGCAGCAGGGCCGAGTTATTGAGGGTTTCTGCCTTCTATTGGAGTGTGGCATTCTTCAGCTGGAGAGTTGGCATTCAGATCTGCTTGTATTGATCTTCATTTCTTATTCAGCCTTTGGAGGCATTATTTTGTATTAGCGAGAGCATTTTTTAGCAGCTTATATCTATTGCTTGTACGACCATCTGAGGTTTATGCCAGATCGACCATCTATTGTATTAATCTTACACTGCTCATAATAAAAAGGTCAGATCTTTGCTTGTGCTTCTACATCTTGAATATATTGTGATCTCCATGTGTTGATGAGTCTTGTATGCACTTAATAACTCAATAAATTAGTAGTAGTTAGTGATTCCAAGAATGAATTTGGCTTGGGATCATTACAGTGGTATCATAGCCTTGATCCTCCAAACCTGTGGAGAGATCAGTGCATGCAGAAGTACAGGGGAATTGGTATGGGTCGAAGGAAGATAAACAACAATGAAATAGAGGTAGAAATAGAAGGGTCAGGAGATGAACATGAGCCTCAGGGCTTGTCTCTCTTAGTAACTAAATTTGATAATTTCCAACAAAACATGAACTGCACAGAAATCACATTGGTCCAACAGTTGGATGAGTATCAAGAAACCAATAGAAGGGGACAGGCCAAAATCTCTGAAACCTTGAAGAAAGTTGATGAGAATATACAGAAGATGAACGAGAACCAAACTAGGATAACTGACCTTCTGATGCAAGAAACCCATCAAGGCAAAGATCCTGATACGTATGGGAATAAGGAGGCTGGAGGGTCCGGTGGAACCCATGAGGAAGACAGACATAACATGGAGAAAGCACCAGGATCCGAAGGAAGTCTGGGAGGTGGCACATTCCATGGGCAGATGGGTATCAGGACCAATCATAGGCCATACGTACCAATGTTCACAGAAGAACCGCTATGCCAACACTCAGGTAGCAGAGCTAACCCTAGACCATACATGCCCAAATTTACAGATGAGCAAGAGAAGCATGAACAGGTTGAAGATTTTGTGGCACAATTAGCCAGGAGTACCGGGGAATACTACAACTTGGATATGAAAGTTCAAAGACAAATGTCCCT
>SNQJ01S0006149.1:222110-236402 GCA_010110895.2 Picea sitchensis | reverse complement strand
AATTGAAGTTGAGCAATCTGTAAAAGGAATTTTTATTTGTCAGCAAAAATATGGCACAGATATTTTGAAAAGTTTCGAAATGAACAAATGCAAGCCAACAGATACACCAATTGAAACAGGTAGAAAACTAAGTAAAAAATATGAAGGAACAACAATTGATTATACTTTTTATAAGAGGCTTGTAGGAATCCTCATGTATCTTACAACTACCCAGCCATATATCATGTATGCACTGAGCTTAATTTCAATATTTTTGGAAAATCCTAAAATCACTCATTGGAAAGTTGGAAAAAGAATTTTGAGGTATATTGTCGGTACAACAAATTATGGAATTTGGTATTCCAATTCAGAAGATGACTCACTTGTTGGATACACAATTAGTGATTTTTCAGGAAGTGTTGATGATAGGAAAAGTACTTTCGCGTACGCATTTCATTTGGGCACAGGTTTAATTTCATGGGATTCTAAGAAACAACTCTTCGTCACAATTTCTCCCGAAAAGAGACTCAAGTATTCAAAAGGTACAAAGTAGTCAGAAGTACTTCTAGAGTGGGAGGATTGCCAAAGGATAAAGTATTCATGGAAAGAGACTCAAGTGCTTAGGTTGTACCCTCTCGTTTAATGAAATTTTCGCAAGGCTATTCACAATACCTACAAAATGGAAGGTAATACATGCATGAAATCCTTGTAAAAGACTTAAATTTTTTCTACATCACCATGAACTTAAAAGATGTCACACTATGATGCATACATGCAGGTTTATTGGAATGTGAACTCATGCATCCACAATAGTTACTTGTAAATACTTCGATAACAATTGTTACTTGTAAGTAATTCGATAACTGTATCATTTTCATCAATGAAAATATAATTTACTATATTGAATTTGTGTGCTTTGGCTTGATAAACTAAGTATTGGAGAAGTAGAATTACTAGCATTGTGGTGTATATTATTTTTTGTACATTATAAAAAGGTAACAAGGTTGCAATTGGTAGGTGATTCAAAAGTGATTATTCACTGGTTTACTAATACAAATAATCTTCAGGTGGTCTATTTGCAGACATGGATGAGAAAGATAAGAGATCTCGGCAAGAAATTTACACAGCTTAAAATTCAACATATATACATAGATTTCAGCATGGATGTTGATCTACTTTCAAAAGAAACTTTATCTCTCGAGGAAGATGGATTATATTATGCTTATGCAGTGGGAATCGAATGACATGCAGATCTTTTTGATAGAATAGACATGGTTTAATCATACAAATGATTGGAAATCGTTATTGTTATTTTGGAACGGTTTCAAAAAAAATGTAATATTTAATTTTGGTGACTATTTAAGTTATCAACACCTCTGGGTCTTATTACCTGGCCTATCATTACAACTGTGGAACAAGAAATCCATGGAGGCTATCGGGAATGTTTTGGGTAAATTCATTAAGTGTGATGAATAAGCCCTGTAGTAGAAAGACTGAAGAATGGAAAAAGTTTTAGTAGAGGTGGACATGCATGGGGGCCTACTGGACTGTTTGAAGATTGAGTGGCATGGTTTGGTGTATTCACATCGCCTAGACTACTTAGGGGTCTCATTCAGATGTATCCGGGGCAGACTATTATCCAGGCCCAGCTTGAGGCTATCAAACTGTATCCAAAGTTGGTTTTAGAGGAGGAACTCCCCACATTAGAGCAGGTCGTATCCTTGGAAGAGTTATCCACTGTTTTAAAAGGCTTTGCCAAGGACAAGAGCCCTTGTCCAGATGGATGGACAGTTGAACTCTTCCTTTTCTTTTTTGGTTTGATGGGTCTTGATCTTCTGGCGTTGGTTAAGGACTCTCGAATCCATGGTGAAGTTATCAAGCTGATAAACTCCACATTCATTGCTCTTATCCCGAAAACAAATCGCCCTTCTACCTTTCAGGATTTTCAAACTATTGCACGTTGTAACCTTGTGTATAGGATTATTACAAAAATTATTGTGAGGAGGATTCGGCCAATTCTTTCCATGTCCTTATGAGATGCTCAGTTGGGTTTCTTAAAGGGCCTCCATATTCTCGATGCCATAGAAACAACACAGGAGTGCTTGCATAGCATAAAAGAAAAGAAATTACAGGAAATCATCTTGAAATTGGACCTTAAGAAGGGTTATGACTGTATAAATTGGGATTATGTTAGATTGATGCTTCTTCACTGTGGATTTGTTCATCTCGTGACTAAATGGATTATGGGCACAGTGAATTCTGCTACATTTGTCATTATGATAAATGGTGAGCCTACAAAGTTTTTTAGTAGTGAGAGGGGTTTGCGCTAGGGATGCTCTTTGTCTCCACTTTTATTTATTATGGTGATGGAGGGACTGAGCCTTTCTTTGGGCAAAAATATTTTAGCAAGAAGACTGACAGGTATTAAAGTCTCATGATTGATTAGCATTTTACATATCATGTTTGTTGATGACGTTCTTATAATGACTAAGGAATCCTTCACAGAGTGACAAGAGATTCATTCTCTTTTATATTCCTTTTGTGGTGCCTCTAGGCTGGAGATTAATGTTAATAAGTCAATTTTCCATCATTTTGGTGCTTCACAAATCCTACTTGATAATTTGAATGCCTTGTTTCACTTTGGCATTATGAATTTAGAAGCAGGGTTTAAATATATTGGTTATTTCCTGAAGATAAGTCGGTATAAGGAGGTTGATTGGCTTTGGTTCACACAGAAATATGAGAATAGAATAAATAATTGGTGCAATCGATTCCTATCGATGGGTGGCAGATTTGTATTGATTAAGGTTGTGCTGGAAATCCAGCCGGTTTATTGGTTGGCCTTGGCACATATACCTTTCTCGATTTTGAATTGAATTCGCATGTTGTTTTTTTCCTACTTATGGATAGGGGCAGAAAACCACTCATCGTTCCACTTATGCAAGTGGGAGACTATTGCTCATCCAAAAAAGTTTGGAGGTTGGGGACTCAGAAATATATTCTTCTTTTCGCAAGCATTAGCGGCTAAATCGCTATGGCGTGGCTTAACGGTTTTGAGCATTTGGCAGTGGGTACTGAAGAATAAATATATGCCGCATCTTTCTGTTGTTTCTTGGTTTCGCACTGTCGATCCTGCTCACACATCTGGATCATCAAACTGGAGAAATTTAGTGAATGTTCTTCCATTGTTGGTACACTGGTTGGCTTGGAAACCAGGGATAGGCTCTTCCATCACAGTGGGTAAGGATGAAATTTTGGGCTTGGGTAAGAGATCTTTCCTCTCCCCTGAGTTGATATCTTTGATTAATTCAAAACATGTCCACTTTCTTTACCAAGCTAAAAAGGAGTCAGTCCAAGGTTCTATCTGTTATAATTGGCTCGATGGAAGAGACCTAGGTTTGATGGGAGAGTTGGCAGATGAATGGGAGCATTATAGACAAGGATTGATATAATCTGGTATATATCTCACAAGCTGCAATGATGTTTTATGATGGATGAGGGGGATGGCAATGGTCATATAACCACAAAGAACATTTATAATGCTCTATCTGTTGAACTTTGGGTGAATATTTCTGAGAATGTGAAGAAACTCCTTTGGAACCGAGAGTGTCCCTTAAAGACAAAATTGTTTGTTGGGTTTCTCATCGAAGACAAACAACTAACATGGAACAACTTGCAAAAGTGTGGTCGTCATGGTCCAAGTATGTGTTTGCTATGTAAAGGCAATGAAGAATCTGCGCTCCATTTATTTTTCAACTGTCCGTTCACTCTTTATATGTGGGACAAGATACTAGCCTACTACAAGATGTCTGTAGACTGGAAGGGTACCACTCTTAATGAATGCTTTGGAACCTGGGCTAGAAGACAGTTTAATTTTCATACTCTTCATATTTTTATTTGTCAGAACATATGGAAAGAACAAAATTGATCTATTTTTTAATCTAAGATTCCCTCCACGAAAAAGGTCTTTATTTTAGCTATAGCAGACATGGCTTGTTATAGCACGCAGAGAGTGCAGAAGTTTTCCTGGCATCACATCCATACTTTGCCTTATCACAGAATTATTGGATGGTTTGATGGCGTGGTGTAGGGACAAGGGGATCTTAGTGGAGCAGGGGGTGTTATCAAGCTTAATGAACATTTGGAATACAGGTGGACACTAAATTGCGGTTGCGGCACAAACACTAGAGAAGAGCTTATGGTCGCTTGGGCACTTCTTACTCTGGCACAAATATTAGTGATCACATATATTCATTTTATTGGGGACTCCAAAATCATTATCGATTGACTCAATAATACCGGATCGTTGCAGGCTATTTCTGTAGAATGATAGAAAGATCAGGTAAAGGACCTCATTAATTATTTTTCTGTCATTACCTTCGCCCATGTGTATAGAGAACAAAATCAGACTGCAAATACTTTATCAAAGAAAGAAATATCTGAACGTACTGGAGCCATTACATAAAATTAGTGGATGGATGGTCATGAAGGGCCAAAAATATTTCTCAATATGGTCTAGTTTTGGTCATAGTTTTTTGAGATCTATTTGTAGTTATGTAGTTTGTATGGAGCATAAGTTTTTCTATTGATGCCACTTCAGATAGTTTAGATTTTTGTTTATGTTTCCACTTGGGGTGGTGCATGGGGTGACTTGTTGGGTAGTTGGAATCCTTTGGGATCTGAGTTTTGGGTCATTTTTGTATCAATGAAGATGATGGTATGAGGCAGGTTGAATATATAATGTGAACATGACTATGTGTACTGATTATATATCTTAATATAATGAGCAATTTTCATATGGAAAAAAACGTGGGAATGATGCTTGCATCGACTAATGTGGGTGAATAAAAATTTGCAATAATTTTAAAAAATGGAATATAAAATCAGAATAATTTAAAACGAGTGTTAAATTTAAAAAAAATAATAATAAACATTTTCTCATTGTACGGATAGTTATAAATAATTGTTCATGAGGACTATTAAGTCCCATCACACCTCCATAATGTGAAAAAGGTTTTTTAATTTAAAAAAAAAAAATAATAAACATTTTTAATAATTTGAAAAAAGAAAATAATAAACATTTTTAAGCCAAATTTGATTATGGTTACAAAATTTGGTGAAATAATACTTAGTAAAAATAGTTCCACTAATATTCTTTTTTACTATCTAATGGGCAACCAACCCACCACATGTGTCCTAAGATTATAAATTAAGCTCCCCATTATCTCTTAGCAATTGTAGAAACCCTCAAGTACAAACAAGTACTTGTGAGCAGGATCACCTTCACTGTGAGATTGAGAGGGTGATTTCATTGGGTTTTTTTTAAATGTTTTGATTTCTTTTCGTTGAATTAGTGAAATTTGATCGTCACAAAACACTATGTAGATATCACAAATTTCCTTCTAACAAGTAAAGGATATTCCTCTAATAAGATTTGGATATTAGATTTGGAATTTCACAATATTAATGAGTCTCTTTATTTTAAAATTTTAAATGTTTACATAATATAGTTTGAGCAGGTTGAATGAAAAGAGTTATGTGATATGGAAGTTTAGTGTCCAGGGGTGGTGGGTGACGAATGTAACATCGTCTCGGTTGGTATCGGTGGTAAGACATGGTGAAGGATTGATCTCTTTCTCTCTAGACATGCAGTTGGGCGAGGCCCAAGCCGAACTCATCTCCAAAGGAATATCTCCCTCTAACTTAACATACTCTATGTTATAGAGTGAACGCTTAAATCACATAGATTTACTTAGCAACAATTAAACAAATTACAAAAAAAATGCAATCAAACAAGAAAGAACACCGGATTTACATGGTAAAACCCTTCAGAAGGAAAACATCCACAGGGCAATGAAATTTGGTTTATTATGTTCAAGGGAGAATTACAACAACCAACATGTACATCAATACAACCCATCAACCTGCACATCTATCAACCATATGGCTTACATCAGTTAGATACAATAAATGCACGTCTAACCAAACATCCATGTTTAATTGATTTGTCTCAACTAAAGGCTAAATGTTAGGATCTAAAAACCGCCCACATACCATGTTGAGAAATTCGTTCATACCGTTCAACAATGTCCACCTTGACAACACTTTACCTGAATATCATGCCTAGTTTTATTCGTCACCTCTTCTTAGCCAAGAGAAGCCAATCACCATTGCAACTTCTCTATCAGTACTGGTTTTGTGAACATATACGCACAATTCTCTTTTGTATGGACTTTTTCCAGAGACATTCCTCTTTCATCAACAATCTATCTTACAAAATGGTATTTAATAGGAATATGTTTTGTCTTACTGTGATAAGCCATATTTTTAGCCAAATGAATTGCACTTTGACTATCACAAAACAATTTTAGCTTGTCTTGCATCCTTCCAAACTCACCTAGTAAACCTTTTAACCAAATTGATTCTTTACAAGCATGTGAAGAAGCTACATATTCCTCCTCTATAGTGGATAAATAAACAATATTCTGAAGCTTTGACATCCAACTAATAGCTCCACTTGCAAGATTAAAGACATATCCTGAAGTTGATGTCCTCTTATCTAAGTCACCTACAAAATCAGAATCGACATATCCACAGACTAAATCACTACCACTATTATAGGTGATACAATAGCTATTTTTTCCTTTCAAATACCGAAGCACCCATTTCATTGCTTCCCAATGCTCTTTTCCTGGATTTTCCATGTACCAACTAACAACACCCATTGCATGTGAAATATTTGGTCTTGTATTAACCATCGCATACATTAGACTCCCTACTGCATCAACATACGGTACACGAGAAATATTATAATTTTCTTCATCAGTACTAGGACACAAACTTGAAGAAAGATTAAAATGAGAAGCCAAAGGGATTGAAACTAGTTTCACATTGTTCATATTGAACCTGATAAGTATTTTCTCCACATACTTCTGTTGTGATAACCAAATATTACCATTTTTTCTATCTCTGTGTATCTCCATGCCCAAGATTTGTTTTGATTCTCCTAGATCTTTCATATCAAACATCCTAGCCATCTAAATCTTTTAACCTGTTGATTTATGCCATGGTATGGATTGCTACAAGCATATCGTCAACATATAGCACCAAAATAATGAATATGTAATTATCCAACATTTTGAAATAAACACAATGATCATACTCACTCCTTGTGTAATTATGGCTCACCATGAAAGAATCAGACTTCTTGTACCATTGCCCGAGAGATTGCATCAGGCCATACAATGAATTATTGAGTTTGCAAACAAATATTTTCCTATGATCCTAAACAAACCCTTTTGGTTGTTCCATGTATATTTCTTCATCTAAATCTCCATGTAAAAAAAAAAATTTAACATCTAGCTACTCTAATTCGAGATTAAATAAAGAAACTAGTGCCAACACAACCCAAATTGAAACAAGTTTAACTACTGGTGAAAATATTTCATGGAAATCAATACTTTCCTTCTGCGAATAGCCTTTTTCCACCAATATTCCTTTGTACCTCTCACCCTTATCATCAACACCCCACTTTAGTTTATAGACCCATTTGTAGCCTACAATTTTCTTGTCTTTTGGGAGTTCAACCAGGTCCCATGTTCCATTCCTTTCTAAGGCATCCATTTCATATTTCATTGCTTCTTTCCATTTTTCACTATCAAACACCTCCATTGCTTTGTGATAGTAGGTAGGCTCCTCATTATTAGTAACCAAAGAAACAGATGAGACAAAATCATCATACCTTCTAGGAGGATTCCTGACCCTTGTAGATCTCCTTAAAGATGACTATGGTATATCCACATTTTCATGATTATTATCTGCATCCACAATTTCATCTAGAAGAACATCTTCATGGATATCCACATGAACTTCTTGATGTTCATCTTATTTTGTAGATGAACGAGTCTTAAACTGTATCTATTGAGTTTATGGTACCTGTGCCTATTTCATTTCAACATCTACATATGATTTTATAAAATTGATTCATCAAATATTACATCCATGTTAATGGAGATTTTGTGGGAAGTAGGTTCCCACAATCTATATCCCTTAATTCTATTATCACACCCAACAAAGATAAGCTTTTTAGATTTTGGATCTAATTTAGAACATTGATGCTTAGGTATAATAGCATAGGCTTCACAACCGGAAATATCGAGGTTCGAATAATCACAAAAGTGACCAGCCCGTACCTCTTCTGGAATCTAAAATTCAATTGTAGTGGACGGTGATTGGTTAACACAATAACAAGATGTAGAAACTACTTCTACCCACAACTCCTGCTGCAACTTGGCATTACTCAGAATGCTCCTTTCTATCTCTACAAGAGTCTTATTCATTCGTTCAACCACACATTTTTGCTAAGGAGTATGAGTAATAGTTTTATGCCTCTCAATCTCCTCTTCCTTGCAATAGTTTTCGAATTCCATAGATGTGTATTCACCTCCATTATCATTTATTAAACATTTTATAGACCTACCAGTCTTCTTTTCAACCAAATATCTAAACTTCTTAAAAACAATAAAAACATTAACTCTTATTTTTAACATACACCCACACCTTCTATTGATGCTTGAATCCATCAGGACCGAAACGGAAATCTCATGAGGACATTAGTCCTCCTTCATTTTTAGAGAGGTGGTTCTCCTCTTTGGCTAAGAAATATATCTTTGAATATCTTGGATTAGGAGAGTTCTAGGCAACAAACCCTAAATCTTTATTTCTTGAGATTATGAAATAAAATGGTTCTTTAACAAGATGAATACAATCTTTATTAGGGATGATTTTAAGGATGGATTTTTTTTTTTTTTAATGTAGAAACCTTGGCAAATCTTGCTGATCCTTCAAATGCCAACTATACATGTTTGGCGATATTTTAGTAAAAATATTCAAATTTATAAGAATTTTATACAGTTTTTATAAAATTTTGGCAATTTTTAAGCTAAAATAATTTTATCCTATAAAATTTGGGCGAATCATTTTTAAAATAACGAATCTCATTTTTGGAAAAACCATGGAAAATCAGTCCATGAGAAAAATTTAGCCCCTAAAATCATCCATGAGATTCTTTATATGCACCAAGAGTCTTTTTACAATAAGAAAAGATTGAAGGAGGGTGTCAACATCAAAATTAAATTGTGATCAACATCACACACAATCTTCTTAATCATATATATTCTTCTTAAGAAATAGGAGATAATAATTTGATCATCTCAAATAATTTTAAAATATTACTGCTATCAAGATCAAAAGAGAATTCGATAGGTCAACCTCAAATATCTCATACTTAAAACTCAAAGTTACAAGATACACATAAGATCAACCCCGAAGCAATTCATTGTGGAGTTTATTCATGAAAAATGTTCTTCATTAAAAAATATTTGATAGTCGTGTATATGACTATAAATACTCCATGATCATACAAGAAAAGTCTATAGAAGAATACAAAAAAAACACTCAACAAATCAGCCTTGTGCCCAACTATGAGACTCAAGAATAAAGCTACGAGAAATGGTGTAGAATAATAGAAAGAGTGGAGAATATGGAGATCTCTTTTCATTGATAGAATATTAGCTATACATTCATGGATGTACACTCTTATACTTCTGATCCTTTTCCCTACCTCTCTGACAATTCTAATTATTGGAACCCTTGATGGCTCTCTTCTCTTTTTACGAAGAGATTTTCTAACTACTTGAGTAGTTAGGGTTTTCTTCCTCTCTTGAAATTCCCGTACAAGTTTCTTCTTGAAACATTCAATTTAATTAGTTCCTCATTAATTCCTAATTAATGAAATGATATCATGAATATATAAAAATCTAAAATGGGTCCCTTTCTCTTTTTAATAAAAGTTTTTAAATACACTTTTATTTTCACAATTTAATTAATTTCCCATTTAAAATAGGAGGATTGCGTTTTAATTTTCTGGGAATGATAATCAAATTTTTATCCATGTAAATCACTTCTGATGTGATCTTCATCATCTTATTTTTCCAACAATATAAATTTGGCACAAATTCGTTGTCCGGATCTCAAGATATGAGCTTGTGAGGTTGAGTTGTCACGCAAGCCCATTAAAAATGAAGTTGACTGATATTTTATTTTCTAAGAAAAATATTTAAAATTTCAATACTTGAAACATGTACCACCATCTTCTACATCAAAATACATTTCCAACAGTATAAATTTTGCATGATTCTGACACCCATAGCTCAAGTTATGGCATGTGCAAGATCGTGACTCAGTCATNTAAGAAAAATATTTAAAATTTCAATACTTGAAACATGTACCACCATCTTCTACATCAAAATACATTTCCAACAGTATAAATTTTGCATGATTCTGACACCCATAGCTCAAGTTATGGCATGTGCAAGATCGTGACTCAGTCATCGTCGATTTGATGTCTTGGGGAAATCACAGCCTTTGTTTTCAAATTCGTTTCTCCCTCTTTCACTTTTCAACTTTTTATTCATAAATATTATCCCACGTTCATTGGGATATTACAAATATTCATGGTATACAATACTAAGTGTTTCATACACTTAGCAAAAAACAAAAAAGAGAAGAAATTATGGAGCTTGGAGAATTCGGCGCTTGGAAAGTTGTTGAATAAAATAATAATTTTTTGGCACCCCATCATCGTCCACCTCATGCTTAGTCAGCACTGAGGCATCACTGAGTCATTGTCAATTCATATCCCATATGTCATAAACTCATTAGATTGCAAATATAACCAATAATATGCCGCCATATGTCACAAATTGTATGTTGCCACGTGTCTCCAATGTTGAGTTGCCATGTCTCATGACCTCATTCATTGCCATGTGTCATTCTCATTCGTTGGTTTTAATGCCTTGGAATATCTTTGATAATTTGGCTAAGTATGAGAGATGAGATGATAAGGGAGGAGGGAAAATTGTGGGTAGCGGAAGTCGAGGGGGTAGTTTGTAGGTTTCGGGGACGGGTTGGCATGTTGGGGAGTGAAGTGAGTAATGAAGTGAGGGATTACTGGTTTCCACCCGCCCATGCCCTATATTAATTTAAAAAAAAAAAAAAGTAGGGAGAGGATAAGGAGATGAGAGGGGGTGTGTAATGTGCCCCAAATTTCACAAAAATAATTTAATTTTTTTAAAGGGGAACACTATCGTCTAAAATTCACGACAAATGTCATGACACAATGAATAATTAAATCTTTATCCAATTAACGTATATCTATACCTAGCAAAGTCATAACTCCTTCTAAATGGTGTGCAAGGGATCTTAGGATCCATACCCTCTTTGTCCCTAGGAATTGCTACTAGCATTATCAATGTACTTGTTAATATAATAATGGCTAGGCCTGTGAAGGTCAATATCCTAGTCCTAACCAATGCAACCCACCATATAATTCCTAGCTATGTTACTAAAACATATCACAAGGCACTTATAAAAAAACAAAAACTATACACCATACTCAAACTATACTTTAAGTAATTCATACTTGAACACTAGTGTGCATTGAGAAAGGGCCTAGGCCCTAACCACAAAGTCCTAACTTTCATGCTAGGGGTTTGGGTGAGGTTCTGAAGTGTTTCTATATGTTTAAATAAACTTAGAATTAAAGGAATATAGTTGAAGCCATGTTTACATATAACCCTAGTTTGCATCAACGATAACTTCTAGCTTGTACACAATTTGAGAAGCATTAATGAGCCGACTATCAGATAATCAAATCCTAGCCTTGCGCATTAATTTGGTCATCGCCATTAATGGTGGTAGGTCACCTTGGTTTCCAGGCTTGACATTTTTGCAGGGAAGAGCCACTATAGGTTTTCCACCTCGCCTGACATCACATGGCAATGAGAGGATGGTGTACCCTCCAATCTTCTCCACTATCGGGAGCCACGTGGTGCCATTACCCTTCAGATTCGTTTAATCCAATTATGTTCTCAATTTTTTTTCTCTGTGACAGTAGGGTTAAGCGACCTTGGTAACATGACCTATTCATCCGATGACCATTGTCTTTGATAGTTTTCTTCTTCTCTCTGGTTAATATTGATAGCGAGGCACTTATCCAGTTTCCTTTGCAACATGGAGGTCATTGTTCTTTCAACACATACCCTCGGCTTGTACACAGTAATCTTTCCCCCTCTGTTTCTCATATTCCATGCTTGTTGGTTCAATAGAGTTTTGCATTTGCATCTGGAAAGAATATGTTCCTCTTTTTAATAAGATTTCACCCAGAGCTTTCTTTAAGCGTACTCTCTGTGCTATGAGAGTTCTCAGTTATGAATATTGATCTATAATACACACTTCTTTACATTATCTTTATGTGTTGGTCGAGCTTTGAATAATGTATTTCCATGGTGTGCAATATGTTTATTGTGTTGGGTCAAGCTCTATATAATGAATTTCTATATATAAGTAATATTTTACCTTGATGAGCTCTATATAATGTATTTCCATGGTTTGCAATACATTTATTGTGTTGGGTCAAGCTCTGTATAATTGCATTTCTATACCCCACTCTTTGTTATGTCGATATCGCGTTGAAGGGTTCGCTAAGTTTCCATGTCTAGTTTCTATTATTACGACATTGTTTTCCATATCTCATTCTATTATAATGATACTATGTTTTCAAGGGTCATTTACACAGTCCAACACCCTGCTCGGGTTCTGTGATTCCTTTACAAAACTACTGGTCTTCCAAACCATAAACCTCCGGGTTACTCTCAGTTCACCCATGGTTGGAAACCCTAAACCCTTATAATTTTTTGGTTTGGTTTTGGGTCTGTACATTGGTGTAGCCCATGTTATTTTAAAGGTAGCTCATTGTATAAACGTTGTTGTTTGTAATCTCACTATAAAAAAGATAACTTACTGTGTAGCAGACAGTATTTATTTAAACTTGTCGATTTGTCCCATACCCATCCTTTCGTTTAATCTCAAACATGTTTAACTTACATTCCGTAAATTACTAATTATCCTGTAATTTTATGAGATAAGATACTTCTCGATTGTTGAAAGGTAAGAATGTTCTTCGAAAAGGGATTATGGGTGCCGAATTGAAAGAACAAAGGGTACCTCTATTGGGAGGGAAGTGTTACTCGGTTGTTGCTAAACTCCCATGATCCTTCGACAGAAACCCATTAATCATTATGACTCACAAATTCAATAATGAAGGGTCATCTTACTTGAATGCATGGATAACTTGTGGTTGTGGGGCTGAGCCTGCAAAGATTTGAATTATTCTATATTTATAAAAGAAAAGACTTACATAGAATCATATCCCGCTCTATCTTCTTGTTAAATTTATGTATGTTGTATTATCATTTACCTTTGTTAGAGCGCACCATGTAGTGAATAATTGTTCTTTTTTTTAATTAATTTGTTACAGTATGAGTCTTCTCTTGTATACTCTCTTTGAAGTAATACTTGTAGAATTTGTTCAAATTCCCTTTCCTACCTGTATCATAAAGGGACTCTGTTTATAATGATTGTCTCACAGCATTCGACCATCTATAAGATATTTAATCCCTCTTTCCAAAGTACTATTCTATGTTTATTAATACTTGTTTCTGTGGGTATCCATTTTACTTTATTAATCATTTCACTTTATCAATTTAATTCCTACAGGTTATCAAGATTTATGTTCTTAAATGAAATATTTTACTTATGTTTTTTGCTTGCGCAATTGTTAATATTTTCTCAAGTATATACACTGATGATGGGTCCCTTTTGTCTTGTGAGGGAACCAATTAGGTGAACAATGCACCCACTTCCCTTTTCTGTATTGGATTGGTGGCTTCGCAAGTTGGTGAGGATGCCTATTTCAGCATCGAAACTAAATATCATTTATCTGTTTGTTACAGGTTTGTGAGGCAAGCCATCTTCTTCCACCAATCCTTGCGATAATTTGCGTACAGTTTTATGTAGTCCGTTTACATTTAAGTTTACTTAGATAGAGAGTTATATTTTTAGAAAACACAAAGGTTGTGGAACTCTTGGGTCTTATGCTACCCCAATTGTAATGTTTGGATAAAGACCTATTGACTATAATAGTTACTTTTGCAAGACAGTATGAAGTCTATTGTATCAACAATCCTTCTTAGTAATAGATGTAAATAAATAATGTACTTGGACTTTTATTCTTTCCACCTATTCTCACCATGATAGTAGCATATTAACAATATATTCTGATTTTCTTTATTTTCTATAGTATTTAATTATGTACATATTCAAACATAAATCAAAATATAGATTCTCAATGGCCAATAGGCATATACACATAATTCTCTCTCTCTCTCTCTCTCTCTCTCTCTCTCTCTCTCT
>SNQJ01S0006149.1:196007-222100 GCA_010110895.2 Picea sitchensis | reverse complement strand
GGGTGTGGGCGAGTGGACACCAGTAATCCCTCACTTCCTTAGTCATTTCACTCCCCAACCTGCCAACCCATCCCTGCAGCCTACAAACTACCCCCTCGACTTTTTCTACCCACAATTCTCCCTCCTCCCTTATCATCTCGTCTCCCATACTTAGCCAAATTATCAAAGATATTCCAAGGCATTAAAACGAATGAATGAGAATGACACATGGCAATGAATGAGGTCATGACACATGGCAACTCAACATTGGAGACATGTGGCAACATACAATTTGCGACATATGGCGACATATTATTGGTTATATTTGCAATCTAATGAGTTTATGACATGTGGGATATGAATTGACAATGACTCAGTGATGCCTCGGTGCTGACTAGGCATGAGGTGGACGATGATGGGGTGCCAAAAAATTATTATTTTATTCAACAACTTTCCAAGGGTCGAATTCTCCAAGCTCCATAATTTCTTCTCTTCTTTGTTTTTTGCTAAGTGTATGAAACACTTAGTATTGTATACCATGAATATTTGTAATATCCCAATGAATGTGGGATAATATTTATGAATAAAAAGTTGAAATGTGAAAGAGGGAGAAACGAATTTGAAATCAAAGGCTGTGATTTCCCCAAGACATCAAATCGACGATGGCTGAGTCGCGATCTTGCATAGGCCGTAACTTGAGCTATGGGTGTCAGAATCATGCAAAATTTATACTGTTGGAAATTTATTTTGATGTAGAAGATGGTGGTACATGTTTCAAGTATTGAAATTTTAAATATTTTTCACAGAAAATAAAATATCAGTTAGCTTCATTTTTAATGGACTTGCGTGACAACTTAACTTCACAAGCTCATATCTTGAGATATGGGCAACAAATTTGTGCCAAATTTATATTGTTGGAAAAATAAGACGATGAAGATCACATCAGAAGTGATTTACATGGATAAAAATTTGATTGTCATTCCTAGAAAATTAAAACGCAATCCTCCTATTTTAAATGAGAAATTAATTAAATTGTGAAAATAAAAGTTTATTTAAAAACTTTTATTAAAAAGAGAAAGGGACCCATTTTAGATTTTTGTATATTCATGATATCATTTCATTAATTAGGAATTAATGAGGAACTAATTAAATTGAATGTTTCAAGAAGAAACTTGTACGTGAATTTCAAGAGAGGAAGAAAACCCTAACTACTCAAGTAATTAGAAAATGTCTTCTTAAAAAGAGAAGAGAGCCATCAAGGGTTCCAATAATTAGAATTGTCATAGAGGCAGGGCAAAGGATCATAAGTATAAGAGTGTACATCCATGAATGTATAGCTAATATTCTATCAATGAAAAGAGATCTCCATCTTCTCCACTCTTTCTATTATTCTACACCATTTCTCGTAGCTTTATTCTTGAGTCTCATAGTTGGGCACAAGGCTGAGTTGTTGAGTGTCTTTTTTGTATTCTTCTACATACTTTTCCTGTACAATAATGGAGTATTTACAATCATATACACGACTATAAAATATTTTTTAATGAAGAACATTTTTCATGAATAAACTCCACAATGAATTGCTTCGGGGTTGATCTTACTTGTATCTTGTAACTTTGAGTTTTAAGTATGAGATATTTGAGGTTGACCTATCGAATTCTCTTTTGATCTTGATAGCAATAATATTTTACAATTCTTTGAGATGATCAAATTATTATCTCCTATTTCTTAAAAAGAAGATATATGATTAAGAAGATTGTGTGTGATGCTGATCACAATTTAATTCTGATGTTGACGCCTCCTTCAATATTTTCTTATTGTAAAAAGGCTCTTGGTGCATATAAAGAATCTCATGGATGTTTTTAGGGGATAAATTTTACTCATGGGCTAATTTTCCATGGTTTTTCCAAAAACGAGATTCACTATTTTAAAAATGATTCACCCAAATTCTATAGGATAAAATTATTTTACCTTAAAAATCGCCAAAATTTTATAAAAACTGTATAAAATCCTTATAAATTTGAATATTTTTACAAAAATATCGCCAAACATGTATAGTTGGCATATGAAGGATTAGCAAGATTTGCCAAGGTTTCTACATTTAAAAAAAAAAAATCCATCCTTAAAATCATCCCTAATAAAGATTGTATTTAGGTTTTTAATGAACCATTTTATTTCATAATCTCAAGAAATAAAGATTTAGGGTTTGTTGCCTAGCACTCTCCTAATCCAAGATATTCAAAGGTATATTTTTTAGCCAAAGAGGAGAACCGCCTCTCTAAAAATGAAGGAGGACTAATGTCCTCAAGAGATTTCTATTTCGGTCCTGATGGATTCAAGCATCAATAGAAGGTGTGGGTGTATGTTAAAAATAAGAGTTGATGTTTTTATTGTCTTTAAGAATTTTAGATATTTGATTGAAAAGAGGACTGGTAGGTCTATAAAATGTTTAAGAAATGATAATGGAGGTGAATACACATCTATGGAATTTGAAAACTATTGCAAGGAAGAGGAGATTGAGAGGCATAAAACTATTACTTATACTCCTTAGCAAAAATGTGTTGTTGAACGCATGAATAAGACTCTTGTAGAGATAGAAAGGAGCATTCTGAGTAATGCCAAGTTGCAACATGATTTGTGGGTAGAAGCAGTTTCTACATCTTGTTATTTTGTTAACCGATCACCATCCACGACAATTGAATGTAAGATTCCAGAAGAGGTACGGACTGGTCACTTTTGTGATTATTCGAACCTTAATATTTTCGGTTGTGAAGCCTATGCTATTATACCTAAGCATCAACATTCTAAATTAGATCCTAAATCTAAAAAGCTTATCTTTGTTGGGTGTGATAATAGAATTAAGGGATATAGATTGTGGGAACCTACTTCCCACAAAATCTCCATTAACATGGATGTAATATTTGATGAATCAATTTTATAAAATCAGATGTAGATGTTGAAATGAAACAGGGGCAGGTACCACAAACTCAATAGATACAATTTAAGACTCATTCATCTACAAAATAAGATGAACATCAAGAGGTTCATGTGGATGTCCATGAAGATGTTCTTCTAGATGAAACTGTGGATGCATATAATAATCATGAAAATGTGGATATACCACAGTCATCTTTAAGGAGATCTACAAGGGTCAGGAATCCTCCTAGAAGGTATGATGCTTTTGTCTCATCTGTTTCTTTGGTTACTAATAATGAGGAGCCTACCTGCTATCAAGAAGCAATGGAGGTGTTTGATAGTGAAAAATGGAAAGAAGCAATGAAATATGAAATGGATGCCTTAGAAAGGAATGGAACATGGGACTTGGTAGAACTCCCAAAAGACAAGAAAATTGTAGGCTACAAATGGGTGTATAACATAAAATTGGGTGTTGATGATAAGGGTGAGAGGTACAAAGGAATACTGGTGGCAAAAGGATATTCACAGAAGGAAGGTATTGATTTCCATGAAATATTTTCACCAGTAGTTAAACTTGTTTCAATTTGGGTTGTGTTGGCACTAGTTGCTTTATTTAATCTAGAATTAGAGCAGCGAGAGGTTAAAACAAAATTTTTACATGGAGATTTAGATGAAGAAATATACATGGAACAACCAAAAGGGTTTGTTTAGGATCATAGGAAAATATTTGTTTGCAGACTCAATAATTCATTGTATGGGTTGAGGCAATCTCTTGGGCAATGGTACAAGAAGTCTGATTCTTTCATGGTGAGCCATAATTATACAAGGAGTGAGTATTATCATTGTGTTTATTTCAAAATGTTGTATAATTACATATTCATTATTTTGGTGCTATATGTTGACGATATACTTGTAGCAATCCAGAGCATGGCATAAATCAACAAGTTAAAGGTTTAGATGGCTAGGATGTTTGATATGAAAGATCTAGGAGAATCAAAACAAATCTTGCGCATGGAGGTACACAGAGATAGAAAAAATGGTAATATCTGGTTATCACAACAAAAGTATGTGGAAAAACTACTTATCAGGTTCAGTATGAACAATGTGAAACCAGTTTCAATCCCTTTGGCTTCTCATTTTAATCTTTCTTCAAGTTTGTGTCCTAGTACTGATGAAGAAAATGATAATATTTCTCGTGTACTGTATGCTGATGCAGTAGGGAGTCTAATGTATGCGATGGTTAGTACAAGACCAGATATTTCACATGCAGTGGGAGTTGTTAGTTGGTACATGGAAAATCTAGGAAAAGAGCATTGGGAAGCAGTGAAATGGGTGCTTCAGTATTTGAAAGGCACAAGTAGTTATTGTATCACCTATAATAGTGGTAGTGATTTAGTCTATGGATATGTCGATTCTGATTTTGCAGGTGACTTACATAAGAGGAGATCAACTTCAGGATATGTCTTTAATCTTGCAAGTGGAGCTATTAGTTGGATGTCAAAGCTTCATAATATTGTTTCTTTATCCACTATAGAGGAAGAATATGTAGCTTCTTCACATGCTTGTAAAGAATCAATCTGGTTAAAAGGTTTACTAGGTGAGTTTGGAAGGATGCAGGACAAGCTAAAATTGTTTTGTGATAGTCAAAGTGCAATTAATTTGGCTAAAAATATGGCTTTTCATAGTAAGACAAAACATATTCCTATTAAATACCATTTTGTAAGATAGGTTGTTGATGAAAGAGGAATGTCTTTGGAAAAAGTCCATACAAAAGAGAATTGTGCATATATGTTCACAAAACCAGTACTGATAGAGAAGTTGCAATGGTGCTTGGATTCTCTTGGCTTAGAAGAGGTGATGAATAAAACTAGGCATGATATTTAGGTAAAGTGTTGTCAAGGTGGAGATTGTTGAATGGTATGAACGAATTTCCCAACATGGAATGTGGGCGGTTTTTAAATCCTAACATTTAGCCTTTAGTTGAGACAAATCAATTAAACATGGATGTTTGGTTAGACATGCATTTATTGTATCTAACTGATGTAAGCCATATGGTTGATAGATGCGCAGCTTGATAGGAATCGATTGCACCAATGATTGATTCTAGTCTCACATTTTTGTGTCAACCAAAGCCAATCAACCTCCTTATACCGACTTATCTTCAGGAAATAGCCAATATATTTAAACCCTGCTTCTAAATTCATAATGCCAAAGTGAAACAAGGCATTCAAATTATCAAGTAGGAATTGTGAAGTGCCAAAATGATGGAAAATTGACTTATTAACATTAATCTCCTGCTTAGAGGCACCACAAAAAGAATATAAAAGAGAATGAATCTCTTGCCACTCTGTGAAGGATTCCTTAGTCATTATAAGCACGCCATCAACAAACATGATATGTAAAATGTTGATCAATCGTGAGACGTTTATACCTGTCAGTGTTCTTGCTAAAATCGTTTTGCCGAAAGAAAGGCTCAGTCCCTCCATCACCATAATAAATAAAAATGGAGACAAAGAGCATATGTAGCGCAAACCCCTCTCACTGCTAAAAATATTTGTAGGTTCACCATTTATCATAATGGCAAATGTAGCAGAAGTTACTGTGCCCATAATCCATTTAGTCATGAGATGACCAAATCCACAGTGAAGAAGCATCAATCTAACATAATCCCAATTTATACAGTCATAACCCTTTTTAAGGTCCAATTTCAAGATGATTGCCTATAGTTTCTTTGCTTTTATGCTATGCAAGCACTCATGTGTTGTTTCGATGGCATCGAGAATATGGCGGCCCTTTAAGAAACCCAACTGAGCATCTCATAAGGACCTGGAAAGAATTGGCCAAATCCTCCTCGCAATAATTTTTGTAATAATCTTATACAAAAGGTTACAACATGTAATAGGCTGAAAATCCTGAAAGGTAGAAGGGCGATTTGTTTTCGGGATAAGAGCAATGAATGTGGAGTTTATCGGCCTAATAACTTCACCACGGATTCGAGAGTCCTCAACCAACGCTAGAAGATCAGGACCCATCAAACCAAAAAGGAAAAGGAAGAGTTCAATTGTACATCCATCTGGACCAGGGCTCTTGTCCTTGGCAGAGCTTTTTAAAACAGTGGATAACTCTTCCAAGGATATGACCTGCTCTAATGTGGGGAGTTCCTTCTCTAAAACCAACTTTGGATACAGTCTGATAGCCTTAAGCTGGGCCTGGATTATAGTCTTCCCCAGATCCTTAAAAAAAAATTGAAATAGGAGACCACTTCAGTCTTTATGGCTTCCTGTCTAGTGAAAACTCTTCTTGAATCATCCATAATATCCCAGAGATATTTTTTATTTCTCCTATAACTCGCGAATCTATGAAAATCTTGGTATTTTTCTCACCACTCTTAATCCAAGTAGCTCTACTTTTCTGCCTCCAATTTTCTTCATCCGCCAAAAGAATCTTGTTGCGCTCCGTCTCCAACTGCTTTCAGTGTTGATCAAGCTCCAAGGTATAATTTCCAACATTTTTCTAAATGTACATGCTTTCCAATTCTACTTCCAATCTAGTCATAGATTCCTTATCCTTAGCTTGCTTGGCCAATGACCAAGATTTAACCTTGCTTTTAAGAAGAGATAGATTTTCGGTAAGCCTTCTTTGTGCCTCGACAATTAAGTTAAAGCGATTATCCAGCCAAACGTCTCTAATGATCTCAACAAAACTCTCTTCGTGAAGCCATCCCAGATTAAATTTAAAGGGATACTTTATTCTTTGTATGCCAATATCCATCTACAGTATGATTGGGGTGTGGTCGGATATATATGTAGAATCTACCCATGAGCGATACCTTATTGTAGGGCCAATCAAGTCCGCAACCACGAAAAATGTATCCAGTCTCTTTGATATGCTTGATGCTCCTGTTCTGTTGTTGCGCCACGTCAGAACTAGCTCGGTCGATGCCACATCCACAAGTGGAGAGTTAAAAAAGACATCTTTAAAGAAAACAACTAATGGATCTGACATAGCTGAAGTTCCCCAAATTTCATCTGAATTTAATGTAAAGTTTAAATCGTCGGCCAAAATCAGGTTTGTGTGTGCTAACAGACCTTTTTCTACAAGTTTTTTTTTCAGAAGGTCTTGCGGTCCTTGCAAGGACCATATACGTTCAATAGAGTGAGTCTTCTCTTATCTATTAGACCGGTACCTGTCAGCAAAATTCCACCACACGTGAGAACCAGAGAGAAAGCAAAGTAACACAAATCCCAGGCAACCAACAATCCCCCCGAGCTACCCACAGAACTAACAACACAGGTCATCCAATCGAGTTTGAGAGAAAACAGGAAATCCCTTGCCTTAACATCAGTCATCACTGTCTCTTGTAGAAAAATGACATGTGGAGATGTCCGATACATAAGTTTTCGCATAGAGGCTAGTTTAAGGGGTCCTCCTACGCCTCTTATTTAAGGAGAGAATAATCATGACTTTGATGCCTCTAAGCGCTCCCTGGTCAAATGTGGAAGGAACAGAACCTGAAGATGGGATGAGTGCACTCCCCGATTTTTTTCATGCACTCCTAGTTTTTAGAGGAGACAATCCAAGCCCCAACTCCCGAGACCAAGCAAGCTTCCTATCCTCCGGGCCCACTGAAGTTGAGGGTCTCGCAACCACTGTGCATGATTCCCTAGGTAAGACCTCTGAGTTCTTTGAAAAAGTCGGAATGGGGACTGGACTAGACACTTCCATAAGTGAGGGAACTAAGTCTTTTAGAAGGATATACAGGGAGTGGTCACTAACAACTGGCTCCCCATAACCAGCTAAGATAGGTGAGTCAACAGACAACAAGGGTAAACTCAGAACAGGGCCAAATAAAGTCGAAGCTATAGGATGTGGGGAGGGAGTCCTATCCCTAACAAAGTCAAAAACCAAAGGAGAATCCACCTGCGTAGTAGTTGGTCCATTTGTGACTAACCTGCTGCTAAAATCCCCCGCAGAATTAGACACATCTAAATCTAGCATGTTATATTTATCCTTTGAAATAACATTTGTCCCAATAGGAACAATGTCTCCAGAAAAATAAGAATCAAGGTGGTCTCTCTCCAAAGAAGACAAGGAACAGTAGAAGGTAGGAACAAAATGTCCCAACTTACCAACAAAGGTATCGACCAAAGTAGGAGAGTCGTCCAGATCCCAAGCTCTCAGATATGTGCCCTGCTCCAACGTCTCCACCTTTGTTGGATATCCATAAGAGATCGAGTCTTTAGTATGTAGTTCTTATGGATGTGCTCCCCAAGGAAGACAACAGTCTCTCTTAAGATGGCCAGTCTGTCGGCAACGAGCACATCTGAATGAGACCCCTAAGTAGTCTAGGCGATTTGAATACACCAAACCATGCCACTCAATCTTCAAACAGTGCAATAGGCCCCCATGCACGTCCACCTCTACTAAATTTTTTTCCATTCTTTGGTCTTTCGACTGCAGGGCTTATTCATCACACTTAATGAATTTACCCAAAACATTCGCGATAGTGTCCATGGCTTTCTTGTTCCACAGTTGTAACGATAGGCTAGGTAATAAGACCCAGAGGTGCCGATAACTGAAATATTCAGTTGCAGGGTCAAACTTTAGCCTCCACCTTTTTAATATTAGGCTGCCACCTTCAAATACCCATAAATTCTCAAGTATCTTAGTTGTATCTTCTGGTGACCTGAAAACGAATCCAAACCAACCCCTCAAAAGAGTTAACAAATCAGGTAAATACCCTAAAAAGGGTTCCCACGTAATCTTCATCCACTCAGAAACGATCGAGTTGCAACGAAGACGGTAAGATAACCTACCCACCAGCGCGCACAAGGCAAGAGAACTTGTCTCTTCTAACTCGATATCCATTCCAAGGACCAATGATCGCTTTGTCCGTTTGGGTTCCGACTTGTGCCCCAACCTTCGGAGAAAGCTTCTTACCCACAACGCCAATACCCGGAGCCTCTGTAATCTGTTTCTTCCTCGAAAAAAACCTTTTCTCACTAACAGAGCAGTCTAACTTGGTAAACAAGGACGAACAGTCCGGGAAGGGTAGAGTATCGCTTATCCTTCGGCAGTATAGAATACTGCAACTCCAGAAATCCCGCCAATTCCCAGATTTGAAATGAAAGTTGCCAGGAAACCTGCAAACGCCCGTTCCCGCCCGTTGCGCCCATTTTCGGAATTTCTAACCTCATAGGTAACATGGTTATTTACCCTATCAAGCCAGTAATTTGTGCTACCATTTCCAGTCACAGCTGTTGAGATGGCCGAGTTGGTCTAATTCGCCAGATTAAGGTTCTGGTCCGAAAAAGCGTTGGTTCAAATCCCACTCTCAACATTCTTCTTCTGTCAGGATGGCCGAGTGGTCTAAGGCGCCAGACTCAAGTTCTGGTCCTCGATTGAGGGCGTGGGTTCAAATCCCACTTCTGACACTGTTTTCCCTATTCTTATTACTTTTTCAAATATAAATGAGTTCAAACTCTGAAAATATATTGCGCAGTTTCTTGCTTCGGGTGCGGGATGTCCGAGTTCGATGCTCAGAATGCCCCTGTAGCTGTATTCCCGTTCTCATTTGCTGTAAGAGCTTCAGCTGGTGARCAGCATAAACATGGTAATTATATCTCTCATTTGCTGTAAAGGTATTCTCGTTYTCATTTGCTGCGAGAGCTTCCATAAGGCTCACCATTGGACATTGGGGTTATACAATCATTCCCACGTTTACCCCTCACCACCTGGTAACCTCGCATCAATCATACCTATGCCAAGTGTCGGTGTTAAAGTATCCATCCTCGCTTACATAATAGATATTCAGTTTTTTTTTGAAAGGAGGAAAAACTTAAAAAACTTATATTAGACAATATAATTATTCTGTTACATGACTTTAAGAAGTACATATCTCTCAAAACATTTTATGCTGCCACACAGTTTATAGATTACAACTTATCATATCAATCCTACAGAGCTAGAAATCTCTATAATATATAGTCACCAAAATTAAATATTACATCTTCTTTGAAACCATTCCAAAATAACAGTAACGATTTCCAATCATTTGTATGATTAACCCATGTCTATTCTGTCAAAAAGATCTGCATGTCAGTCAATTCTCGCTGCATAATATAATCCATCTTCCTCAAGAGATAAAGTTGCTTTTGAAATTAGTTCAACTTCCATGTTGAAACTTCTGTATATATGTTGAATTTTATGCTGTGTAAATTTCCTGCGGAGATTTCTTATCTTTCTCATCCATGTCTGCAAATAGGCCACCTGAAGATTATTTGCATTAATAAACCAATCAATAATCACTTTTGAATCACCTACCAATTACAACCTTGTTACCTTTTTATAATGTACAAAAAATAATATACATCACAATGCTAGTAATTCTACTTCTCCAATACTCGGTTTATCAAGCCATAGCATACAAACTCAATATAGTAAATTATCTTTTCATTGATGAAAATGATACAGTGATCGAATTACTTACAAGTAACAATTGTTATTGAAGTACTTACAAGTAACTATTGTGGATGCATGAGTTCACATTCCAATAAACCTGCATGTATCGATCATAGTGTGACATCTTTTAAGTTCATGGTGATGTAGAAAAAATTTAAGTCTTTTACAAGGATTTCATGCATGTATTACCTTCCATTTTGTAGGTATTGTCAATAGCCTCGCGGAAATTTCATTGAACGAGAGGGTACAACCTAAGCACTTGAGTCTCTTTCCATGAATACTTTATCCTTTGGCAATCCTCCCACTCTAGAAGTACTTCTGACTACTTTGTACCTGCAATCTGGAGTTGTTATGCAGATATTAGGAAAACAAAAATGGATGAATTTAAGAAACAAAATAAAATTTTACTAAAAAGAAGAAGAACCCAATGATGAAAGGAAAAGAGAAACGATGTAGGATTTCTCATACAACAACCTATATACATACTAACAATCTAATCTTTCACAGCTTCTTGTCATTTTCATGGAAATATTTGGATGTAGAATATTTGCAACACAATGTTTATGGCAATACACATAAATAACAACAAAGCATAAAAATGCAATGAAAGATTTGATCCGATGCAAAATTTAACATTTCTCATTTTTTTTCAGGTATAGAGAACTGTACTACCTAAAACTTTAATTTTACCCTGAAATTCAAAAAGTTTCCTTTGTTTAGACCCATTTATGAAGTGCTTACTTTGTTGTTACAAGGCACTCTTAGCCAAGTGTGTATAACTGTGTATGGGCTATGCTTCTTTTTATAGTGTTATCTTTTTAATATTGCTTGATGAATATTTTTAGTGGATGGATTGGAATGTGGAGGAATATATCAAGATGCTGCAACCAACCAACCTGGTTTTGCATGAGGCAAGGTGACGGAAATGGAGGATATGTCGTGTAGGCAGTAAAGAGTGTTCAATTCAATCAATTAATTATAATATAAGTTGAAAGATACTTCATCCAACCTAACTAAGAATTTTCCACAACGTTGCAAACTTGTGTATATATAAAATAAAACACACACATCATATTCTTAATTACTTCTCACAAATGCCTAGTATTGGTTCCAAGCTACCTGCATGACCAAACAAGTAAAGATATCAAAACTTGCAAGTCAAATTTCAATGGTAGTCAGGTCTATACCCAAGCATATACCATTACCAAGCAGATACCCCGTAAAAAAACTTGTCCATCCCAGTGTCAGGAAACCCTATCCATGCAATAGATCCCTATGCGATGTATGATTCAAACCATTACTTATTTGAAGCAACATGTGAAATGAAGACATAATAAAATTGAAACATGTGAAATGGAGAAATACAAAAATTTCCACCCACCATTATATTGGAAAGATTCCATGAAGTAGTAAATAACCCTAAGAAAGAACCGCATAGTAGTGAAAACCTAGGAAGAGTAAATGAAACATTTGCAGGCAAAATGACACCCGCCATCCAAACCCCATGCATAGTAAAAATGAAACATTCACAGGAAAAATGACACATACAAAAATTTCCACCCACCATTCTATTGGAAAGATGCCATGCGGCAGTAAAAATCCCTAAGCAGGGACATGATAGGCACTAAAACCCCACTTGGAGTAAAAATGAAATGTATGCTCATAAAATGACACCTTCCATCCAAACCACACACACAACAAAAATGAAATGTCCATAGGAAAAATAACACTTTCCATCTATGCCCACAGTAAATTTCCGTCGCCACCATTGTATTGGAGAGATGCCAAAGAAACCTATGCAGTAACCCGACATGTAGTAAAACCCCACACATAGTAAAAATGAAATGTAGGCTAGCAAAATGACATCTACAACTGTCGTCCTGAAAAGAAATAGGTGTGGTGGGAGATATGGCGATAGGTGTGTTGGAAGATATGATGATAGCTTAGATTAAACAAGGAAGAAGTGTAATTACCTAATTAATGTTAATGATGTTCAATGATGACTAATGACGAACTTTTGACATCCAAGGAAGTTATTTTCCTAAATCTTAACCTTTCATTTATCAAGACAAAGAAGAATATTTGATTTTTATTTAATCAGGTTCATAGAAAGAGTATCAAAGATTAAAAACTTATTTAATATGGCTCTTTCCAATATATATACACCACCTTAACCACATAAGTTATCAAGCTAGATAGACATGATGTTAGGTTGGATCTCTTGCTCATCCTTTTAACTAACCATCAATGCTATATAGAAATTATAAAAGAATATTTGTGTTACATGATAGTGCACTAGAATGTTGTAGAGTCTTTTGATATCGTGTAAACACACTTTACGCATGAGTTTTTACATTTTGATATCTGTGCAATGCGTTACCAGCATAAGTAAAGGAAATGATCATCGACCTTGTGATATTTAGTCCAAAGTGTTCAAGCTCAAGAACAGACCAACATTTCAAAAATAGAGCATAGAAACAACAATGGAGTTGTTCAACTCTTCTTCATATTCATATGAAAAAATAAATAAATAAAACTAGATATTTTCTTGGAACACTCCATATTCTCACCTACCTAATAAATGCATATCTACCTATTTCATCTAGTACATTTATGATTCCTATCAACTATCTACTTGGTAAAGCAAATGGGATAAATTACTCCATTTAACACTCCCCTTTAATTTCGACCATTACAAAAATCAACACAAACAATGCCTAGGTGTTGCCTTTGAAATTCAAAAGTATTTCTTCCCAATGGCTTAGTGAAGATATTTGCTAATTATTCTTTGAAACCACAAAACTGTAGCATAATTCTACCATCGTTGACGAGCTCGCAAATGAAATGATAGCGAGTGTCAATGTGTTTACTCTTGCAGTGAAACACATGATTTTTAGATAATGTAATTCTTGAATCGTTGTCACAAAATATAGGATTTGGCTCCTTCTCTTCATGTGTAAGATCACTAAGGATCCTTCTCAAACAAACTACATGATATGATGTTGAAGTTGTTGCCTCGTACTCTGATTTTTCGGGAGAAATTGTGACGAAGAGTTGTTTCTTAGAATCCCATGAAATTAAACCTGTGCCCAAATGAAATGCGTACGCGAAAGTACTTTTCCTATCATCAACACTTCCTGAAAAATCACTAATTGTGTATCCAACAAGTGAGTGATCTTCTGAATTGGAATACCAAATTCCATAATTTGTTGTACCGACAATATACCTCAAAATTCTTTTTCCAAATTTCCAATGAGTGATTTTAGGATTTTCCAAAAATATTGAACTTAAGATCAGTGCATACATGATATATGGCTGGGTAGTTGTAAGATACATGAGGATTCCTACAAGCCTCTTATAAAAAGTATAATCAATTGTTGTTCCTTCATATTTTTTACTTAGTTTTCTACCTGTTTCAATTGGTGTATCTGTTGGCTTGCATTTGTTCATTTCGAAACTTTTCAAAATATCTGTGCCATATTTTTGCTGACAAATAAAAATTCCTTTTACAGATTGCTCAACTTCAATTACTAGAAAATATTTCATAAGACCAAGATCAGTCATTTCAAATTCACTTTGCATGGTTGCTTTGAAGTTATTCACCAAAAAATTTCCTATATAATTCATGTCATCAACATAGAGACAAACTATCAAAATATTACCTTTTTGGTATCTTTTGGTGCAAAGCATGGGCTCATTGTTGCTTCTATTGAACCCATTCTTGAGAAAATAAGAAACAATGCAATTGTACCAAGTTATTGGAGATGAATTCAAACCGTACAATGCTTCCTTCAATTTGTACACTTTTTACTCTTTACCTATGATCTGGAATCTTGGTGGCTGATGCACATAAACTTCTTCCTCTAAAATGCCATTTAGAAAGGCTGATTTAATGCCCATTTGATAGACTGACCATTTGTTTTGGGCTGCAACTGCCAAGACTAATCTGATAGTATCCAAACGTGCTATTAGAGAAAATGTTTCTCCACAGTCAATACCAGGTTGTTGAGCAAACCCTTTTGCTACAAGTATTTCCTTATTCTTCTCTACATTGACTTTCTCATTGAATTTTGTCTTATAAAACCATTTAACTCCACTGTTGGTTTTACCTATAGGAAGATGTACAAGATCCCATGTGTTTCTTCTTTCAATTGCATCAATTTATTTGTTAATTGAATGAACCCATTTGTATTCCTTGACTGCTTCTTCAAAATAAACTAGTTGATAGGATAACAATGAAAAAACTTCTTGTTGATCTATGTCATCATTCTCCTCATAAATATCTTGTAGGATTTTTTGATGCAGATTATTTTCAAAACAAAATGAAAGCAGAGATATTACAATGAAATACACATAAATATTGGCAGAAACAGAGAAATACAACAATACATGATTTTTATTAATGAAATAAATGTACAGAGACTGTAAAAATATAGAGTGCAAGGCTCGCTAGAATGGTGGTAGCTTTATCTCTGAGAAGATATGTGACGCCTACGCTCATTCGCAAGAAGATGAGTACAATGACACTCTGAAGGATTTTTTATGATAAACATGAATGTCAAAACCATAGACATCCAAAAACCTAACCCTAGGATATGAAGCACCAAAAGTCATGTGCGTTTCGTTGGGGTAAGTTAGTATATCAACTTCCCGAGGTCGTAAATTTTGCATACGATCTATGTTTTAGTCGTGCGATAGCCTATAGGAAAGGTCTTTTTGAGAACTACACATTATGTCATCAGACTCTGACTTCATCTACAATTTGACTATGGAAAGGCAAGAAAACATTGTTTAGGTCCCCAAAACAACCTCGAAAGTACAAAAAGATGTACTGACATGAAAACTTCCGAAATAATCCAGTTGGAATAGGTGGGCAGCCATCATTATCCACCTGGATGTTGTGTAGGATTTTAGGAAAGCACCAGAAGTGCAGAACCCAGAATTACAATGAAATGTCCCCATTACAGAGAAACGTGCTGAACTAAAAAATATCAAGATGAGCCAGTTGGAATTTGGCACAGGTGGGTGGCCACCAATATCCGCCTCGATCATTCTTGTTTTTTGGTTCCTTAAATTTAATATAGTGGGATCCGAATCATTACTAGAAGAAGAAGAACTTTGCTATGTTTGTTCTCCTTGGCCTTGTACTTGCAATCTTGGAAGACTTGGTGGAGAAGCTTGTTGTTCTGTAGCTTCCACCTATTTATCTTCATTTATAGAAGGAACCTGATCTAGAATTATTTCATTTGTTTGGCTATACCAATGTTTTTTTTCTCAAAATTTAACATCTCTACTAACTATCAAATTCTTAGTAACAATATTGTACATCCTATATGCTTTAGACAACTCACTATATCCCACAAATTTACATTTTTCATTTCTATCATCAAGCTTTCTCCTCAGCTCTTTAGGAACATGAGCATAAGACACAGCCAAAACATTTAAAATGAGAAACACTAGATCTCATACCACTCCACGATTCTCGAGGAACTTGATTTTTCACACTTTTGGTTGGTGTCAAATTCAAAATATGAACTGAGCATACTACTACTTCACCCCAGTTTTCATATGACATAGTTTTGGCCTTCATGATCCCATTATGTTGTGGAGTGTATCTTGTGGTAAATTGTCTCTTGATCCCATGATGTCTGCAATATGATGTAAGTTATTTCGAATCAAACTCACATCCTCGATCTAATCTGAGTACTTTTATGCACGTTCCACTCTGTTTCTCCGTCATAGATTTAAATTCTATGAATTTTTCAAATGTCTCTGAATTGTGCTTGAGAAAATATGCCCAAGCTTTCCTGCTAAAATCATCAATGACTGTTAGAAAATAAAATCTTCCTCCTATTGATTGAGTTTCCATTGGGCCACAAAGGTCTATATGCACTAGATCAAACTTCAAAGTGTTATTTTTCTCTGTAGGAAGCATCGAGAAAAATATCCCTTTGGTGTTTGTCTAAAATACAACTCCCACAAGAGTTTTTCTATTCATTTATAATGGGAAAATATTTGACCATAGACTTCTTTTGTAAACTACTGAGACTACTAAATGGTAAATGAGTATATTTAAGATGCCATAACCAAGTCTCATATGAGCTTGATACATTTTGGGCATATGACTCTGGCAGATTAAAATTTCTCAATATCAAAGGAAACATTCTATTTTTTGTCATTTCTATTGTAGTTATGATTCTCTTATTGGGTGGTTTGTCCAAGATTGTTCACTTGGAACCTTCAAAAATTACCTTATAACCATGTTCATTCATCTGTCCTACACTCATCATATTATGTCTAAGACTAGGTACATAATAAACATCATGAATATCCTTCTTTTTATCTTGCTTGGTCAATATAAAAACTACACCCTTTCTTAAAACGTTCTTTTGATAATCATCTCCCAATTTAATTTAAGATGTGACAGAGCTATCTAAACTAGAAAAAAAATGTTTGTTACATGTCATATGATTGCAACAACCACTATCCAAAAACCAGATATTATGGTTATTGCTAGCTTCTTCTGTGACTTGGCATGAGAATAAAAGTGATTCAAATATTCCTTCTTCAGTGTTGGTAGCATTTTATATTCCCTTATTCAGATCTGATTACTTATTTTTGCATTCACTTTCGTAGTGACCAAATTTCTTGCAATAATAGCACTGGATCCTTGATTTGTTAGTCCACCTTGGATGATTGAAATTTTTGCCTCCGCCCCTCTGGTTCTGAGAGTTTCTCTATGGTTGTTCTGACTATTAACTCTCTTATGAGTATTCTAAAGTTGACCTATCATGTTTGATAGTGTCCTCTGCCTCGTCTGCCTCTACTTCTATTCCCTCGACCTCTACCTCTGCTTATGGAGGCCTGACACTGAAATGCATTCTCCAAAGACTCAGTATTTGGACTGAACCTATTCTCATGATTTAACAAAGATCCCATGAGTTCTTCAATTGTCAGTGTTGACAAGTCTTTCAACTCTTCTATGGCGACCACAACCATATTAAACTTATAGGGAATACTTCAAAGTATCTTCTACATGAACTTTTGATCTAGAATGTCTTCTCCATGCGTGCACAACTGATTGACAATGCTAGTGAAATGGGTCATAAAGGCATCCACATAATCTGAATCCTTCATCTAAAGAGTCTCAAAATTCTTCATGTGTGTCTACAACTTTACAGTTTTTACATTATCTATGCCCTTATAAGCAGTTTCAAGAGTATCCCATGCATTTTTGGCATTATTTGTTGTTGCTACCTTGGGGAAAATATATTCCTCTAACCCTTGTGGGATTAGCCATAGCGCTTTGTTGTACTTCTTCCCAAGTTCTCCGACAATATTTCTCTGTGCATTTGTGATCTGGTTCTATGAACCCGTTAACTATTGCTTCCCAAACATTTTTTGTCTGGCGGAAATTTTTCATTTTGATGAACCATACATCATAATTTTTGCCTGTTAAAATCGATCCTCCTGACAATTTTAAACTATTTATAGATGCCATGGAACTAATACTAACAGTCAACTCCGCCTTTCTGGTGTAGATATCGACCAAAAAACCTTTTCTTATGTCGAAAGAGGCCAAACCTAGATCTTTTCTCAACCTAGTCGCGCCCTATCCACTCCTTGTGGGAGACCAGAAGTACAAATTGATTGCGCGGAAGTGTCAAGGGGTGGTCACGCATTGTTATTTATTTGGGGGCGACCCTAAAGGGTGGTCTCCCCTTGGTCACTAGATGAGGGCGACCAACTCCAAAAAAACACAATTTTTTTGAAATCTTTCCTTCCTCAAATTTTGACCAACGCTGCCCTCAATGCTCCTCTTTGTGTTGTTGCTCAATCAAGCTTGAAAAATCACTGCAACCTACAAATTCCTCTCCCATATTCGAAGATTCTTAATCCTGCTCTACTATGTTCAAGTTCATGAAGAGGCAAGCATTTCAAAAAGAGAGCATACACACACAACAACAATGGAGTTGTTTATCTCTTCTCCATATTCATATGAAAAACTAAAATGCAAATACGTAAAACTAGATATTTTCCTAGAACACTCCATCTTCTCACATATGTAATAAATGCATATCCGCCTATTTCATCTAGTGCATTTATGATTCCTATCAACTATCTACTTGGTCAAGTAAATGGGAGAAATTACTCCATTTAACACAAAGTTGTGAGTGATTTTGGTTATTATTTATGTTTAAGAAATATAAAAATATTATTCAAAAAAAAGTTTCAATATCATACAAGAATCTACCACATAAGCTGATGGGACAAACCAAACCCCGACCAGATCATCACGCAGATGAAACTTCACTTACACCACTTCTATTTTGTGTTTTTAACTTATATAACATATAATTGTTATTAAGATTGTTTAGAAACTTTGGTCTGGTTGGAATGCATTACCACTACACTACTAATTTCATGGGATATTTATCAATCAAAGTGATTAGGTAAAAACAATAGGTTGTTTAATTGCACTACGAATTTCACAAGAGATTTATCAATCAAAGTAATTAGGTAAATACAGTAGGTTGTTTAATTACTTAAAATATTATATTTAATAATTTCATTGTTGGTCTATCTATCTTTACACCAATACTTATTATATTTTTCAGTATAATTTCTATATTAGTAGAGAGACGCTAAGTGTACGTGTGAAAATCACTTATAGATCTTAAAAATATATATAGATTGAAAAAATACCAAAAAAATATTAAATCTTGAAGTGTTGGAAAGTGCCACTGTAAGGTGTTGGCAGATGAGGGAACAAATAATCTACAAGATATGAATGAAATACTTGCAACAATGACTACCATCAATAGTGGTTGTGTTGTCGATTTGGTCCATAATAAGTGTACTTTCACAATGGTGGAATTAATCGAGGCATTGTCCTCCTCTTATGGAATGCCAAATGTGTGATGGTAACGAATTAAGTTAAACTAAACAACTATCATCCGATAAGAAATCTACATTACGTTTCCATGAATAAGTTGAAGTTGGCTATAACTATCATTAAAGTTGATTTCAATGATAACTTATATCGCTTTGTTCAAACCACCTAGAAAGTTTGTTGAAGCTTGAATCTGTCATGTCCGAAACGGAAACCTCACAGGGATACAAATCCCCTTGTATTTTTATAGATGTGGTACTCCTCTTTGTTTAAAGATTTTCTTGGAACTCTAGATTTTTAGAATATAGGACTTTGTAGAACTTTGTCGTGATAATCAAAGAAACATAAAGGTTGCAAGAAAAAATAACAAGAAAGAAAATGTTTAGTTTTTGAAAGAGAGTTCCTAAGAAATTACGAGGAACCACACACTTCATACACTTGAAAATGATAGACAAAATTTCCTCACATCCATCATAGTTAAACTAAACATTTATGATCACATAAAATAAAAGAAGATGATCTACATGCATATGAGAAATTTAATAGACTAAAAACACGGGGAGCTAAAATAAAGATAATGATAGATCAATCTCAAATACTTTATACTCAAATCTCATAGTTACGAAGTACAGTCAAAAGGGATCCAAAAATAGTTCTCTTGGGATTTCTGAAAAATATATAGTTTGTTACAAAGCCTTGAAATTTAAATGCGTTTGTCCTCAGGACTAGGATTGGGGCTCCCACGGAACATAAAGAAAATATGAACAAGAAGTAAGTTGTAGAAGGAGGATGGTGGGCGATGACAGAGTAGCAAGACTTGGAAAGAAGACAAAGATAAGTTATTAGATTATGGTTAAACCTTTATAGTTAAAGAAGCAGAGTAACTTGATGAAAACCTGATAAAGAAAATCATCATGAACTTACTATGATGGTATCTCCTCTCTTCACTTGTTTGCTACTATTCTATTATTATCTTCATTAACGATTATAGGAACCATCTCAATTGTTTCTTTCCCTTCTTTGGTTAATTTTTCGATTTCCTTTCTAAACCAATCTTCAATATAACTTTTCATTGGTGCAACATTTATTTCATGCCTAATTTTAATGTTGAATAATTCACCTTCCAAGTCTCTTAAGTCAAGAGAAACACTACGTACTACTTCCTCAATATATTGATTTTTCACGGAATAATCAACTAGCCAATTGTCTATTTCATCTTCATTATATTAGAGTATGCAATAAAAAATTTCAACTGATAACCCTTTGAATATCTCAACTTGTTCATCAAATTTTTGCTTTGTTAGAAACATTGAGTTCAGAATTAATTTAGGGTCTTATTGTTAGAATATAGAGGATTGTGCTCGTTTAACCATTGACGATACCCTCGTCACCCAACCATAGGCCTTAAGCCACCCTCTGAGCACCTTGACCTTGACCGAGAAGAGAATTTTGGCTGCAATCAATGTTAAGCCCTAATATTGGCTCATTACCACTTAATTGGGGCATATTAGATCAGTAATGTTATTTTATTTATGTCGACTTTAGGCCATTAGTTGTAATTTAGATTAGTAATGTTATTTTATTTATGTCGGCTTTAGGCCATTAAACCTACTAGTCTCCTATATATACCAAGGAGACATTTTCATTTTGAATCATCTTGTACTTGAACATTTANATCAACTAGCCAATTGTCTATTTCATCTTCATTATATTAGAGTATGCAATAAAAAATTTCAACTGATAACCCTTTGAATATCTCAACTTGTTCATCAAATTGTTGCTTTGTTAGAAACATTGAGTTGAGAATTAATTTAGGGTCTTATACCTTGTTAGTACCTCCTGCTAGATCTATCTATGTGAGTCTCTTGAACAATTCTTCTCTTTTAAAGGTAAGTGTTGGCTCTGGGAGCTTCAACATCCCGTCAAAAACTTGCAGTGAAAGGGAAACAGGGGAATGATCTTGGAGTTGTATAATTATGTGGCTTGAGGCGTACTTCTCAACACAACATTCAACAAGTTCTTTGCAGTCAAATACCTCATGAACACACCTCACACAAGCAATTTCGGACGCTCAGATTACGTCTTTTTGTGTAGGAGGAGATGAGTAATATGAATATGCTTTGGACCACTGAAAGTTCTGGTCTTCATGAACAAAAAATTCAAAGTATCTCCACATAATTGTTGTCTAGCTATTGTTGCCATTATGTTGATGAGAGTACTTTTCAGCTGAATAATAACTTGAAATAAATATTTTCGGAGTGATGACAATAATATAATCCTTTGGCAAATTGAAAATTAATGCAATTTAATGAATAATCTCCTCGAGTCTTTTTCCATTAATGATAATCTTTTCAAATCCTACACAATTCGTTGTTAGGATTAAACAACATTCAATGCATATTGGAGAAATCATGAGAATGGCAGGGACACACGAGAACAGTTTTGAATATGAAGTTTTTCATGAACCGGCCAACCTGGGGTTACGAATGATCGAAAATATGTTAAGTGTTGAAAGGCGGTGAGTCGGACTTGCATGTAAAAGGGATAAAATACTTTAGGGGCTCAGCACCCACGACAAATATGATGGTCCAAAATGTAGATCACAAAACTTTGGGTGCAAAGTGGAGATCACCGAACTAGGAGGATGAGGGCTTAACGTGTAGTGTAGCAGTGGACTCATGACATAGGAAAGTGGATGGAGATGAAGGTCCGCCAACCCACCAACCCACCAACCCGATGAGGAGATAAAGGAAGAGTCCCAAAAACGTCTAAGTGCAGAGATTAATTGAGCATATGGAGAAGAGTGGTGAGAAGAGAAAAACATTTAAGTGTGGAGATGGAAGGTGAGAGAGATAAGTGATGAGATTACTTCACAATTAGAAAATGGAGAGGAGAACATGATACTTAGAAAAATTCTTCATATTCTCTCCTTCAGACCTTTAAACCAGATCTTGAATAACTTAGGCATGGAGAAATGAATTTCTGATATGAAAAGTGCATGACGAAGCTGAGACTGAGGGATGCAGAGTGAACTTACAAAAGTTCAAAAAATGTCTTGTTTTTATATCAAGGCTTTTATTAATCCAAGAGAAAAAAGATATAAATGACCAAATTTTGGTCAACAACTGGCTCGAACTGTGCGATAGTGACCCCTTGTGGGTTACTGAGAACACCAGACTCTCAAGACTAGTTTCCTTCTCCATTGGGCTATGGAGTCATCTTCAAAATAAATTCTTATAATTCTTCTTCTTTCATGGAGTTATCTTCAAATGCTAATAAAAATATTTTCTTATTATGCAAAACTGAATTGGAGAAACAAAATATATACATACATGATCTACCTACCCTAACTTACTTGAAAGAAAGGGGAACCTTAGGTATAGGAATATTTCCAATGGATCCATTCGAGCATCCAATTGACTTGTGAAATGGGCTCCAGCAGTAAGAAAATATTGGGGTTTCTACCAATAAATCAGGAGCATTAAAATCAAGAGCATGCACAAAATGTACCACAATGGGATCAATCCATGTGTGTAGAAGACTTGTTTGCATTGGTGGACTGACACTACTTTCAAACCAATATTCAATATAATCTATTCTTGGCTTCCCCAGAGTGTTGCTATCTTCAATTAAATGGAAAATTTATTTCTTGAAATCATTCTCTTTTTCTTATTTTTCCACATTCAAGATTATTATTTCATTCGTGATGTCTTGGCAATGTTCTTCTTCTATGTAATGTCTATCTTCTTTGTTCTCAAAATCGTTTTCTTCCACCAATTCGTATTTATTTTGGCTGAATTCTTCTTGCATATTTGGTGGATACTTTTTAATTTCTTCCTCATATAGAGTATATGAGATGTTGATATCTTGTTCTGGGTCTTCAAAATTCTTTCCTTCATTCTCAACAACAAGATTTGATTCATAAAATTCTTGTAGTGTTTCATGATATTCTTCTTCTGAATCATTCATTTCATATTTTTGTGTCCATGTGGGAGAGAGTGGGCGGGAAACAAAATTCAAAACAACAACAAAAACATATGAATGCATATTTGGGATGAACGTTTCTACAAATGAATCTTCTAACATATCCCAACTAGTAATGGATTTAGGCATTAATGAACTATTCTATTCAAGTGCATCCTCTCATAGAGTTTGTAGGAATAATATACTTGTAACCTTTTCTTCGGTGAGGTTGAAATCCTAACATGTACCTTTAAAATTAATCAAGTGTTGCTCTGCATCTTCTGAATCATCCCCAAAGAATGTAGAAAAAAATTCAATAGGAATATTGGGCATTCAAAAGTCTAGTTCAGGTATATTTAAAGAGGTATTATGAAATCACCTCCTTCTTTGAGTATTTCTCCCTTTTGTCAAGTCTTGCAAAGCCATTGATGGGCTTGATGAAGAATATAAAGAAGCATTATGACATGAATGAAACCCTTCATTTTGAATTTTTTCAATGGATTTTTCAGGGATTTTATTCTCCCGAATATTTTCTGCTTCTTGTTTCTTTTTGAAATTACAAAAAAAGTGATCCATGCTAAAAATAAGCGACAATTTTCTTGAAACTTTGAGCCATGGAGATTTATGGTTCCTCAAATATCTTGAAAATAAATCATCCCCATTATGGTCTCCAACAATGTTGATGCTTGAATACGTCATGACCAAAACAACAACCTCACAGGGATACAAATCCCCATGCATTTTTATAGAGGTGGTACTCCTCTTTGTTTTAAGATTTTCTTGGAACTCTAGATTTTTAGAATATATTACTTTGCAGAAGTGTGTCGTGATAATCAAAGAAACATAAAGGTTGCAAGAAAAAGTAACATGAAATAAAATGTTTTTTTTGAAAGAGAGTTCCTCATAAATGACCAGGAACCACAGACTTCATACACTTGAAAAATATAAACAACATTTCTTCACATCCATCATAGTTAAACTATATATTTCTGATCACATAAAATAAAAGAAGATGGTTTGCATGCATAAGAGAAATTTGATAGAATAAAAACACGGGGAGCTCAAATAAAGATAATGATAGATCAATCTCAAATACTTTATACTCAAAACTCATAGTTACAAAGTACAATCAAAATTGATCCTGAAATAGTTCTCTTGGGATTTTTGAAAAATATATACTCTGTTACAAAGCCTCGAAATTTAAATGTGTTTGTCCTCAAGACTTGGATTGGGGCTCCTGCAGACCATAAAGAAAATATGAACAAGAAGTAAGTTGTAGAAGGAGGATGGTGGGTGATGAAAGAGTAGCAAGCCCTGGAAAGAAGACAGGGAAAATTTATCAGATTTTGGTTAAAATTTTCTAGTCAAAGAAGCAGAGTAACTGGATGAAAAACTGATAAATAAAACAAGATATGATCAACATGAACTTACTATAATGGTCTCTCCTCTCTTCACTTGCTTGTTGTTGTCCTTTTATTGTCTTCATTGACGGTTATAGGAACCGTCTCAACTATTTCTTTCCCTTATTTGGTTAATTTGTCGATTGTTTTTCTGAACCAATCTTCAATATAACATTTCATTGGTGCGATGTTTATTTCATGCCTAATTTTAATGTTGAATAATTCACCTTCCAAGTCTCTTAAGTCAAGAGAAACACTATGTATTGCTTCCTCAACATCATGTTTTTTCACAGAATAATCAACTAGCCAATTGTCTATTTCATCTTCATTATATTCGAGTATGCCATAAAAATTTTCAACTGCTAACCCTTTGAATTTCTCAACTTGTTCATAAAATTGTTTCTTTGTTAGAAACATTGAGTTGAGAATTAATTTAGGGTCTTATACGTCATTAGTACCACCTGCTAGATATATCTTCATGATTCTCTTCAACAATTCTTCTCTTTTGAAGGTAAGTGTTGGCTTTGGGAGCTTCAACATCTTGCGAAAACACTGCGGTGAAAGGGAAACGGGGGAATGATCTTTTCATTTTATAATTCTCTTGCTCGGTACGTACTTCTCAACACACCATGGAACAAGTTCTTTACATTCAAATACCTCAGGAAACCACCCTGCGTGAGTAATTCTGGATGCTAAGATTATGTCTTTATGTGCAAGAGGAGATGAGTAATATGAATATGCTTTGGACCACTGAAAGTTCTGGTCTTCATGACCAAAAATATTCAAAGTATATCCACATAATTGTTGTCTAGTTGTTGTTTCCATTAGGTTGATGGGAGACTTTTTCATCTGAATAATAACTTGAAATAAATCTTTTCAGAGAGATGACAATAATATAATCCTTTAGCAAATGGAGAATTAATGCAATTTAATGAATAATCTCCTCGATTATTTCTTCATTAATGACAATCTCTTTGAATCCTGTACAATTATTTCTTAGCATTAAACAACATTCAATGCATATTGGAAAAAGCATGAGAATGACGGGGACAGAAGAGAGTAGTTTTGAATATGAAGTTTTTCATGAACCCGCCAACCCGTCAACCTGCGGTTATGGATGATAGAAAACATGTTAAGTGTGGAAATGAGGTCAATCAGACTTGAATGCAGAAGGAATAAAATACTTTAGGGCTCAACACCCACGGAAAATCTGATGGTCCAAAATGTAGATCACGAAACTTTGGGTGCAAACTAGAGATCACGAAACTTGGAGGATGAGGGATTAACGTGTAGTGTAGCAGTGGACTCATGACATGGGAAAGTGGATGGAGATGAAGGTCTGCCAACCTGATGAGGCGATGAAGGAAGAGTCCCAAAAATGTCTAAGTGTAGAGACTAGTGGAGCATATGGAGAAGAGTGGTGAAAAAAGAAAAATGGTTAAGTGTGGAGATGAAAGGTGAGGGAGATAAGTGATGAGAGTACT
>SNQJ01S0006149.1:112516-195997 GCA_010110895.2 Picea sitchensis | reverse complement strand
AGAAGGGAAAGAAACAATTGAGATGGTTCCTATAATCGTTAATGAAGATAATAATAGAATAGTAGCAAACAAGTGAAGAGAGGAGATACCAACATAGTAAGTTCATGATGATCATATCTTTATTTCTTTATCAGGTTTTCATCCAGTTACTCTGCTTCTTTAACTATAAAGGTTTAACCATAATCTAATAACTTCTCTCTGTCTTCTTTCCAAGTCTTGCTACTCTGTCATCGCCCACCATCCTCCTTCTACAACTTACTTCTTGTTCATATTTTCTTTATGTTCCATGGGAGCCCCAATCCTAGTCCTGAGGACAAACACATTTAAATTTCAAGGCTTTGTAACAGACTATATATTTTTCAAAAATCCCAAGAGAACTATTTTTGGATCCGTTTTGACTGTACTTCGTAACTATGAGTTTTGAGTATAAAGTATTTGAGATTGATCTATCATTATATTTATTTTAGCTCCCCGTGTTTTTAGTCTATTAAATTTCTCATATGCATGCAGATCATCTTCTTTTATTTTATGTGATCATAAATGTTTAGTTTAACTATGATGGATGTGAAGAAATTTTGTCTATCATTTTCAAGTGTATGAAGTGTGTGGTTCCTCGTAATTTCTTAGGAACTCTCTTTCAAAAACAAAACATTTTCTTTCTTGTTATTTTTTCTTGCAACCTTTATGTTTCTTTGATTATCACGACAAACTTCTGCAAAGTCCTATATTCTAGAAATCTAGAGTTCCAAGAAAATCTTAAAACAAAGAGGAGTACCACCTCTATAAAAACACAGGGGGATTTGTATCCCTGTGAGGTTTCCGTTTCGGACATGACGGATTCAAGTGTCAACAAACTGTCTAGGTGGTTTGAAAAAAACGATATAAGTTATCATTGAAATCAACTTTAATGGTAGTTATAGCCAACTTCAATTTATTCATGGAAATGTAATGTAGATTTCTTATCGGATGATAGTTGTTTAGTTTAACTTAATCCGTTACCATCACACATTTGGCATTCCATAAGAGGAGGACAATGCCTCGATTAATTCCACCATTGTGAAAGTACACTTATTATGGACCAAATCGACAGCACAACCACTATTGATGGTAGTCGTTGTTGCAAGTATTTCATTCATATCTTCTAGATTATTTGTTCCCTCATCTGCCAGCACCTTACATGGCACTTTCCAACATTTCAAGATTTAATATTTTTTTTAATATTATTTTTTTGGTATTTTTTCAATCTATATATATTTTTAAGATCTATAAGTGATTTTCACACATACACTTAGCGTCTCTCTACTAATATAGAAATTATACTGAAAAATATAATAGGTATTGGTATAAAAATAGATAGACCAACAATGAAATTATTAAATATAATATTTTAAGTAATTAAACAACCTACTGTATTTACCTAATTACTTTGATTGATAAATCTCTTGTGAAATTTGTAGTGCAATTAAACAACCTATTGTTTTTACCTAATCACTTTGATTGATAAATCTCCCATGAAATTCGTACTGTAGTGGTAATGCATTCCAACCAGACCAAAGTTTCTAAACAATCTTAATAACAATTATATGTTATATAAGTTAAAAACACGAAATAGAAGTGGTGTAAGTGAAGTTTCATCTGCGTGATGATTTGGTCGGGGTTTGGTTTGTCCCATCAGCTTATGTGGTAGATTCTTGTATGATATTGAAACTCTTTTTTGAATAATATTTTGATATTTCTTAAACATAAATAATAACCAAAATCACTCATTTTGTGTTAAATGGAGTAATTTCTCCCATTTACTTGACCAAGTAGATAGTTGATAGGAATCATAAATGCACTAGATGAAATAGGTGGATATGCATTTATTAGGTAGGCGAGAAGATGGAGTGTTCTAGGAAAATATCTAGTTTTATGTATTTGCATTTTAGTTTTTCATATGAATATGGAGAAGAGATAAACAACTCCATTGTTGGTGTGTGTGTATGCTCTCTTTTTGAAATGCTTGCCTCTTCATGAACTTGAACATAGTAGAGCACGATTAAGAATCTTCAAATATGGGAGAGGAATTTGTAGGTTGCAGTGATTTTTCAAGCTTGATTGAGCAACAACACAAAGAGGAGCATTGAGGGTAGCATTGGTCAAAATTTGAGGAAGGAAAGATTTCAAAAAATTTGTGCTTTTTTGAGTTGGTCGCCCCCATCTAGTGACCAGGGAGAGACCACCCTTTAGGGTCGCCCCCAAATAAATAACAACACGTGACCACCCCTTGACACTTCCACGCAATCAATTTATACTTATGGTCTCCCACAAGGAGTGGACAGGGCGTGACTAGGTTGAGAAAAGATCTGGGTTTGGCCTCTTTCGACATAAGAAAAGGTTTTTTGGTCGAGATCTACACCAGAAAGGGGGAGCCGATTGCTAGTATCAGTTCCATGGCATCTATAAATAGTCTGAAATTGTCAGGAGGATTGATTTTAACAGGCAAAAATTATGATGTATGGTTCATCAAAATGAAAAATTTCCTCTGGACAAAAAATGTTTGGGAAGCAATAGTTAACGGGTTCATAGAACCAGATCACAAATGCACAGAGAAATATTGTCGGAGAACTTGGGAAGAAGTACAACAAAGCGCTATGGCTAATCCCACAAGGGTTAGAGGAATATATTTTCCCCAAGGTAGCAACAATAAATCATGCCAAAAATGCATGGGATACTCTTGAAAAGTCTTATAAAGGCACAGATAAGGTAAAAACTATAAAGTTGCAGACACACATAAAGAGTTTTGAGACTCTTTAGATGAAGGATTCAGATTATGTGGATCCCTTTATGACACATTTCACTACAATTGTCAATCAGTTGTGCACGCATGGAGAAGACATTCTAGATCAAAAGTTCATGTAGAAGATACTTTGAAGTATTCCCTATAAGTTTAATATGGTTGTGGTCGCCATAGAAGATTTGAAAGACCTGTCAACACTGCAATTGAAGAACTCATGGGATATTTGTTAAATCGTGAGAATAGGTTCAGTCCAAATACTGAATCTTTGGAGAATGCATTTCAATGTCTGGCCTCCATAAGCAGAGGTAGAGATCGAGGGAATAGAAGTAGAGGCAGACGAGGTAGAGGACACTCTCAAACATGATAGGTCAACTTTAGAATACTCATAAGAGAGTGAATAGTTAGAACAACCATAGATAAACTCTCAGAACCAGAGGAGGGGAGGAAAAAATTTCAATCATCCAAGGTGGACTAACAAATCAAGGATTCAGTGCTATTATTGCAAGAAATTTGGTCACTACGAAAGTGAATGCAAAAATAAGTAATCAGATCTGAATAAGGGAAGATAAAATGTTACCAACACTGAAGAAGGAATATTTGAATCACTTTTCTTTCCATGCCAAGTCACAGAAGAAGCTAGCAATAACCATAATATCTGGTTTTTGGATAGTGGTTGTTGCAATCATATGACATGTAACAGACATTTTTTTTCTAGTTTAGATAGCTCTGTCACATCTTAAATTAAATTGGGAGATGATTATCAAAAGAACGTTTTAAGAAAGGGTGTAGTTTTTGTATTGACCAAGCAAGATAAAAAGAAGGATATTCATGATGTTTATTATGTACCTAGTCTTAGACATAATTTGATGAGTGTAGGACGGATGAACGAACATGGTTATAAGGTCATTTTTGAAGGTTCCAAGTGAACAATCTTGGACAAACCACCGAGTAAGAGAATCATAGCTACAATAGAAATGACAAAAAATAGAATGTTTCCTTTGATATTGAGAAATTTTAATCTGCCACAGTCATATGCCCAAAATGTATCAAGCTCATATGAGACTTGGTTATGGCATCTTAAATATACTCATTTACCATTTAGTAGTCTCAGTAGTTTACAGAAGAAGTCTATGGTCAAATATTTTCCCATTATAAATGAAAAGAAAAACTCTTGTGGGAGTTGTATTTTAGACAAACACCAAAGGGATATTTTTCTCGATGCTTCCTACAGAGAAAAATAACACTTTGAAGTTTGATCTAGTGCATACAGACCTTTGTGGCCCAATGTAAACTCAATCAATAGGAGGAAGATTTTATTTTCTAACAGTCATTGATGATTTTAGCAGGAAAGCTTGGGTGTATTTTCTCAAGCACAATTCAAAGACATTTGAAAAATTCATAGAATTTAAATCTATGACGGAGAAACAGAGTGGAACGTGCATAAAAGTACTCAGATTAGATCGAGGATGTGAGTTTGATTCGAAATAATTTACATCATATTGCAGACATCATGGGATCAAGAGACAATTTACCACAAGATACCCTCCACAACATAATGGGATCATGAAGGCCAAAACTCTGTCATATGAACATTGGGGTGAAGTAGTAGTATGCTCAGTTTATATTTTGAATTTGACACCAACCAAAAGTGTGAAAAATCAAGTTCCTCAAGAATCGTGGAGTGGTATGAGATCTAGTGTTTCTCATTTTAAATGTTTTGGCTGTGTTTTATGCTCATGTTCCCGAAGAGATGAGGAGAAATCTTGATGATAGAAATGAAAAATGTAAATTTGTGGGATATAGTGAGTTGTCTAAAGGATATAGGATGTACAATATTGTTACTAAGAATTTGATAGTTAGTAGAGATGTTAAATTTCGAGAATAAAAACATTGGTATAACCAAACAAATGAAATAATTCTAGATCAGGTTCCTTCTATAAAGGAAGATAAATAGGTGGAAGCTACAGAACAACAAGCTTCTCCACCAAGTCTTCCAAGATTGAAAGTACAAGGCGAAGGAGAACAAACATAGCATAGTTCTTCTTCTTCTAGTAATGATTCGGATCCCACTATATTAAATTTAAAGAACCAAAAAACAAGAATGATCGAGGCGGATATTGGTGGCCACCCACCTGTGCCAAATTCCAACTGGCTCATCTTGATATTTTTTAGTTAAGCACGTTTCTCTGTAATGGGGACATTTCCTGAAACCCTACACAACATCCAAGTGGATAATGATGGCCGCCCACCTATTCCAACTGGATTATTTCAAAAGTTTTCATGTCAGTACATCTTTTTGTACTTTTGAGGCTGTTTTGGGGCCCTAAACAATGTTTTCTTGCCTTTCCATAGTCAAATTGTAGATGAAGTCAGAGTCTGATGGCATAATGTGTAGTTCTCAAAAAGACCTTATCTATAGGCTATCGCACGCCTAAAACATAGATCGTATGCAAAATTTACGACCTCGGGAATTTGATATACTAACTTACCCCAACGAGACGCACATGACTTTTGGTGCTTCATATCCGAGGGTTAGGTTTTTGGATGTCTATGGTTTTGACATTCATGTTTATCATAAAAAATCCTTCAAAGTGTCATTGTACTCATCTTCTTGCGAATGAGCATAGGCATCACATATCTTCTCAGAGATAAAGCTACCACCATTCTAGCAAGCCTTGCACTCTGTATTTTTACAGTCTCTGTACATTTATCTCATTAATAGAAATCATGTATTATTGTATTTCTCTATTTCTGAACATATTTATGTGTATTTCATTGTAATATCTCTGCTTTCATTTCGTTTTGAAAATAATCTGCATCAAAAAATCCTACAAGATATTTATGAGGAGAATGATGACATAGATCAACAAGAAATTTTTTCCTTGTTATCCTATCAACTAGTTTATTTTGAAGAAGCAGTCAAGGAATACAAATGGGTTCATTCAATTAAAAAATAAATTGATGCAATTGAAAGAAGCAACACATGGGATCTTGTACATCTTCCTATAGGTAAAACCAACAGTGGAGTTAAATGGTTTTATAAGACAAAATTCAATGAGAAAGTCAATGTAGAGAAGAATAAGGAAATACTTGTAGCAAAAGGGTTTGCTCAACAACCCGGTATTGACTATGGAGAAACATTTTCTCTAATAACACATTTGGACACTATCAGAGTAGTCTTGGCAGTTGCAGCCCAAAACAAATGGTCAGTCTATCAAATGGGCATTAAATCAGCCTTTCTAAATGGCATTTTAGAGGAAGAAGTTTATGTGCATCAGCCACCAAGATTCAAGATCATAGGTAAAGAGTAAAAAGTGTACAAATTGAAGGAAGCATTGTATGGTTTGAATTCATCTCCAATAACTTGGTACAATTGCATTGTTTCTTATTTTCTCAACAATGGGTTCAATAGAAGCAACAATGAGCCCATGCTTTGCACCAAAAGATACCAAAAAGGCAATATTTTGATAGTTTGTCTCTATGTTGATGACATGAATTATATAGGAAATTTGTTGGTGAATAACTTCAAAGCAACCATGCAAAGTGAATTTGAAATGACTAATCTTGGTCTTATGAAATATTTTCTGGGAATTGAAGTTGAGCAATCTGTAAAAGGAATTTTTATTTATCAACAAAAATATGGCATGGATATTTTGAAAAGTTTTGAAATGAACAAATGCAAGCCAACAGATACACCAATTGAAACAAGTAGAAAACTAAGTAAAAAATATGAAGGAACAACAATTGATTATACTTTTTATAAGAGGCTTGTAGGAATCCTCATGTATCTTACAACTACCCAGCCATATATCATGTATGCACTGAGCTTAATTTCAATATTTTTGGGAAATCCTAAAATCACTCATTGGAAAGTTGGAAAAAGAATTTTGAGGTATATTGTCGGTACAACAAATTATGGAATTTGGTATTCCAATTCAGAAGATGACTCACTTGTTGGATACACAATTAGTGATTTTTTAGGAAGTGTTGATGATAGGAAAAGTACTTTCGGGTACGCATTTCATTTGGGCACATGTTTAATTTCATGGGATTCTAAGAAACAACTCTTCGTCACAATTTCTTCAGAAAAATCAAAGTACGAGGCAACAACTTCAACATCATATCATGTAGTTTGGTTGAGAAGGATCCTTAGTGATCTTACACATGAAGAGAAGGAGCCAAATCCGATATTTTGTGACAACGATTCAACAATTGCATTATCTAAAAATCATGTGTTTCACTGCAAGAGTAAACACATTAACACTCGCTATCATTTCATTTGTGAGCTCGTCAATGATGGTAGAATTATGCTACAGTTTTTTGGTTTCAAAGAATAATTAGCAAATATCTTCACCAAACCATTGAGAAGAAATAATTTTGAATTTCAAAGACAACACTTAGGCATTGTTTGTGTTGATTTTTGTAATGGTCGAAATTAAAGGGGAGTGTTAAATAGAGTAATTTATCCCATTTGCTTTACCAAGTAGATAGTTGATAAGCATCATAAATGTACTAGATGAAATAGGTAGATATGCATTTATTAGGTAGGTGAGAATATGGAGTGTTCCAAGAAAATATCTATTTTTATGTATTTCCATTTTATTTTTTCATATGAATATGAAGAAGAGTTGAACAACTCCATTGTTGTTTGTATGCTCTATTTTTGAAATGTTGGTCTGTTCTTGAGCTTGAACACTTTGGACTAACTATCACAAGGTCTATGATAATTTCCTTTACTTATGCTGGTAATGCGTTGCACCGATATCAAAATGTAAAAACTCATGCGTAAAGTGTGTTTACACGATATCAAAAGACTCTACAACATTCTAGTGCACTATCATGTAACACAAATATTCTTTTATAATTTCTATATAGCATTGATGGTTAGTTAAAAGGATGAGCAAGAGATCCAACCTAACATCATGTCTATCCAGCTTGATAACTTATGTGTTAAGGTGGTGTATATATATTGGAAAGAGCCATATTAAATAAGTTTTTAATCTTTGATACTCTTTCTATGAACCTGATTAAATAGAAATCAAATATTCTTCTTAGTCTTGATAAATGAAAGGTTAAGATTTAGGAAAATAACTTCCTTGGATGTCAAAAGTTGGTCGTTAGTCATCATTGAACATCATTAACATTAATTAGGTAATTACACTTCTTCCACGTTTAATCTAAGCTATCACCATATCTTCCAACACACCTATCACCATATCTCCCACCACACCTATTTCTTTTCAGGACGACAGTTGCAGATGTCATTTTGCTAGCCTACATTTCATTTTTACTATGTGTGGGGTTTTACTGCATGTCGGGTTACTGCATAGGTTTCTTTGGCATCTCTCCAATACAATGGTGGCGGCGGAAATTTACTGTGGGCTTAGATGGAAAGTGTTATTTTTCCTATGGACATTTCATTTTTGTTGTGTGTGTGGTTTGGATGGAAGGTGTCATTTTACGAGAAGACTTTCATTTTTACTCCAAGTGGGGTTTTAGTGCCTATCAGGTCTGTGCTTAGGGATTTTTACTGTCACATGGCATCTTTCCAATAGAATGGTGGGTGGAAATTTTTGTATGTGTCATTTTTCCTGCGAATGTTTCATTTTTACTATGCGTGGGGTTTGGATGGCAGGTGTCATTTTGCCTGCAAACGTTTCATTTACTCTTCCTAGGTTTTCACTACTATGCGGTTCTTTCTTAGGGTTATTTACTACTTCATGGAATCTTTCCAATATAATGGTGGGTGGAAATTTTTGTATTTCTCCATTTCACATGTTTCAATTTTATTATGTCTTCATTTCACATGTTGTTTCAAATAAGTAATGGTTTGAATCATGCATCGCATAGGGATCTATTGCATGGATAGGGTTTCCTGACACTGGGATGGACAAGTTTTTTTATGGGGTATGTGCTTGGTAATGGTATATGCTTGGGTATAAACCTGACTACCATTGAAATTTGACTTGCAATTTTTGATATCTTTACTTGTTCGGTCATTCAGGTAGCTCGGAACCAATACTAGGCATTTGTGAGAAGTAATTAAGAATATGATGTGTGTGTTTTATTTTATATATACACAGGTTTGCAACATTGTGGAAAATTCTTAGTTACGTCCAAGATGAAGTATCTTTCAGTTTATATATTAATTAATTGATTGAATTGAACACTCTTTACTACCTACATGACATATCCTCCATTTTCGTCACCTTGCCTCATGCAAAACCAGGGTTGGGTTGGTTGCAGCGTCTTGATATATTCCTCCACATTCCAATCCATGCACTGAAAATATTCATCAAGCAATATTAAAAAGATAACACTATAAAAAGAAGCATATCCCATACACAGTGATACACACTTGGCTAAGAGTGCCTTGTAACAACAAAGTAAGCACTTCATAAATGGGTCTAAACAAAGGAAACTTTTTGAATTTCAGGGTAAAATTAAAGTTTTAGGTAGTACAGTTCTCTATGCCTGGGAAGATAGCTACCAAGAATTATTTAGCTTACCCTTGAAATGTTAAATTTTGCATCGGATCAAATCTTTCATTGCATTTTTATGCTTTGTTGTTATTTATGTGTATTGCCATAAACATTGTCTTGCAAATATTCTACATCCAAATATTTCCATGAAAATGACAAGAAGTTGTGAAAGATTAAATTGTTAGTATGTATATAGGTTGTTGTATGAGAACTCCTACATCGCTTCTCTTTTCTTTTCATCATTGGGTTCTTCTTCTTTTTAGTAAAATTTTATTTCGTTTCTTAAATTCATCCATTTTTGTTTTCCTAATATCTGCATAACAACTCCAGATTGCAGGTACAAAGTAGTCAGAAGTACTTCTAGAGTGGGAGGATTGCCAAAGGATGAAGTATTCATGGAAAGAGACTCAAGTTCTTAGGTTGTACCCTCTTGTTCAATGAAATTTCCGCGAGGCTATTCAGAATACCTACAAAATGGAAGGTAATACATGCATGAAATCCTTGTAAAAGACTTAAATTTTTTCTACATCACCATGAACTTAAAAGATGTCACACTATGATCGATACATGCAGGTTTATTGGAATGTGAACTCATGCATGAAATCCTTGTAAAAGACTTAAATTTTTTCTACATCACCATGAACTTAAAAGATGTCACACTATGATCGATACATGCAGGTTTATTGGAATGTGAACTCATGCATCCACAATAGTTACTTGTAAGTACTTCAATAACAATTGTTACTTGTAAGTAATTCGATAACTGTATCATTTTCATCAATGAAAAGATAATTTACTATATTGAATTTGTATGCTATGGCTTGATAAACTGAGTATTGGAGAAGTAGAATTACTAGCATTGTGGTGTATATTATTTTTTGTACATTATAAAAAGGTAACAAGGTTGCAATTGGTAGGTGTTCAAAAGTGATTATTGACCGATTTACTAATGCAAATAATCTTCAAGTGGTCTATTTGCAGACATGGATGAGAAAGATAAGAAATCTCAACAGAGAATTTACACAGCGTAAAATTCAACATATATACAGAGGTTTCAACATGGATCTTTTTGACAGAATAGACATGGGTTAATCATACAAATGATTGGAAATCGTTACTGTTATTTTGGAACAGTTTCAAAGAAGATGCAATATTTAATTCTGGTGACTATATATTATAGAGATTTCTAGCTCTATAGGATTGATATGATGAGTTGTAATCTATAAACTGTGTGGCAGCATAAAATGTTTTGAGAGATATGTACTTCTTAAAGTCATGTAACAGAATAATTATATTCTCTAATATAAGTTTTTTAAGTTTTTCCTCCTTTCAAAAAAAAACTGAATATTGGATACTTTAACACCGATACTTTAGTTTTTTTTCAGTTTTTTCTCCTTTCAAAAAAAAACTGAATATCTATTATGTAAGCGAGGATGGATACTTTAACACCGACACTTGGCATAGGTATGATTGATGCGAGGTTACCAGGTGGTGAGGGGTAAACGTGGGAATGATTGTATAACCCCAATGTCCAATGGTGAGCCTTATGGAAGCTCTCGCAGCAAATGAGAACGAGAATACCTTTACAGCAAATGAGAGATATAATTACCATGTTTATGCTGCTCACCATCTGAAGCTCTTACAGCAAATGAGAGATATAATTAAATGGAAGCTCTCGCGGCAAATGAGAACGAGAATACCTTTACAGCAAATGAGAGATATAATTAACATGTTTATGCTGTTCACCAGCTGAGGCTCTTACAGCAAATGAGAACGGGAATACAGCTACAGGGGCATTCTGAGCATCGAACTCGGACATCCCGCACCCGAAGGAAGAAACTGCGCAATATATTTTCAGAGTTTGAACTGATTTATATTTGAAAAAGTAATAAAAATAGGGAAAACAGTGTCAGAAGTGGGATTTGAACCCACGCCCTCAATCGAGGACCAGAACTTGAGTCTGGCGCCTTAGACCACTCGGCCATCCTGACAGAAGAAGAATGTTGAGAGTGGGATTTGAACCCACGCCCTTTCGGACCAGAACCTTAATCTGGCGCCTTAGACCAACTCGGCCATCTCAACAGTTGTGACTAGAAATGGTAGCACAAAGTACTGGCTTGATAGGGTAAATAACCATGTTACCTATGAGGTTAGAAATTCCGAAAATGGGCGCAACGGGCGGGAACGGGCGTTTGCAGGTTTCCTGGCAACTTTCACTTCAAATCTGGGAATTGCCGGGATCTCTGGAGTTGCAGTATTCTATACTGCCGAAGGATAAGCGATACTCTACCCTTCCCGGACTCTTCGTCCTTGTTTACCAAGTTAGACTGCTCTGTTAGTGAGGAAAGGTTTTTTTCGAGGAAGAAACAGATTACAGAGGCTCCGGGTATTGGCGTTGTGGGTAAGAAGCTTTCTCCGAAGGTTGGGGCACAAGTCGGAAACCCAAACGGACAAAGCCATCATTGGTCCTTTGAATGGATATCGAGTTAGAAGAGACAAGTTCTCTTGCCTTGTGCGTGCTGGTGGGTAGGTTATCTTACCGTCTTCGTTGCAACTCGATCATTTCTGAGTGGATGAAGATTACGTGGGAACCCTTTTTAGGGTATTTACCTGATTTGTTAACTCCTCTGAGGGGTTGGTTTGGATTCGTTTTCAGGTCACCAGAAGATAAAACTAAGATACTTGAGAATTTATGGGTATTTGAAGGTGGCAGCATAATGTTAAAAAGATGGAGGCTAAAGTTTGACCCTGCAACTGAATATTTCAGTTATCGGCACTTCTGGGTCTTATTACCTGGCCTATCGTTACAATTGTGGAACAAGAAAGCGATGGAGGCTATCGCGAATGTTTTGGGTAAATTCATTAAGTGTGATGAATAAGCCCTGCAGTCGAAAGACCGAAGAATGGAAAAAAAATTAGTAGAGGTGGACGTGCATGGNCATCTTAAGAGAGACTGTTGTCTTCCTTGGGGAGCACATCCATAAGAACTACATACTAAAGACTCGGTCTCTTATGGATATCCAACAAAGGTGGAGATGCTGGAGCAAGGCACATATCTGGGAGCTTGGGATCTGGACGACTCTCCTACTTTGGCCGATACCTTTGTTGGTAAGTTGGGACATTTTGTTCCTACCTTGTACTGTTCCTTGTCTTCTTTGGAGAGAGACCACCTTGATTCTTATTTTTCTGAAGACATTGTTCCTATTGGGACGAATGTTATTTCAAAGGATAAATGTAACAGGCTAGATTTACATGTGTCTAATTCTGCGCGGGATTTTGGCAGCAGGTTAGTCGCAGATGGACCGACTACTACACAGGTGGATTCTCCTTTGGTTTTTTACTCTATTAGGGATAGGACTCCCTCCCCACATTCTATAGCTTCGACTTTATCTTGCCCTATTCCGAGTTTACCCTTGCTATCTGTTGACTCACCTATCCTAGCTGGTTATGGGGAGCTAGTTGTTAGTGACCACTCCCTGTATATCCTTCTAAAAGACTTAGTTCCCTCACTTATGGAAGTGTCTAGTCCAGTCCCCATTCCAAATTTTTCAAATAACTCAGAGGTCTTACCTGGGGAATCATGCACAGTGGTTGTGGGACCCTCAGCTTCAGTGGGCCCGGAGGATATGAAGCTTGCTTGGTCTCAAGAGTTGGGGCTTGAATTGTCTCCTCTAAAAACTAAGAGTGCATGAAAAAAATCGGGGAGTAAACTCATCCCATCTTCAGGTTATGTTCCTTCCACATTTGACCAGGGGGCGCTTAGAGGCATCAAAGTCATGATTATTCTCTCCTTAAACATAAGAGGGGTAGGAGGACCCCTTAAACTAGCCTCTATGCGAAAACTTATGTATCGGACATCTCCACATGTCATTTTTCTACAAGAGACAATGACGACTGATGTTAAGGCAAGGGATTTCCTGTTTTCTCTCAAACCCGATTGGACGACCTGTGTTGTTAGTTTTGTGGGTAGCTCGAGGGGATTGTTGGTTGCCTGGGCTCTGCGTTACTTTTCTTTCTCTCTGGTTCTCACATGTGGTGGAATTTTGTTGACAGGTATCGGTCTGATAGATAAGAGAAGACTCACTCTATTGAATGTATATGGTCCTTGCAAGGACCGCAAGACCTTCTGAAAAAAAACTTGAAGAAAAAGGTTTGTTAGCACACACAGACCTGATTTTGGCCAGCGATTTAAACTTTACATTAAATTCAGATGAAATTTGGGGAACTTCAACGCTGTCGGATCCATTAGTTGTTTTCTTTAAAGATATCTTTTTTAACTCTCCACTTGTGGATGTGGCACCGACCAAGCTAGTTCCGACGTGGCGCAACGACAGAACGAGAGCATCAAGCATATCAAAGAGATTGGATACATTTTTCATGGTTGCGGACTTGATTGGCCCTACAATAAGGTATCGCTCATGGGTAGATTCTACATATATATCCGACCATGCCCCAATCATACTGCAGATGGATATTGGCACACAAAGAATAAAGTATCCCTTTAAATTTAATCTTGGATGGCTTCACAAAGAGAGTTTTGTTGAGATCATTAGAGAAGTTTGGTTGGTTCGCTTTAACTTAATTGTCGAGGCACAAAGAAGGCTTATCGAAAATCTATCTCTTCTTAAAAGCAAGGTTAAATCTTGGTCATTGGCCAAGCAAGCTAAGGATAAAGAATCTATGACTAGATTGGAAGCAGAATTGGAAAGCATATACATTAGAAAAATGCTGGAAATTATACCTTGGAGCTTGGTCAACACTGCAAACAGTTGGAGACGGAGCGCAACAAGATTCTTTTGGTGGATGAAGAAAATTGGAGGCAGAAAAGTAGAGCTACTTGGATTAAGAGTGGTGAGAAAAATACCAAGATTTTGCATAGATTCGTGAGTTATAAGAGAAATAAAAAATATCTCTGGGATATTATGGATGATTTAGGAAGAGTTTTCACTGGACAGGAAGCCATAAAGACTGAAGCGGTCTCCTATTTCAATTTTTTTTTAAGGATCCGGGGCAGACTACAATCCAGGCCCAACTTGAGGCTATCAGACTGTATCCAAAGTTGGTTTTAGAGGAGGAACTCCCCACATTAGAGCAGGTCATATCCTTGGAAGAGTTATCCACTGTTTTAAAAAGCTTTTCCAAGGACAAGAGCCTTGGTCCAGATGGATGTACAATTGACCTCTTCCTTTTATTTTTTGGTTTGATGGGTCCTGATCTTCTAGTGTTAGTTGAGGACTCTCGAATCTGTGGTGAAGTTATCAGGCCGATAAACTCCACATTCATTGCTCTTATCCCAAAAACAAATCTCCCTTCCACCTTTCAGGATTTTCAGCCTATAACACGTTGTAACCTTCTGTATAAGATTATTACAAAAATTATTGTGAGGAGGATTCGGCCAATTCTTTCCAGGTCCTTATGAGATGCTCAGTTGGGTTTCTTAAAGGGCTGCCATATTCTCTATGCCATCGAAACAACACAGGAGTGCTTGCATAGCATAAAAGCAAAGAAACTACAGGCAATCATCTCAAAATTGGACCTTAAGAAGGGTTATGACTATATAAATTTGGATTATGTTAGATTGATGCTTCTTCACTGTGGATTTGATCATCTCATGACTAAATGGATTATGGGCACAGTAACTTCTGCTACATTTTCCATTATGATAAATGGTGAACCTACAAAGATTTTTAGCAGTGAGAGGGGTTTGCGCTATGGATGCTCTTTGTCTCCACTTTTATTTATTATGGTGATGGAGGGACTGAGCCTTTCTTTGGGCAAAAAGATTTTAGCAAGAACACTGACAGGTATAAAAGTCTCACGATTGATTAGCATTTTAGATATCATGTTTGTTGATGGCATGATTATAATGACTAAGGAATCCTTCACAGAGTGGCAAGAGATTCATTCTCTTTTATATTCTTTTTGTGGTGCCTCTAGGCTGGAGATTAATGTTAATAAGTCAATTTTCCATCATTTTGGCACTTCACAAATCCTACTTGATAATTTGAATGCCTTGTTTCACTTTGGCATTATGAATTTAGAAGCAGGGTTTAAATATATTGGCTATTTCCTGAAGATAAGTCGGTATAAGGAGGTTGATTGGCTTTGGTTGACACAAAAATGTGAGACGAGAATCAATCATTGGTGAAATTGATTCCTATCAACCTGCGCATCTATCAACCATATGGCTTACATCAGTTAGATACAATAAATGCATGTCTAACCAAACATCCATGTTTAATTGATTTGTCTCAACTAAAGGCTAAATGTTAGGATCTAAAAACTGCCCACATTCCATGTTGGGAAATTCGTTCATACCATTCAACAATCTCCACCTTGACAACACTTTACCTAAATATCATGCCTAGTCTTATTCATCATCTCTTCTAAGCCAAGAGAATCCGAGCACCATTGCAACTTCTCTATCAGTACTGGTTTTGTGAACATATATGCACAATTCTCTTTTGTATGGACTTTTTCCAAAGACATTCCTCTTTCATCAACAACCTATCTTACAAAATGGTATTTAATAGGAATATGTTTTGTCTTACTATGATAAGCCATATTTTTAGCCAAATGATTTGCACTTTGACTATCACAAAACAATTTTAGCTTGTCCTGCATCCTTCAAAACTCACCTAGTAAACCTTTTAACCAGATTGATTCTTTACAAGCATGTGAAGAAGCTACATATTCTTCCTCTATAGTGGATAAAGAAACAATATTATGAAGCTTTGACATCCAACTGATAACTCCACTTGCAAGATTAAAGACATATCTTGAAGTTGATCTCCTCTTATCTAAGTCACCTACAAAATCAGAATCGACATATCCATAGACTAAATCACTACCACTATTATAGGAGATACAATAACTACTTGTGCCTTTCAAATACCGAAGCACCCATTTCACTGCTTCCCAATGCTCTTTTCCTAGATTTTCCATGTACCAACTAACAACACCCACTGCATGTGAAATATCTTGTCTTGTACTAACCATCGCATACATTAGACTCCTTACTGCATCAACATACGGTACACGAGAAATATTATCATTTTCTTCATCAATACTAGGACATAAACTTGAAGAAAGATTAAAATGAGAAGCCAAAGGGATTGAAACTGGTTTCACATTGTTCATACTGAACCTGATAAGTATTTTCTCCACATACTTTTGTTGTGATAACCAGATATTACCATTTTTCTATCTCTGTGTACTTGCATGCCCAAGATTTGTTTTGATTCTCCTAGATCTTTCATATCAAACATCTTAGCCATCTAAACCTTTAACTTGTTGATTTATGCCATGCTATGGATTGCTACCAGCATATCGTCAACATATAGCACCAAAATAATGAATATGTAATTATACAACATTTTGAAATAAACACAATGATCATACTCACTCCTTGTATAATTATGGCTCACCATGAAAGGATCAGACTTCTTGTACCATTGCCTAAGAGATTGCCTCAAACCATACAATGAATTCTTGAGTTTGCAAACAAATATTTTCCTATGATCCTAAACAAACCCTTTTGGTTGTTCCAAGTATATTTCTTCGTCTAAATCTCCATGTAAAAATTTTGTTTTAACCTCTCGCTACTCTAATTCCAGATTAAATAAAGCAACTAGTGCCAACACAACCCAAATTGAAACAAGTTTAACTACTGGTGAAAATATTTCATGGAAATCAATACCTTCCTTCTGTGAATAGCTTTTTGCCACCAGTATTCCTTTGTACCTCTCACCCTTATCATCAACACCCCATTTTAGTTTATAGACCCATTTGTAACCTACAATTTTCTTGTCTTTTGGGAGTTCTACCAGGTCCCATGTTCCGTTCCTTTCTAAGGCATCGATTTCATATTTCATTGCTTCTTTCCATTTTTCACTATCAAACACCTCCATTGCTTCGTGATAGCAGGTAGGCTCCTCATTATTAGTAATCAAAGAAACAAATGAGACAAAAGCATCATACCTTCTAGGAGGATTCCTGACCCTTGTAGATCTCCTTAAAGATGATTGTGGTATATCCACATTTTCATGATTATTATCTGCATCCATAGTTTCGTCTAGAAGAACATCTTCATGGACATCCACATGAACCTCTTGATGTTCATCTTATTTTGTAGATGAATGAGTCTTAAACTGTATCTATTGAGTTTGTGGTCCCTGCACCTATTTCATTTCAACATCTACATCTGATTTTATAAAATTGATTCATCAAATATTACATCCATGTTAATGGAGATTTTGTGGGAAGTAGGTTCCCACAATCTATATCCCTTAATTCTATTATCACACCCGACAAAGATAAGCTTTTTAGATTTTGGATCTAATTTAGAATGTTGATACTTAGGTATAATAGCATAGGCTTCACAACCGAAAATATTAAGGTTTGAATAATCAAAAAAGTGACTAGTCTGTACCTCTTCTGGAATCTTACATTCAATTGTCGTGGATGGTGATCGGTTAACAAAATAACAAGATGTAGAAATTGCTTCTACCCACAAATCCTCTTGCAACTTGGCATTACTCAGAATGCTCCTTTCTATCTCTACAAGAGTCTTATTCATGCGTTCAACAACACATTTTTGCTAAGGAGTATAAGTAATAGTTGTATGCCTCTCAATCTCCTCTTCCTTGCAATAGTTTTCAAATTCCATAGATGTGTATTCACCTCCATTATCATTTCTTAAACATTTTATAGACCTACCATTCCTCTTTTCAATCAAATATCTAAACTTCTTAAAGACAATAAAAACATCAACTCTTATTTTTAACATACAGCCACACCTTCTATTGATGCTTGAATCCATCAGGACGGAAACGAAAATCTCATGAGGACATTAGGCCTCCTTCCTTTTTAGAGAGGCGGTTCTCCTCTTTGGCTAAAAAATATACCTTTGAATATCTTGGATTAGGAGAGTGCTAGGCAACAAACCCTAAATCTTTATTTCTTGAGATTATGAAATAAAATGGTTCATTAAAAACTTGAATACAATCTTTATTAGGGATGATTTTAAGGATGGTTTTTTTTTTTTTAAATGTAGAAACCTTGGCAAATCTTGTTAATCCTTCATATGCCAACTATAGATGTTTGGCGATATTTTTGTAAAAATATTCAAATTTATAAGGATTTTATACAGTTTTTATAAAATTTTGGCGATTTTTAAGGTAAAATAATTTTATCCTATAGAATTTGGGCGAATCATTTTTAAAATAGCGAATCTCGTTTTTGGAAAAACCATGGAAAATTAGCCCATGAGTAAAATTTATCCCCTAAAATAATCCATGAGATTCTTTATATGCACCAAGAGTCTTTTTACAATAAGAAAAGATTGAAGGAGGGCGTCAACATCAGAATTAAATTGTGATCAGCATCAGACACAATCTTCTTAATCATAGATCTTCTTCTTAAGAAATAGGAGATAATAATTTGATCATCTCAAAGAATTTTAAAATATTACTGCTATCAAGATCAAAAGAGAATTCGATAGGTCAACCTCAAATATCTCATAATAAAACTCAAAGTTACAAGATACAAATAAGATCAACCCCGAAGCAATTCATTGTGGAGTTTATTCATGAAAAATGTTCTTCATTAAAAAATATTTTATAGTCGTGTATATGACTGTAAATACTCCATTATTGTACAAGAAAAGTATGTAGAAGAATACAAAAAAAACACTCAACAACTCAACCTTGTGCCCAACTATGAGACTCAAGAATAAAGCTACGAGAAATGGTGTAGAATAATAGAAAGAGTGGAGAAGATGGAGATCTATTTTCATTGATACAATATTAGCTATACATTCATGGATGTACACTCTCATACTTTTGATCCTTTGCCCTGCCTCTCTGACAATTCTAATTATTGGAACCCTTGATGGCTCTCTTCTCTTTTTAAGAAGAGATTTTCTAATTACTTGAGTAGTTAGGGTTTTCTTCCTCTCTTGAAATTCACGTAGAAGTTTCTTCTTGAAACATTCAATTTAATTAGTTCCTCATTAATTCCTAATTAATGAAATGATATCATGAATATACAAAAATCTAAAATAGGTCCCTTTCTCTTTTTAATAAAAGTTTTTAAATAAACTTTTATTTTCACAATTTAATTAATTTCTCATTCAAAATAGGAGGATTGCGTTTTAATTTTCTAGGAATGATAATCAAATTTGTATCCATGTAAATCACTTTTGATGTGATCTTCATCGTCTTATTTTTCCAACAATATAAATTTGGCACAAATTTGTTTCCCAGATCTCAAGATATGAGCTTGTGAAGTTGAGTTGTCACACAAACCCATTAAAAATGAAGCTGACTGATATTTTATTTTCTGAGAAAAATATTTAAAATTTCAATACTTGAAACATCTACCACCATCTTCTACATCGAAATACATTTCCAATGGTATAAATTTTGCATGATTCTGACACCCATAGCTCAAGTTATGGCCTGTGCAAGATCGTGACTCAGCCATCGTCGATTTGATGTCTTGGGGAAATCGCAGCCTTTGATTTCAAATTCGTTTCTCCCTCTTTCACATTTCAACTTTTTATTCATAAATATTATCCCACATTCATTGGGATATTACAAATATTCATGGTATACAATACTAAGTGTTTCATACACTTAGCAAAAAACAAAGAAGAGAAGAAATTATGGAGCTTGGAGAATTCGACCCTTGGAAAGTTGTTGAATAAAATAATAATTTTTTGGCACCCCATCATCGTCCACCTCATGCCTAGTCAGCACCAAGGCATCACCGAGTCATTGTCAATTCATATCCCACATGTCATATACTCATTAGATTGCAAATATAACCAATAATATGTCGCCATATGTCGCAAATTGTATGTTGCCATGTGTCTCCAATGTTGAGTTGTCATGTGTCATGACCTCATTCATTGCCATGTGTCATTCTCATTCATTGGTTTTAATGCCTTGGAATATCTTCGATAATTTGGCTAAGTATGGGAGACGAGATGATAAGGGAGGAGGGAAAATTGTGGGTAGCGGAAGTCGAGGGGGTAGTTTGTAGGCTGCAGGGATGGGTTGGCAGGTTGGGGAGTTAAGTGAGTAAGGAAGTGAGAGATTACTGGTGTCCACCCACCCACGCCCTATATTAATTAAAAAAAAAAAAAAAGTAGGGAGAGGATAAGGAGATGAGAGGGGGCATGTAATGTACCCCAAATTTCACAAAAATAATTTTTTTTTTTAAAGGGGAACACTATCATCTAAAATGAAACACAAATGTCATGACAAAATGAATAATTTAATCTTAATCCAGTTAACGTATATCTATACCTAGCAAAGTCATAACTCCTTCTAAATGGTGTGAAAGGGATCTTAAGATCCATACCCTGTTTGTCCCTAGTCGTTGCTACTAGCATTATCAATGTACTTGTTAATATAATAATGGCTAGGCCTGTCAAGGTCAATATCCTAGTCCTAACCGGTGGAACCCACCATATAAGTCCTAGCTATGTTACTAAAACATATCACAAGGCACTTATAATAAAACAAAAACTATACACCATACTAAAACTATACTTTAAGTAATTCATACTTGAACACTAGTGTGCATTGAGAAAGGGGCTAGGTCCTAACCACAAAGTCCTAACTTTCGTGCTAAGGGTTTGGGTGAGGTTCTGAAGTGCTTCTATATGTTTAAATAAACTTAGAATTAAACGCATATAGTTGAAGCCTTGTTTACATATAACCCGAGTCTGCATCAACCATAACTTCTAGCTTATACACAATCCGAGAAGCATTAACGAGCCGACTATCGGACAATCGAATCCTAGCCTTGAAGACCAGAACTTTCAGTGGTCCAAAGCATATTCATATTATTCATCTCCTTCTACACAAAAAGACGTAATCTAGGCATCCGAAATTGATTGCACAAGGTGCGTTCCTGAGGGATTTGACTGCAAAGAACTTGTTGAATGGTGCGTTGAGAAGTAAACATTGAGCCACAGAATTATACAACTCCAAGATCATTCCCCCGTTTCCCTTTCACTGCAAGTTTTTCACGGGATGTTGAAGCTCCCAGAGCCAACACTTACCTTCAAAAGAGAAGAATTGTTTAAGAGACTCACATAGATAGATCTAGCATGAGGTACTAATGAGGTATAATACCCTAAATTAATTCTCAACTCAATGTTTCTAACAAAGCAACAATTTGATGAACAAGTTGAGATATTCAAAGGGTTATCAGTTGAAATTTTTTATTGCATACTCTAATATAATGAAGATGAAATAGACAATTGGCTAGTTGATTATTCCATGAAAAATCAAGATATTGAGGAAGTAGTACGTAGTGTTTCTCTTGACTTAAGAGACTTGGAAGGTGAATTATTCAACATTAAAATTAGCCATGAAATAAACTTTGCACCAATGAAAAGTTATATTGAAGATTGGTTCAGAAAGGAAATCGAAAAATTAACCAAAGAAGGGAAAGAAACAATTGAGATGGTTCCTATAATCGTTAATGAAGATAATAATAGAACAATAGGAAACAAGTGAAGAGAGGAGATACCATCATAATAAGTTCATGATGATCATATCTTTCTTTGTTTATCAAGTTTTCACCCAGTTACTCTGCTTCTTTAACTATAAAGGTTTAATCGTAATCTAATAACTTCTCTCTGTCTTCTTTCCAGGTCTTTTTACTCTATCATCGCCCACCATCCTCCTTCTACAACTTACTTCTTGTTCATATTTTCTTTATGTTCCATGGGAGCTCCAATCCTAGTCCTAAGGACAAATGCATTTAAATTTCAAGGCTTTGTAACAAACTATATATTTTTCATAAATCCCAACAGAACTATTTTTGGATCCGTTTTGACTGTACTTTGTAACTATGAGTTTTGAGTATAAAGTATTTGATATTGATCTATCATTATCTTTATTTGAGCTCCCCATGTTTTTAGTCTATTAAATTTATCATATGCATGCAAACCATCTTCTTTTATTTTATGTGATCATCAATCTTTAGTTTAACTATGATGGATGTGAGGAAATTTTGTCTATCTTTTTCAAGTGTATGAAGTGTGTAGTTCCTCGTAATTTCTTAGGAACTCTCTTTAAAAAACAAAACATTTTTTTTCTTGTTATTTTTTCTTGCAACCTTTATGTTTCTTTGATTATCACGACAAACTTTTGCAAAGTCCTATATTCTAAAAATCTAGAGTTCCAAGAAAATCTTAAAACAAAGAGGAGTACCACCTCTATAAAAACACAGGGGGATTTGTATCCCCGTGAGGTTTCCGTTTCGTACATGACGGATTCAAGCGTCAACAAACTGTCTAGGTGGTTTGAACAAAGTGATATAAGTTATCATTGAAATCAACTTTAATGGTAGTTATAGCCAACTTCAACTTATTCATGGAAACATAATGTAGATTTCTTATCGGATGATAGTTGTTTAGTTTAACTTAATCCGTTACCATCATACATTTGGCATTCCATAAGAGGAGGACAACGCCTCAATTAGTTCCACGATTGTGAAAGTACACTTATTATGGATCAAATCAACAACACAACCACTATTGATGGTAGTCGTTGTTGCAAGTATTTCATTCATATATTCTAGATTATTTGTTCCCTCATCTGCCAGCACCTTACAGTGGCACTTTCCAACATTTCAAGATTGAATATTTTTTTGGTATTTTTTCAATCTATATATATTTTTAAGATCTATAAGTGATTCTCACACGTACACTTAGCTTCTCTCTACTAATATAGAAATTATACCAAAAAATATAATAGGTATTGGTGTAAAGATAGATAGACCAACAATGAAATTATTAAATATAATATTTTAAGTAATTAAACAACCTACTGTATTTACCTAATTACTTTGATTCATAAATCTCTTGTGAAATTCGTAGTGCAATTAAACAACCTATTGTTTTTACCTAATCACTTTGATTGATAAATCTCCCATGAAATTCGTAGTGTAGTGGTAATGCATTCCAACCAAACCAAAGTTTCTAAACAATATTAATAACAATTATATGTTATATAAGTTAAAAACAAAAAATAGAAGTGGTGTAAGTGAAGTTTCATCTGTGTGATGATCTAGTCGGGGTTTGGTTTGTCCCGTCAACTTATGTGGTAGATTCTTGTATGATATTGAAACTCTTTTCTGAATAATATTTTGATATTTCTTAAACATAAATAATAACCAAAATTACTCACAACTTTGTGTTAAATGGAGTAATTTCTCCCATTTACTTGACCAAGTAGATAGTTGATAGGAATCATAAATGCACTAGATGAAATAGGTGGATATGCATTTATTAGGTAGGTGAGAAGATGGAGTGTTCTAGGAAAATATCTAGTTTTATGTATTTGCATTTTAGTTTTTCATATGAATATGGGGAAGAGATAAACAACTCCATTGTTGTTGTGTGTGTATGCTCTCTTTTTGAAATGCTTGCCTCTTCATGAACTTGAACATAGTAGAGAAGAATTAAGAATATTCGAATATGGGAGAGGAATTTGTAGGTTGCAGTGATTTTTCAAGCTTGATTGAGGAACAACACAAAGAGGAGAATTGAGGGCAGCGTTGGTCAAAATTTGAGGAAGGAATGATTTCAAAAAATTGTGTTTTTTTGGAGTTGGTCGCCGCCAGCTAGTGACCAGGGAGAGACCACCCTTTAGGGTCGCCCCCAAATAAATAACAACGCGTGACCACCCCCTGACACTTCCGCGCAATCAATTTATACTTCTAGTCTCCCACAAGGAGTGGACAGGGCGCGACTAGGTTGAGAAAAGTTCTGGGTTTGGCCTCTTTCGACATAAGAAAAGGTTTTTTGGTCGATATCTACACCAGAAAGGGGGAGCCGACTGCTAGTATCAGTTCCATGGCATCTATAAATAGTCTGAAATTGTCAGGAGGACCGATTTTAACAGGCAAAAATTATGATGTATGGTTCATCAATATGAAAAATTTCCTCTGGTCAAAAAATGTTTGGGAAGCAATAGTTAATGGGTTCATAGAACCAGATCACAAATGCACAGAGAAATATTGTCGGAGAACTCTGGAAGAAGTACAACAAAACGTTATGCCTCATCCCACAAGGGTTAGAGGAATATATGTTCCCTAAGGTAGCAACAACAAATCATGCCAAAAATGTATGGGATACTCTTGAAACTGCTTATAAAGGCACAGATAAAGTAAAAACTGTAAAGTTGCAGACACACATGAAGAGTTTTGAGACTCTTTAGATGAAGGATTCAAATTATGTGGATCCCTTTATGACCCATTGCACTAGCATCGTCAATCAGTTGTGCACGCATGGAGAAGACATTCTAGATCAAAAGTTCATGTAGAAGGTACTTTGAAGTATTCCCTATAAGTTTAATATGGTTGTGGTTACCATAGAAGAGTTGAAAGACCTGTCAACACTGACCGTTGAAGAACTCATGGGATCTTTGTTAAATCATGATAATAGGTTCAGTCCAAATACTGAATCTTTGGAGAATGCATTTCAGTGTGAGGCCTCCATAATTAGACGTAGAGGTCGAGGGAATAGAAGTAGATGCAGAAAAGGCAGAGGACACTCTCAAACATGATAGGTCAACTTTAGAATACTCATAAGAGAGTGAATAGTCGGAACAACCACAGAGAAACTCTCAGAACCAGAGGGGGGGAGGAAAAAATTTTAATCATCCAAGGTGGACTAACAAATCAAGGATCTAGTGCTATTATTGCAAGAAATTTGGTCGCTACGAAATGGAATGAAAAAATAAGTAATCAGATCTTAATAAGGGAAGATAAAATGTTACCAACACTGAAGAAGGAATATCTAAATCACTTTTCTTCTCATGTCAAGTCACAGAAGAAGCTAGCAATAACTAATATCTGGTTTTTGGATAGTGGCTGCTGCAATCATATGACATGTAAAAGACATTTTTTTTCTAGTTTAGATAGCTCTGACACATCTTAAATTAAATTGGGAGATGATTATCAAAAGAAAGTCTTAGGAAAGGGTGTAGTTTTTGTATTGACCAAGCAAGATAAAAAGAAGGATATTCATGATGTTTATTATGTACCTAGTCTTAGACATAATCTGATGAGTGTAGGATGGATGAATGAACATGGTTATAAGGTCATTTTTGAAGGTTCCAAGTGAACAATCTTGGACAAACCACCCAGTAAGAGAATCATAGCTACAATAGAAATGACAAAAAATAGAATGTTTCCTTTGATATTGAGAAATTTTAATCTACCACAGTCATATGCCCAAAATGTATCAAGCTCATATAAGACTTGGTTATGGCATCTTAGATATGGTCATTTACCATTTAGTAGTCTCAGTATTTTACAGAAAAAGTCTATGGTCAAATACTTTCCCATTATAAATGAATAGAAAAACTCTTGTGGGAGTTGTATTTTGGACAAACACCAAAAGGATATTTTTCTCAATCCTTCCTACAGAGAAAAAGAACACTTTGAAGTTTGATCTAGTGCATACAGACCTTTGTGGCCGAATGGAAACTCAATCAATAGGAGGAAGATTTTATTTTCTAACATTCATTGATGATTTTAGCAGGAAAGCTTGGGCGTATTTTCTCAAGCACAATTTAGAGACATTTGAAAAATTCATAGAATTTAAATCTATGACGGAGAAACAGAGTGGAAAGTGCATAAAAGTACTCAGATCAGATCGAGGATGTGAGATTGATTCAAAATAATTTACATCATATTGCAGGCATCATGGGATCAAGAGACAGTTTACCACAAGATACACTCCACAACATAATGGAATCATGAAGGCCAAAAATCTGTCATGTGAACACTGGGGTGAAGTAGTAGTATGCTCAGTTTATATTTTGAATTTGTCACCAACCAAAAGTGTGAAAAATAAAGTTCCTCAAGAATCGTGGAGTGGTATGAGATCTAGTATTTCTCATTTTAAATGTTTTGGCTGTGTCTTATGCTCATGTTCCCGAAGAGTCGAGGAGAAACCTTGATGATAGAAATGAAAAATGTAAACTTGTGGGATATAGTGAGTTGTCTAAAGCATATAGGATGTACAATACTGTTACTAAGAATTTGATAGTTAGTAACTCGATGTTAAATTTCGAGAATAAAAACATTGGTCTAGCCAAACAAATGAAATAATTGTAGATCAGGTTCCTTCTATAAAGGAAGATAAATAGGTGGAAGCTACAGAACAACAAGCTTCTCCACCAAGTCTTCTAAGATTGCAAGTACAAGTCCAAGGAGAACAAACATAGCATAGTTATTCTTCTTCTAGTAATGATTCGTATCCCACTATATTAAATTTAAGGAACCAAAAAACAAGAATGATCGAGGTGGATATTGGTGGCCACCCACCTGTGCCAAATTCCAACTGGCTCATCTTGATATTTTTTAGTTCAGCACATTTCTCTGTAATGGGGACATTTCATTCTAATTGTGGGTTCTACACTTCTGGGGCTTTCCTGAAACCCTACACAACATCCAGGTGGATAATGGTGGCCGCCCACCTATTCCAACTAGCTTATTTCGGAAGTTTTCATGTCAGTACATCTTTTTGTACTTTCAAGGATGTTTTGGGGCCCAAAACAATGTTTTCTTTCCTTTCCATAGTCAAATTGTAGATGAAGTCAGATTCTGATGGCATAATGTGTAGTTCTCAAAAAGACCTTTCCTATAGGCTATCGCACGCCTAAAACATAGATCGTATGCAAAATTTATGACCCCGGGAAGTTGATATTCTAACTTACCCCAACGAGACCCACTTGACTTTTGGTGCTTCATATCCTAGGGTTAGGTTTTTGGATGTCTATGGTTTTGACATTCTTGTTTATCATAAAAAATCCTTCAAAGTGACATTGTACTCATCTTCTTGCGAATGAGCGTAGGCGTCACATATCTTCTCAGAGATAAAGCTGCCACCATTCTAGAAAGCCTTGCACTCTGTATTTTTACAGTCTCTGTACATTTATTTCATTAACAGAAATCATGTATTGTTGTATTTCTCTGTTTCTGACAATATTTATGTGTATTTCATTGTAATATCTCTTCTTTCATTTCGTTTTAAAATAATCTGCATCAAAAAATCCTGCAAGATATTTATGAGGAGAATGATGACATAGATCAACAAGAAGTTTTTTCCTTGTTATCCTATCAACTAGTTTATTTTGAAGAAGCAGTCAAGGAATACAAATGGGTTCATTCAATTAACAAATAAATTGATGCAATTGAAAGAAGCAACACATGGGATCTTGTACATCTTCCTATAGGTAAAACCAACAGTGGAGTTAAATGGTTTTATAAGACAAAATTAAATGAGAAAGTCAATGTAGAGAAGAATAAGGAAAGACTTCTAGAAAAAGGGTTTGTTCAACAACCTGGTATTGACTATGGAGAAACATTTTCTCTAATACCACGTTTGGATACTATCAGAGTAGTCTTGGCAGTTGCATCCAAAAACAAATGGTCAATCTATCAAATGGGCATTAAATCAGCCTTTCTAAATGACATTTTAGAGGAAGAAGTTTATGTGCATCAGCCACCAAGATTCCAGATCATAGGTAAAGAGTACAAAGTGTACAAATTGAAGGAAGCACTGTACAGTTTGAAGTCATCTCCAATAACTTGGTACAATTGCATTGCTTCTTATTTTCTCAACAATGGGTTCAATAGAAGCAACAATGAGCCCATGCTTTGCACCAAAAGATACCAAAAAGGTAATATTTTGATAGTTTGTCTCTATGTTGATGACATGAATTATATAGGAAATTTGTTGNTTTTAAAATAATCTGCATCAAAAAATCCTGCAAGATATTTATGAGGAGAATGATGACATAGATCAACAAGAAGTTTTTTCCTTGTTATCCTATCAACTAGTTTATTTTGAAGAAGCAGTCAAGGAATACAAATGGGTTCATTCAATTAACAAATAAATTGATGCAATTGAAAGAAGCAACACATGGGATCTTGTACATCTTCCTATAGGTAAAACCAACAGTGGAGTTAAATGGTTTTATAAGACAAAATTAAATGAGAAAGTCAATGTAGAGAAGAATAAGGAAAGACTTCTAGAAAAAGGGTTTGTTCAACAACCTGGTATTGACTATGGAGAAACATTTTCTCTAATACCACGTTTGGATACTATCAGAGTAGTCTTGGCAGTTGCATCCAAAAACAAATGGTCAATCTATCAAATGGGCATTAAATCAGCCTTTCTAAATGACATTTTAGAGGAAGAAGTTTATGTGCATCAGCCACCAAGATTCCAGATCATAGGTAAAGAGTACAAAGTGTACAAATTGAAGGAAGCACTGTACAGTTTGAAGTCATCTCCAATAACTTGGTACAATTGCATTGCTTCTTATTTTCTCAACAATGGGTTCAATAGAAGCAACAATGAGCCCATGCTTTGCACCAAAAGATACCAAAAAGGTAATATTTTGATAGTTTGTCTCTATGTTGATGACATGAATTATATAGGAAATTTGTTGTTGAATAACTTCAAAGCAACCATGCAAAGTGAATTTGAAATGACTAATCTTTGTCTTATAAAATATTTTATGGGAATTGAAGTTGAGCAATTTGTAAAAGGAATTTTTATTTGACAGCAAAAATATGGCACAGATATTTTGAAAAGTTTCGAAATGAACAAATGCAAGCCAACAGATACACCAATTGAAACAGGTATAAAACTAAGTAAAAAATATGAAGGAACAACAATTGATTATACTTTTTATAAGAGGCTGTAGAAATCCTCATGTATCTTACAACTACCCAGTCATATATCATGTATGGACTGAGCTTAATTTCAATATTTTTGGAAAATCCTAAAATCACTCATTGGAAAGTTGGAAAAAGAATTTTGAGGTATATTGTCGGTACAACAAATTATGGAATTTGGTATTCCCATTCAGAAGATGACTCACTTGTTGGATACACAATTATTGATTTTTCAGGAAGTGTTGAGGATAGGAAAAGTACTTTCGGGTGCGCATTTCATTTGGGCACAGGTTTAATTTCATGGGATTCTAAGAAACAACTCTTCGTCAAAATTTCTTCAGAAAAATCAAACTACGAGGCAACAACTTCAACATCATATCATGTAGTTTGGTTGAGAATGATCCTTAGTGATCTTACACATGAAGAGAAGGAGCCAAATCCTATATTTTGTGACAACGATTCAACAATTGCATTATCTAAAAATCATGTATTTCACTGCAAGAGTAAACACATTGACACTCGCTATCATTTCATTTGCGAGCTCGTCAACGATGGTAGAATTATGCTACAGTTTTGTGGTTTCAAAGAATAATTAGCAGATATCTTCACCAAGCCATTGGGAAGAAATACTTTTGAATTTCAAAGACAACACTTAGGCATTGTTTGTGTTGATTTTTGTAATGGTCGAAATTAAAGGGGAGTGTTAAATGGACTAATTTATCCCATTTGCTTTACCAAGTAGATAGTTGATAGGCATCATAAATGTACTAGATGAAATAGGTAGATATGAATTTATTAGATAGGTGAGAATATGGAGTGTTCCAGGAAAATATCTAGTTTTATGTATTTCCATTTTATTTTTTCATATGAATATGAAGAAGAGTTGAACAATTCCATTGTTGTTTGTATGCTCTATTTTTTAAATGTTGGCATGTTCTTGAGCTTGAACACTTTGGAGTAACTATCACAAGGTCTATGATAATTTCCTTTACTTATGCTGGTAACGCGTTGCACCGATATCAAAATGTAAAAACTCATGCGTAAAGTGTGTTTACAAGATATCAAAAGACTTTACAACATTCTAGTGCACTATCATGTAACACAAATATTCTTTTATAATTTCTATATAGCATTGATGGTTAGTTAAAAGGATGAGCAAAAGACCCAACCTAACATCATGTCTATCCAGCTGGATAACTTATGTGGTTAAGGTGGTGTATATATATTGGAAAGAGCCATATTAAATAAGTTTTTTATGTTTTTAATCTTTGATACTCTTTCTATGAACCTGATTAAATAGAAATCAAATATTCTTCTTAATTTTGATAAATGAAAGGTTAAGATTTAGGAAAATAATTTCCTTGAATGTCAAAAGTTCGTCGTTAGTCATCATTGAACATCATTAACATTAATTAGGTAATTACACTTCTTCCACGTTTAATCTAAGCTATCACCATATCTTCCAACACACCTATCGCCATATCTCCCACCACACCTATTTCTTTTCAGGACGACAATTGTAGATGTCATTTTGCTAGCCTACATTTCATTTTTACTATGTGTGGGGTTTTACTGCATGTCGGGTTACTTCATAGGTTTCTTTGGCATCTCTCCAATACAATGGTGGCGGCGGAAATTTATTGTGGGCTTGGATGGAAAGTGTTATTTTTTCTATGGACATTTCATTTTTGTTGTGCGTGTGGTTTGGATGGAAGGTGTCATTTTACGAGAAGACGTTTCATTTTTACTCCAAGTGGGGTTTTAGTGCCTATCAGGTTCCTACTTAGGGATTTTTACTGCCGCATGGCATCTTTCCAATAGAATGGTGGGTGGAAATTTTTGTATGTGTCATTTTTCCTGCGAATGTTTCATTTTTACTATGCATGGGGTTTGGATGGAGGGTGTCATTTTGCCTGCAAACGTTTCATTTACTCTTCCTAGATTTTCACTACTATGCGGTTCTTTCTTAGGGTTATTTACTACTTCATGGAATCTTTCCAATATAATGGTGGGTGGAAATTTTTGTATTTCTCCATTTCACATGTTTCAATTTTCTTATGTCTTCATTTCACATGTTGTTTCAAATAAGTAATGGTTTGAATCATGCATCGCATAGGGATATATTGCATGGATAGGGTTTCCTAATACTGGGATGGACAAGTTTTTTTATGGGGTATGTGCTTGGTAATGGTATATGCTTGGGTATAGACCTGACTACCATTGAAATTTGACTTGCAATTTTTTATATCTTTACTTGTTATACACACTTGGCTAAGAGTGCCTTGTAACAACAAAGTAAGCACTTCAAAAATGGGTCTAAACAAACGCAACTTTTTGAATTTCAGGGTAAAATTAAAGTTTTAGGTAGTACATTTCTCTATACTTGGGAAGATAGCTACCAAGAATTATTTAGCTTACAAAGGGTAAGCTAATTTTCATTTACACTAGAATAAGAATAAAAAAAAATGAGAAATGTTAAATTTTACATCGGATCAAATCTTTCATTGCATTTTTATGCATGTTGTTATTTATGTAATGCCATAAACATTGTCTTGCAAATATTCTACATCCAAATATTGCCATGAAAATGACAACAAGCTGTGAAAGATTTGTTGTACGAGAAATCTTACATCGCTTCTCTTTTCCTTTCATCATTGGGTTCTTCTTCTTTTTAGTAAAATTTTATTTCATTTCTTAAATTCATCCATTTTTGTTTTCCTAATATCTGCATAACAACTCCAGATTGCAGGTACAAAGTAGTCAGAAGTACTTCTAGAGTGGAGGATTGACAAACGATGAAGTATTAATGGAAAGAGACTCAAGTGCTTAGGTTGTACCCTCTCGTTCAATGAAATTTCCGCAAGGCTATTCAGAATACCTACAAAATGGAAGGTAATACATGCATGAAATCCTTGTAAAAGACTTAAATTTTTTCTACATCACCATGAACTTAAAAGATGTCACACTATGATCGATACATGCAGGTTTATTGGAATGTGAACTCATGCATGAAATCCTTGTAAAAGACTTAAATTTTTTCTACATCACCATGAACTTAAAAGATGTCACACTATGATCGATACATGCAGGTTTATTGGAATGTGAACTCATGCATCCACAATAGTTACTTGTAAGTACTTCGTTAACAATTGTTACTTGTAAGTAATTCGATAACTGTATCATTTTCATCAATGAAAATATAATTTACTGTATTGAATTTGTATGCTATGGCTTGATAAACTGAGTATTGGAGAAGTAGAATTACTAGCATTGTGGTGTATATTATTTTTTGTACATTATAAAAAGGTAATAAGGTTGTAATTGGTAGGTGATTCAAAAGTGATTATTGACTGGTTTACTAATGCAAATAATCTTCAAGTGGTCTATTTGCAGACATGGATGAGAAAGATAAGAAATCTCAACAGAGAATTTACACAGCGTAAAATTCAACATATATACAGAGGTTTCAACATGAATCTTTTTGACAGAATAGACATGGGTTAATCATACAAATGATTGGAAATCATTACTGTTATTTTGGAACGGTTTCAAAGAAGATGCAATATTTAATTCTAGTGACTATATATTATAGAGATTTCTAGCTCTATAGGATTGATATGATGAGTTGTAATCTATAAACTGTGTGGCAGCATAAAGTGTTTTGAGAGATATGTACTTCTTAAATCTTAAAGTCATGTAACAGAATAATTATATTCTCTAATATAAGTTTTTTAAGTTTTTCTTCTCAAAAAAAAAAAAAAAAACTGAATATTGGATACTTAAGTTTTTTTCAGTTTTTTCTCTTTCAAAAAAAACTGAATATCTATTATGTAAGCGAGGATGGATACTTTAACACCGACACTTGGCATAGGTATGATTGATGCGAGGTTACCAGGTGGTGAGGGGTAAACGTGGGAATGATTGTATAACCCCAATGTCCAATGGTGAGCCTTATGGAAGCTCTCGCAGCAAATGAGAACGAGAATACCTTTACAGCAAATGAGAGATATAATTACCATGTTTATGCTGCTCACCATCTGAAGCTCTTACAGCAAATGAGAGATATAATTAAATGGAAGCTCTCGCGGCAAATGAGAACGAGAATACCTTTACAGCAAATGAGAGATATAATTAACATGTTTATGCTGTTCACCAGCTGAGGCTCTTACAGCAAATGAGAACGGGAATACAGCTACAGGGGCATTCTGAGCATCGAACTCGGACATCCCGCACCCGAAGGAAGAAACTGCGCAATATATTTTCAGAGTTTGAACTGATTTATATTTGAAAAAGTAATAAAAATAGGGAAAACAGTGTCAGAAGTGGGATTTGAACCCACGCCCTCAATCGAGGACCAGAACTTGAGTCTGGCGCCTTAGACCACTCGGCCATCCTGACAGAAGAAGAATGTTGAGAGTGGGATTTGAACCCACGCCCTTTCGGACCAGAACCTTAATCTGGCGCCTTAGACCAACTCGGCCATCTCAACAGCTGTGACTGGAAATGGTAACACAAATTACTGGCTTGATAGGGTAAATAACCATGTTACCTATGAGGTTAGAAATTCCGAAAATAGGCGCAACGGGCGGGAACGGGCGTTTGCAGGTTTCCTGGCAACTTCCATTTCAAATCTGGGAATTGCCGGGATCTCTGGAGTTGCAGTATTCTATAGGGTATTTACCTGATTTGTTAACTCTTTTGAGGGGCTGGTTTGGATTCGTTTTCAGGTCACCAGAAGATACAACTAAGATACTTGAGAATTTATGGGTATTTGAAGGTGGCAGCCTAATGTTAAAAAGGTGGAGGCCAAAGTTTGACCCTGCGACTCACTATTCAAGTTATCAGCATCTCTGGGTCTTACTACCTGGCCTATTGTTACAACTGTGGAACAAGAAAGCCATGGAGGCCATCGGGAAAGTTTTGGGTAAATTCATTAAGTGTGATGAATAAGCCCTGCAGTCGAAAGATCGAAGAATGGAGAAAAAATTAGTAGAGGTGGACGTGCATGGGGGCCTACTAGACTATTTGAAGATTGAGTGGCATGGTTTGGTGTATTCACATCGCTTAGACTACTCAGGGGTCTCATTCAGATGTGCTCGTTGCCGACAGACTAACCATCTTAAGAGAGACTGTTGTCTTCCTTGGGGAGCACATCCATAAGAACTATATACTAAAGACTCGGTCTCTTATGGATATCCAACAAAGGTGGAGACGCTAGAGCAGGGCACATATCTGGGAGCTTGGGATCTGGACAACTCTCCTACTTTGGTCGATACCTTTGTTGGTAAGTTGGGACATTTTGTTCCTACCTTCTAATGTTCCTTGTCTGCTTTGGAGAGAGACCACCTTGATTCTTATTTTTCTGGAGACATTGTTCCTATTGGGACGAATGTTATTTCAAAGGATAAATGTAACAGGCTAGATTTAGATGTGTCTAATTCTGTGCGGGATTTTGGCAGTAGGTCAGTCGTAGATGGACCGACTACTACGCAGGTGGATTCTCCTTTGGTTTTTTACTCTGTTAGGGATAGGACTCCCTCCCCACATCCTATAACTTCAACTTTATCTTGCCCTGTTCCGAGTTTACCCTTGTTGTCTCTTGACTCACATATCCTAGCTGGTTATGGGGAGCCAGTTGTTAGTGACCACTCCCTGTATATCCTTCTAAAAGACTTAGTTCCCTCACTTATGGAAGTGTCTAGTCCAGTCCCCATTCTGACTTTTTCAAAGAACTCAGAGGTCTTACCTGGGGAATCATGCACAGTGGTTGCGGGACCCTCAGCTTTAGTGGGCCCGGAGGATAGGAAGCTTGCTTGGTCTCGGGGGTTGGGGCTTGAATTGTCTCCTCTAAAAACTAGGAGTGCACAAAAAAAATTGGGGAGTGCACTCATCCCATCTTCAGGTTCTGTTCCTTCCACATTTGACCAGGGGGCGCTTAGAGGCATCAAAGTCATGATTATTCTCTCCTTAAACATAAGAGGCATAGGAGGACCCCTTAAACTAGCCTCTATGTGAAGACTTCTGTATCGGACATCTCCACATATCATTTTTCTACAAGAGACAATGCCGACTGATGTTAAGGCAAGGGATTTCCTGTTTTCTCTCAAACCTGATTGGACGACCTGTGTTGTTAGTTCTGTGGGTAGCTCGGGGGGATTGTTGATTGCTTGGGATCCGCGTTACTTTGCTTTCTCTTCGGTTCTCACATGTGGTGGAATTTTGCTGACAAGTACCAGTCTGATAGATCAGAGAAGACTCACTCTATTGAACGTATATGGTCCTTCCAAGGACCGCAAGACCTTCTGAAAAAAAACTTGAAGAAAAAGGTTTGTTAGAACACATAGACCTGATTTTGGCCGGTGATTTAAACTTTACATTAAATTCAGATGAAATTTGGGGAACTTTAGCTCTGTCGGATCCATTAGTTGTTTTCTTTAAAGATATCTTTTTTAACTCTCCACTTATGGACGTGGCACCGACCAAGCTGGTTCTGACGTGGCGCAACGACAAAACGGGAGCATCAAGCATATCAAAGAGACTGGATACAATTTTCGTGGTCACGGACTTGATTGGCCCTACAATAAGGTATCGCTCACGAGTAGATTCTACATATATATCCGACCACGCCCCAATCATACTGCAGATGGATATTGGCACACAAAGAATAAAGTATCCCTTTAAATTTAATCCGAGATGGCTTCATGAAGAGAGTTTTGTTGAGATCATTAGAGAAGTTTGGTTGGATAATCGCTTTAACTTAATTGTCGATGCACAAAGAAGGCTTACCGAAAATCAATCTCTTCTTAAAAGCAAGGTTAAATCTTGGTCATTGGCCAAGCAAGATAAGGATAAGGAATCTATGGCTAGATTGGAAGAAGAATTGGAAAGCATATACATTGAGAAAAATGCTGGAAATTATACCTTGGAGCTTGATCAACACTACAAGCAGTTGGAGTTGGAGCGCAACAAGATTCTTTTGGCGGATGAAGAAAATTGGAGGCAGAAAAGTAGAGCTACTTGTATTAAGAGTGGTGAGAAAAATACCAAGTTTTTTCATAGATTCGCGAGTTATAGAGAAATAAAAAATATCTCTGGGATATTATGGATGATTCAGGAAGATTTTCACTGGACAGGAAGCCATAAAGACTAAAGTGATCTCCTATTTCAAATCTTTTTTTAAGGATTCAGGGCAGACTACTATCCAGAAACAGCTTGAGGCTATCAAACTTTATCCAAAGTTGTTTTTAGAGGAGAAACTCCCCGCATTAGAGCAGGTCGTATACTTGGAAGAGTTATCCACTGTTTTAAAAGGTTTTGCCAAGGACAAGAGCCCTGGTCCAGATGGATGGACAGTTGAACTCTTCCTTTTCTTTTTTGGTTTGATGGGTCCTGATCTTCTGGCGTTGGTTGAGGACTCTCGAATCCGTGGTGAAGTTCTCAGGCCGATAAACTCCACATTCATTGCTCTTATCCCGAAAACAAATCACCCTTCTACCTTTCAGGATTTTTAGCCTATTGCACGTTGTAACCTTGTGTATAAGATTATTACAAAAATTATTGCGAGGAGGATTCGGCCAATTCTTTCCAAGTCCTTATGAGATGCTCAGTTAGGTTTCTTAAAGGGTCGTCATATTCTCGATGCCATCGAAACAACACAAGAGTGCTTGCATAGCATAAAAGCAAAGAAATTACAGGCAATCATCTTGAAATTGGACCTTAAGAAGGGTTATGACTGTATAAATTGGGATTATGTTAGATTGATGCTTCTTCACTGTGGATTTGGTCATCTCATGACTAAATGGATTATGGGCACAGTAACTTCTGCTACATTTGCCATTATGATAAATGGTGAGCCTACAAAGTTTTTTAGCAGTGAGAGGGGTTTGCACTAGGGATGCTATTTGTCTCCACTTTTATTTATTATGGTGATGGAGGGACTAAGCCTTTCTTTGGGAAAAAAGATTTTAGCAAGAAGACTGGCAGGTATAAAAGTCTCACGATTGATTAGCATTTTACATATCATGTTTGTTGATGGCGTGCTTATAATGACTAAGGAATCCTTCACAGAGTGGCAAGAGATTCATCCTCTTTTATATTCTTTTTGTGGTGCCTCTAGGCTGGAGATTAATGTTAATAAGTCAATTTTCCATCATTTTGGCGCTTCACAAATCCCACTTGATAATTTGAATGCCTTGTTTCACTTTGGCATTATGAATTTAGAAGCATGGTTTAAATATATTGGCTATTTCCTGAAGATAAGTCGGTATAAGGAGGCTGACTGGCTTTGGTTGACACAGAAATATGAGACTAGAATCAATCATTGGTGCAGTCGATTCCTATCGATGGGTGGCAAATTTGTATTGATTAAGGCTGTGCTAGAAAGCCAGCCGGTATATTGGTTGGCCTTGGCACATATACCTTTCTCGATTTTGAATCGAATTCGCATGTTGTTTTTTTCCTACTTATGGATAGGGGCAAAAAACCACTCATCGTTCCACTTATGCAAGTGGGAGATTATTGCTCATCCAAAAAATTTTGGAGGTTGGGGACTCAGAAATATATTCTTCTTTTTGTAAGCATTAGCGGCTAAATCGCTATGGCGTGGCTTAACAGTTCTGAGTATTTGGCAGCGGGTACTAAAGAATAAATATATGCTGCATCTTTCTATTGTTTCTTGGTTCCACACTATCGATCTTGTTCACACATCTGGATCATCAACTTGGAGAAATTTAGTAAATGTTCTTCCATTGTTGGTACACTGGTTGGCTTGGAAACCAGGGATAGGCTCTTCCATCACAGTGGGTAAGGATGAAATTTTGGGCTTGGGTAAGAGATATTTCCTCTCCCCTGAGTTGATATCTTTGATTAATTCAAAACATGTCCACTTTATTTATCAAGATAAAAAGGAGTCGGTCCAAGGTTCTATCTGTTATAATTGGCTTGACAGCAGAGACTTGGGTTTGATGGGAGAGTTGGCGGATGAATGGGAGCATTATAGACAAGGATTGATATAACCTGGTATATCTCTCACAAGATGCAATGATGTTTTACGATGGACGGGGGGGGTGGCAGTGGTCATATAACCACAAAGAACATTTATAATGCTCTATTTGTTGAACTTTGGGTTTCTGAGAATGTGAAGAAACTCCTTTGGCACTGGGAGTGTCCCCTAAAGAAAAAATTGTTTACTGGGTTTCTCATCGAAGACAAACAACTAACATGGAACAACTTGCAAAAGCGTGGTCGACATGGTCCAGGTATGTGTTTTCTATGTAAAGGCAATGAAGAATCTGCGCTCCATTTATTTTTCAACTGTCTGTTCACTCTTTATATCTGGGACAAGCTACTAGCCTACTACAGGCTGTCTATAGACTGGAAGGGTACCACTCTTAATGAATGCTTTGGAACCTGGGCTAGAAGACAGTTTAATTTTCGTACTCTTCCTATTTTTATTTGCCGGAACATATGGAAAGAACAAAATTGATCTATTTTTTAATCTAAGATTCCCTCCACGAAAAAGGTCTTTATTTTAGCTATAGTAGACATGGCCCGTTATAGCACGCAAAGAGTGTAGAAGTTTTCCCGACATCACATCCATACTTTTCCTTATCACAGAATTATTGGATGGTTTGATGGCACAGTGTAGGGACAAGGGGATCTTAGTGGAGCAGGGGGTGTTATCAAGCTTAATGAACATTTGGAATACAGGTGGACACCAAATTGCGGTGGCGGCACAAACACTAGAGCAGAGCTTATGGCCGCTTGGGCACTTCTTACTCTGGCACAAAGATTAGCAATCACAGATATTCATGTTATCGGGGACTCCAAAATCATTATCGATTGGCTCAATAATAATGGATCGTTGCAGGCTATTTCTATAGAATGATGGAAAGATCAGGTAAAGGACCTCATTAATTGTTTTCCTATCATTACCTTCGCCCATGTGTATAGAGAAGGAAATCATGCTGCAGATACTTTATCAAAGAAAGCACTATCTGAATGTACTAGAGCCATTACATAAAATCAGTGGATGGATGGTCATGAAGGGCCAAAAATATTTCTCAATATGGTATAGTTTTGGTCATAGTTTTTTTAGATCTATTTGCAGTTATGTAGTTTGTATGGAGCATAAGTTTTTCTATTGATGCCACTTCAGATAGTTTAGATTGTTGTTTATGCTTCCACTTGGGGTGGTGCATGGGGTGACTTGTTAGGTAGTTGGAATCCTTTGGGATCTGAGTTTTGGGTCATTTTTGTATCAGTGAAGATGATGGTATGAGGCAGGTTGAATATGTAATGTGAACATGACTATGTGTACTGATTATATATCTTAATATAATGAGCAATTTTCATCTGGAAAAAAAAAACGTGGGAATGACGCTTGCATCGACTATTGTAGGTGAATAAAAATTTGCAATAATTTTAAAAAATCGGAATAATTTAAAACGAGTTTTAAATTTAAAAAAAAAAAATAATAAACATTTTCTCATTGTACAAATAGTTAGAAATAATTGTTCACGAGGACTATTAAGTCCCATCACACTTCCATAATGTGAAAAAAGCTTTTTAATTTTTAAAAAAGAAATAATAAACATTTTAATAATTTGTAATAATTTGAAAAAAGAAATTTAATTTTTAAAAAAGAAAATAATAAACATTTTTAAGCCAAATTTGATTATGGTTACAAAATTTGGTGAAATAATACTTAGTAAAAATAGTTCCACTAATATTCTTTTTTACTATCTAATGGGCAACCAACCCACCACATGTGTCCTAAGATTATAAATTAAGCTCCCCATTATCTCTTAGCAATTGTAAAATCCCTCAAGTACAAACAAGTACTTGTGAGCAGGATCACCTTCAGTGTGAGATTGAGAGGGTGATTTCATTGGTTTTTTTTTAAATGTTTTGATTTCTTTTCGTTGAATTAGCAAAATTTGATGGTCACAAAACCCTATGTAGATATCATAAATTTCCTTCTAACAAGTAAGGGATATTCCTCTAATAAGATTTGGATATTAGATTTGGAATTTCACAATATTGATGAGTCTCTTTATTTTAAAATTTTAAATGTTTACATAATATAGTTTGAGCAAGTTGAATGAAAAGAGTTATGTGATGTGGAATTTTAGTGTCCAGGGGTGGTGGGTGACGAATGTAACATCGTCTCGGTTGGTACCGGTGGTAAGACATGGTGAAGGATTGGTCTCTTGCTCTCTAGACGTGCGGTTGGGCGAGGCCCAAGCTGAACTCATCTCCAAAGGAATATCTCCCTCTAACATAACATACTCTATGTTATAGAGTGAAAGATTAAATCACACACATTTACTTAGCAACAATTAAACAAATTACAGAAAAAATGCAATCAGACAAGAAAGAACACCGAATTTACATGGTAAAATCCTTCAAAAGGGAAACATCCACAGGGCAATGAAATTTGGTTTATTATGTTCGAGGGAGAATTACAACAACCAAGTACATCAATACAACCCATCAACCTATGCATCTATCAACCATATGGATTACATCAGTTAGATACAATAAATGCATGTCTAACCAAACATCCATGTTTAATTGATTTGTCTCAACTAAAGGCTAAATGTTAGGATCTGAAAACTGCCCACATTCCATGTTGGGAAATTCGTTCATACCGTTCAATAATCTCCACCTTTAGAGCACTTTACCTGAATATCATGCCTAGTTTTATTCATCACCTCTTCTAAACCAAGAGAATCCAAGCACCATTGCAACTTCTCTATCAGTATTGGTTTTGTGAACATATATGCACAATTCTCTTTTGTATGGACTTTTTCCAGAGACATTCCTCTTTCATCAACAAACTATCTTACAAAATGGTATTTAATAGGAATATGTTTTGTCTTATTGTGATAAGCCATATTTTCACCCAAATGAATTGCACTTTGACTATCACAAAACAATTTTAGCTTGTCTTGCATCCTTCCAAACTCACCTAGTAAACCTTTTAACCAGATTGATTCTTTACAAGCATGTGAAGAAGCTACATATTCTTCCTCTATAGTGGATAAAGAAACAATATTTTGAAGCTTTGACATCCAACTAATAGCTCCACTTGCAAGATGAAAGACATATCCTAAAGTTGATCTCCTCTTATCTAAGTCACCTGCAAAATCAGAATCGACATATCTACAGACTAAATCACTACCACTATTATAGGTGATACAATAACTACTTGTGCCTTTCAAATACCGAAGCACCCATTTCATTGCTTCCCAATGCTCTTTTCCTGGATTTTCCATGTACCAACTAACAACACCCATTGTATGTGAAATATTTGGTCTTGTACTAACCATTGCATACATTAGACTCCCTACTGCATCAACATACGGTACACGAGAAATATTATCATTTTCTTCATCAGTACTAGGACATAAACTTGAAGAATGATTGAAATGAGAAGCCAAAGGGATTAAAACTGGTTTCACATTGTTCATACTGAACCTGATAAGTATTTTCTCCACATACTTCTATTGTAATAACCAGATATTACCATTTTTTCTATCTCTGTGTATCTCCATGCCCAAGATTCGTTTTGATTCTCCTAGATCTTTCATATCAAACATCCTAGCCATCTAAACCTTTAACCTGTTGATTTATGCCATGCTCTGGATTGCTACAAGCATATCGTCAACATATAGCACCAAAATAATGAATATGTAATTATCCAACATTTTTAAATAAACACAATGATCATACTCACTCCTTGTATAATTATGGCTCACCATGAAAGAATCAGACTTCTTGTACCATTGCCTGAGAGATTGCCTCAGGCCATACAATGAATTCTTGAGTTTGCAAACAAATATTTTCCTATGATCCTAAACAAACCCTTTTGGTTGTTCCATGTATATTTCTTCATCTAAATCTCCGTGTAAAAATTTTGTTTTAACCTCTAGCTGCTCTAATTCCATATTAAATAAAGCAACTAGTGCCAACACAACCCAAATTGAAACAAGTTTAACTACTAGTGAAAATATTTCATTGAAATCAATACCTTCCTTCTGCGAATAGCCTTTTGCCACCAGTATTCCTTTGTACCTCTCACCCTTATCATCATCACCCCATTTTAGTTTATAGACCCATTTGTAGCCTACATTTTTCTTGTCTTTTGGGAGTTCTACGAGGTCCCATGTTCCATTCCTTTCTAAGGCATCCATTTCATATTTCATTGTTTCTTTCCATTTTTCACTATCAAACACCTCCATTGCTTCGTGATAGCAAGTAGGCTCCTCATTATTAGTAACCAAAGAAATAGATCAGACAAAAGCATCATACCTTCTAGAAGGATTCCTGACCCTTGTAGATCTCCTTAAACATGACTGTGGTATATCCCCATTTTCATGATTATTATCTGCATCCACAGTTTCGTCTAGAAGAACATCTTTAGGGACATCCACATGAACCTCTTGATGTTCATCTTATTTTGTAGATGAATGAGTCTTAAACTGTATCTATTGAGTTTGTGGTACCTGCACCTATTTCATTTCAACATCTACATCTGATTTTATAAAATTGATTCAACAAATATTACATCCATGTTAATGGAGATTTTGTGGGAAGTAGGTTCCCACGATCTATATCCCTTAATTCTATTATCACACCCAACAAACATAATCTTTTTAGATTTTGGATCTAATTTAGAACGTTGATGCTTAGGTATAATAGCATAGGCTTCACAAACGAAAATATTAAGGTTCGAATAATCACAAAAGTGACAAGTCCGTACCTCTTCTAGAATCTTACATTCAATTGCAGTGGATGGTGATCGGTTAACAAAATAACAAGATGTAGAAATTGCTTCTACCCACAACTCCTCCTACAACTTGGAATTACCCATAATGCTCCTTTCTATCTGTACAAGAGTCTTATTCATGCGTTCAACAACACGTTTTTGCTAAGGAGTATAAGTAATAGTTTTATGCCTCTCAATCTCCTCTTCCTTGCAATAGTTTTTGAATTCCATAGATGTGTATTCACCTCCATTATCATTTCTTAAACATTTTATAGACCTACCAGTCCTCTTTTCAACCAAATATCTAAACTTCTTAAAGACAATAAAAACATCAACTCTTATTTTTAACATACACCCACACCCTCTATTGATGCTTGAATCCATCGGGACCGAAACAAAAATCTCATGAGGACATTAGTCCTCCTTCGTTTTTAGAGAGGTGGTTCTCCTCTTTGGCTAAAAAATATATCTTTGAATATCTTGGATTAGGAGAGTGCTAGGCAACAAACCCTAAATCTTTGTTTCTTGAGATTATGAAATAAAATGGTTCTTTAACAGCCTGAATACAATCTTTATTAGGGATGATTTTAAGGATGGATTTTTTTTTTTAAATGTAGAAACCTTGGAAAATCTTGCTAATCCTTCATATGCCAACTATACATGTTTGGCGATATTTTTGTAAAAATATTCAAATTTATAAGGATTTTATACAGTTTTTATAAAATTTTGGTGATTTTTAAGGTAAAATAATTTTATCCTATAGAATTTGGGTGAATCATTTTTAAAATAGCGAATCTCGTTTTAAAAAAAACCATGGAAAATTAGCCCATGAGAAAAATTTAACCCCTAAAATCATCCATGAGATTCTTTATATGCACCAAGAGTCTTTTTACAATAAGAAAATATTGAAGGAGGGCGTCAACATCAGAATTAAATTGTGATCGGCATCACACACAATCTTCTTAATCATATATCTTCTTCTTAAGAAATAGGAGATAATAATTTGATCATCTCAAAGAATTTTAAAATATTACTGCTATCAAGATCAAAAGAGAATTTGATAGGTCAACCTCAAATATCTCATACTTAAAACTCAAAGTTACAAGATACAAATAAGATCAACCCCGAAGCAATTCATTGTGGAGTTTATTCATGAAAAATGTTCTTTATTAAAAAATATTTGATAGTCGTGTATATGACTATAAATACTCCATGATCGTACAAGAAAAGTCTGTAGAAGAATACAAAAAAAACACTCAACAACTCAGCCTTGTGCCCAACTATGAGACTCAAGAATAAAGCTACGAGAAATGGTGTAGAATAATAGAAAGAGTGGAGAAGATGGAGATCTATTTTCATTGACAAAATATTAGCTATACATTCATGGATGTACACTCTTATACTTCTGATCCTTTGCCCCGTCTCTCTAACAATTCTAATTATTGGAACCCTTGATGGTTATCTTCTCTTTTTAAGAAGAGATTTTCTAACTACTTGAGTAGTTAGGGTTTTCTTCCTCTCTTGAAATTCTCGTACAAGTTTCTTCTTGAAACATTCAATTTAATTAGTTCCTCATTAATTCCTAATTAATGAAATGATATCATAAATATATAAAAATATAAAATGGGTCCCTTTCTCTTTTTAATAAAAGTTTTTAAATAAACTTTTATTTTCACAATTTAATTAATTTCCCATTTAAAATAGGAGGATTGCATTTTACTTTTCTGGGAATGATAATCAAATTTTTATCCATGTTAATCACTTCTGATGTGATCTTCATCGTCTTATTTTTCCAACAATATAAATTTGGCACAAATTTGTTGCCCAGATCTCAAGATATGAGCTTGTGAAGTTGAGTTGTCACGCAAGCCCATTAAAAATGAACCTGACTGATATTTATTTTCTGAGAAAAATATTTAAATTTCAATACTTGAAACATGTACCACCATCTTCTACATCGAAATACATTTCCAATGGTATAAATTTTGCATGATTCTGACACCCATAGCTCAAGTTATGGCCTGTGCAAGATCGTGACTCTGCCATCGTCGATTTGATGTCTTGGGGAAATCGCAGCCTTTGATTTCAAATTCGTTTCTCCCTCTTTCACATTTCAACTTTTTATTCATAAATATTATTCCACATTCATTGGGATATTACAAATATTCATGGTATACAATACTAAGTGTTTCATACACTTAGCAAAAAACAAAGAAGAGAAGAAATTATGGAGCTTGGAGAATTCGACCCTTGGAAAGTTGTTGAATAAAATAATATTTTTTTGGCACCCCATCATTGTCCACCTCATGCCTAGTCAGCACCAAGGCATCACTGAGTCATTGTCAATTTATATCCCACATGTCATAAAATCATTAGATTGCAAATATAACCAATAATATGTCGCCATATGTCGCAAATTGTATGTTGCCACATGTCTCCAATGTTGAGTTGCCATGTGTCACGACCTCATTCATTGCCATGTGTCATTCTCATTCCTTGGTTTTAATGCCTTGGAATATCTTTGATAATTTGGCTAAGTATGGTAGACGAGATGATAAGGGAGGAGGGAAAATTGTGGGTCGAGGGGGTAGTTTGTAAGTTGCGGGGATGGGTTGGCAGGTTGGGGAGTGAAGTGAGTAAGGAAGTGAGGGATTACTTGTGTCCACCCGCCCACACCCTATATTAATTTAAAAAAAAAAAAAAAGTAGGGAGAGGATAAGGAGATGAGAGGGGGTGTGTAATGTACCCCAAATTTCACAAAAATAATTTAATTTTTTTAAAGGGGAACACTATCATCTAAAATGCACGACAGATGTCATGACGCAATGAATAATTAAATCTTAATCTAGTTAACGTATATCTATACCTAGCAAAGTCATAACTCCTTCTAAATGGTGTGCAAGGGATCTTAAGATCCATACCCTCTTTGTCCCTAGGCATTGCTACTAGCATTATCAATGTACTTGTTAATATAATAATTGCTAGGCCTGTCAAGGTCAATATCCTAGTCCTAACGAGTGCAACCCACCATATGAGTCCTAGCTATATTACTAAAACATATCACAGGGCACTTATAAAAAGACAAAAACTATACACCATACTCAAACTATACTTTAAGTAATTCATACTTGAACACTAGTGTGCATTGAGAAAGGGCCTAGGTCCTAACCACAAAGTCCTAACTTTCGTGCTAGGGGTTTGGGTGAGGTTCTGAAGTGTTTCTATATGTTTAAATAAACTTAGAATTAAAGGCATATAGTTGTAGCCATGTTTACATATAACCCTGGTCTGCATCAACCATAACTTCTAGCTTGTACACAATCCGAGAAGCATTAACGAGCCAACTATCAGACAATCGAATCCTAGCCTTGCGCATTAATTTGGTCGTAGACATTAATGGTTGTAGGTCACCTTGGTTTCCAGGCCTGACATTTTTGCAGGGAAGAGCCACTACGGGTTTTCCACCTCGCCTGACTTCACATGGCAACGAGAGGTTGGCGTACCCTCCAATATTCTCCACTATCAGGAGGCACGCGGTGCCATTACCCTTCGCATTCATTTAATTCAATTATGTTCTCTATTTTTTTGCTCTATGACAGTAGGGTTAAGTGACTATGGTAACATGACCTATTCATTTGATGATCATTGTCTTTGATAATTTTCTCGGCTCTCCCATTAGGATTGATAGCGAGGCACTTAGCCAATTTCCTTTGCAACATGGAGGTCATTGTTCTTTCAACACATACCCTCGGCTTGTACACAGTAATCTTTCCCCCTCCGTTTCTCATATTCCATGCTTGTTGGTTCAATAGAGTTTTTCATTTGCATCCGGAAAGAATGCGTTCCTCTTTTTAATACGATTTCACCCAGAGCTTTCTTTAAGCATACTCTTTGTGCTATGGGAGTTATCAGTCCTGAATATTGATTTATAATACACACTTCTTTACATTATCTTTATGTGTTGGCCGAGCTCCGAATAATGCATTTCCATGGTGTGCAATACATTTATTGTGTTGGGTCGAGCTCTATATAATGAATTTCTATATATAAGTAATATTTTACCGTGATGAGCTCTGTATAATGTATTTCCATAGTTTGCAATACATTTATTGTTTTGGGTCAAGCTTTGTATAATTGCATTTCTATACCCCACTCTTTGTTATGTCGATATCGCGTTGAAGGGTTCGTTAAGTTTCCAAGTCTCATTTCTATTATTACAACATTGTTTTCCATATCTCATTCTATTATAATGATATTGTGTTTTCAAGGGTCATTTACACAGTCCAACACCCTGCTTGGGTTTTGTGATTCCTTTACAAAACTACTGGTCTTCCAGACCGTAAACCTCCAGGTTACTCTCAGTTCACCCGTGGTTGGAAACCCTAAACCCTTATAATTTTTTGGTTTGGTTTTGGGTCTGTACATTGGCGTAGCCCACGTTATTTTAAAGGTAGCTCATTGTATAAACGTCGTTGTTTGGAAGCTCACTGTAAAAAAAGATAACTTACTGTGTAACAGGCAGTGTTTTATTTAAACTTGTTGATTTGTCCCATACCCATCCTTTCGTTCAATCTCAACCATGTTTAACTTACATTCCGTAAACTACTAATTTTCCTGTAATTTTATTAGATAAGATACTTCTCGATTGTTGAAAGGTAAGAGTGTTCTTCGAAAAGGGATTATGGGCACCGAATTGAAAGAACAAAGGGTACCTCTATCGGGAGGGCAGTGTTACTCAGTTGTTGCTAAACTCCCATGACCCTTCGATAGAGACCCATTAATCATTATGACTCCCGAATTCAATAATGAAGGGTCATGTTACTTGCAAGCATGGACAACTTGTCATTGTGGGGCCGAGCCTGCAAAGATTTGAATTATTCTATATTCATAAAAGAAAAGACTCACACAGAATCATATCCCGCTCTATCTTCTTGTTAAATTTATGTATGTTGTACTATCATTTACCTTTGTTAGAGCTCACCGTGTAGTGAATAATTGTTCTTTTTTTTAATTAATTTGTTACAATACGGGTCTTCTCTTGTATACTCTCTTTGAAGTAATACTTGTAGAATTTGTTCAAATTCGTTTTCCTGCCTGTATCATAAAGGGACTTTGTTTATAAAGATTATCTCACAACATTCGACCATCTGTAAGATATTTAATCCCTCTTTCCAAAGTACTATTCTATGTTTATTAAAACTTGTTTATGTCGATATCCATTTTACTTTATTAATCATTTCACTTTATCAATTTAATTCCTATAGGTTATCAAGATTTATGTTCTTAAATGAAATATTTTACTTATGTTTTTTGCTTGCGCAATTGTTAATATTTTCTGAAGTATATACACTGATGATGGGTCCGTTTTGTCTTATGAGGGAACCAATTAGGTGAACAACACACCCACTTCCCTTCTCTGTATTGGATTGGTGGCTTTGCAAGTTGGTGAGGATGCCTCTTTCAACATCGAAACTAAATATCATTTATCTATTTGTTACAGGTTTGGGAGGCAAGCCATCTTCTTCCACCATTCCTTGCGATAATTTGCAGACAGTTTTATGTAGTCCGTTTACATTTAAGTTTATTTAGATAGAGTGTTATATTTTTAGAAAACACAAAGGTTGTGGAACTCTTGGGTCTTATGCTACCCCAACTGTAATGTTTGGATAAAGACCTATTGACTGTAATAGTTACTTTTGCAAGACAGTATGAAGTATATTGTATCAACAATCCTTCTTAGTAATAGATGTAAATAAATAATGTACTTGGACTTTTATTCTTTCCACCTATTCTCACCATGATAGTATCATATTAACAATAGAGTCTGATTTTCTTTATTTTCTGCAGTATTTAATTATGTACAGATTCAAACATAAATCAAAATATAGATTCTCAATGGCCAATAGGCATATACACATAGTTTTCTATTTATTTCTATACGCATATATATATAACCAAATGTATATATCTAACAATCATATTTCAGATAGACATTATTACCAATATTATTATACTGTAGCAATCCATAAAATATAACATGGTGGTACCATCTCTTTAGAATAGATTTCACTTATGTGTATACTAGCCAAATATATTCCTAACAGATAAAAACCATAGATATAACATCAATAATGAAATTCATAGCTAAGATACATATCTGAATAAGTTGATGTTGGAAAACAGAAGGAACAACCACGTTCCACCCAACCGTAGAAGAGAACAACCACAGCCACTTGTCTTGATCACCCCCTAGCCTGACCATGAATCCATAAGGGCGAACTGGAATTATCCTCCTCAGCTATAGTCACTATCAAAAGATTAGAATATTCCTTGCCTCACACTACAAGTTCTCATAAAGAAAACCAATTCTCAATTCTTCCCCAACATACTAAGCAACATCCCTCCTCCCACATATGTTGTATATAATCTTATGTCTAGGTCTTTCATTCCTTTCCCTCCCTGGGGAAATTCACATTTAAAAATCCCTAATTTTAGAGGCTGCTAGTGGTCAAGTTCAACTTTGGCACTTGTAAAAATCAGCCTTGAGGTAACTCAAACTTGTTCCCCACTCATGGAGTCATGGTCAACTATTTTTAACCTGGTTGTTCCATTTGTCTACCATCATTAATTTTATTAAAAGTTTGTCTCATACACGTGTCCAATAAAAGAGGACAGTTGGGAAAGTCAAATATTTTCCCAAAGGTCATCAAATAATAAATTACATAATAAAAAATTCCAAATTCATATTTGCCATAAATGGAAAATAATTTCCAAATTCATATTTGCCATACATGGAAAATAATTTCCAAATCCGAATTTTACAAAAATTGAAATTTATTTCAAAATTCAACATAGAATTAATTTTTCTAAATTTTGAGGATGTTACAGGGAGGGGGTAATTTGTAGGTGGTAGAGGGATGAGTGTGACGTAAGCTGATGTAAGGGGGAATGTAAAGTGTAGGCAATGAAGTTATGAGGATGGCGGGTTCACGGGGATGGGAAGGTTAGGGAAGTGAGGAGATGAGTTTGGAAACCTGCGAACCCGATGAGGAGATGAGAAGTTAGGGGAAAGGGGAGAAATGTAGACGAAGGAAGTGAGGGAGGATAAATGTATATAACTAGAGTGGGGGTGAGGAAGGTGAGGGAAATAGATTATGAGAATACTTCTCCAAATTTTGAAAAAGGATAGAAGAACATAATACTTAGAAAAATTCTTCAAAATTGGATCTCTTGACCTAATCGTGAATAACTTAGGCATACAGAAATGGATTTTTGATCCAAAAAATGCATGGTGAAGCTGATACTAAGGGCTGGAGAATGAACTTATAAAAGTTCCAAAATGTCTTATTTTGATATCAAGGCTTTTATGAATCCAAGGAGCGGGAAAATATAGATGACCAAATTTTGGTCAACAACTTCCTAGAGAAATCATCTATAAATGTAACAAAATATGATGATCCTCCATATGATATTGTAGGGGATTATCCCCAAACATACGAGTGAATGTAATCAAGGAAATCTTTACGACTATGTCTTCATGTTTTAAACTTATTCCTTTTATGTTTACCATAGATACAATTCTTACAGAAATTTAAATTCAGAGACTTCAAACTTGGAAGTAACTTACGATCTACAAGTACCTTAAGTCATTTCTTTCTCATATGACCCAAACGTTGATGCCATATATGATTTGAATCACTTACATTTTCATATATTGTTGTCGTTGCTTGATATGACTCTGTTCTTCCTTCAAGATGATAAAGATTCCTGATCTTGTTTGCCTTCATGACCTGTAAGATGCCTTTGAACACTGTCATCACTCCACCTTGAATTGTACACTTAAATCTAGCAGAATCTAGGACTCCCACATATATCAAGTTCTTTCTAAGTTCGGGTATGTTCCTTACATCAGTTAATGGTCTTATAGAACCATCATACATTTTAATTATGACGCTACCAATTCCAACAATCTTACAGAAAATATCATTTCGAATAAAAGCAACTCCATCATTTATAGGTTTATATGTGTAAAACCAATGTTTATGTAAACACATATGATTTGATGCACCAAAGTCTAACAACCAATTTTTATCATGATGTGAAGTATTAGAAATAGACAGAACCTCATCAGTCATACTTGAACTGGAAGTTGAGCTTGTTTCGGTTGCATTTTCTTCCTTTACTTCTTTTATAGAGTCTTCTTTGGAGGCATGTTGTCATTTCCAACAATCCTTCTTCAAATGTACAGATTTTCCACAATATCAGTACTTAAGTTTACTATCCCTCCCTCTTGACTTAGATCTGGAAGAACCTCTTTGATTCTACTCTTTATCTTTGGATCTCCCTCTAACCATCATTGCCTCAGAAGTTGAGGTTTCTTGACTAGACTTTATCCTCATCTCCTCAACAAACAAAGCTCCCACAACAATGTCATAATAAAGAACATTCGTTGATCTAAAACTTATAGAGGTAATTAAATGATCCCAAGAATCAGGAAACAAACACAATAGTGTCACTTCCTTGTCTTCGACTTTTAGTCTTACTTCCATACTATCCAACTGAACTATAAGGGTATTAAAGGTACCTAAATGGTCAACGAATTTCATACCTTTTTTCATTCGCAAACCATACAACTGCCTCTTCAAATAGATTCTATTAGTCCAGACTTTGTCATGTAAAGTCCTTCCAATCCCGTCCACAGACTTGTTGTTGTTTCCTCTTCTACTATATTGAACAAAACATCATGCAAGGCACAAACATATACTACTTAGTGATCTTGCATCCAGATTGTCCCATTCATCATTCGTCATGGTCATTGGTTTCTTTGATCTGCCTGACAATGATTTTTGCAGACCCCGTTGCACAATCAAATCCTTCATCTTAAGTTTCCATAGATCAAAGTTAGTTTTGCCGATAAATTTCTCAACTTCAAATTTAGAACTTTGAACCTTATCCATAGAAACAAACCCTCAACCACTCACCAACCAAAAAACCACCTTTCTCGAACACTTACCAGTCAAAAATATTTACCTCTCTGCTCTAAGAGGATGGTGGTGCCTTCAAGTTTACAGAGGGCACCACTTTTGAGAATAGGGCTCTCTAAGGGTGGTTGGAGGGAACCACTATTGAGACCGGTGCTCCTTTAGTGTGGAAGGGGGGCTCCACCTTTTCATCTCTCCTCCCGACTGGATATGGGCGTGTCAAGTACTGGGAAATCAAGTTTTCTTAAGTGTGGTAGCGTCAACACTCCTATAACACAACATAGGGAGTGCCAATGTGGGAAATTCCACTGTATCTATGCCCTTTGGTTTCAAAATATGTCTAGGAGATAGGCTATGCTCCTCCGTACTCTGACCCGCTTGCCTTCACCTGCTAGAACACGTCCAAGGGTTCTTGCGCTCACAAAGATACGAAAATAATTCGAATTGGCTCACCTACTACATCTACTCCACCTGCTCTAATATCTCTTGTTATACAGTGGAAGCTTAAATCACACAGATTTAATTAAGAGAAATTAAACAAATTACTTATAAAATGAAATCACACAAGAAAGAACACTAGATTTACATGGTAAAACTCGTCACAAGGGAAACATCCACGGGGAAATGAAATTCGGTTTATTATGTTCAAGGGAGAATTACAAAAACCAACATGCACATCAATCAAACCCCTCGACCATGTGCATCTATCAGCCTATATGGATTACATCATGTAGATACAATAAATGTGCCTCTAACCAAACATCCATGTTTAGTTTATTTGTCTCAACTGAAGGATAAATGTTAGGATCTGAAAACTTCCCACATTCCATGTTGGGAAATTCGTTGACACTGTTCAACACTCTCTCTCTCTCTAACTTAACATATTGAAGGTGAACCACTATTGGGAGAGAGACAAAACCTGACCCTACACATTTAGGTCATATCTGGTTTAGAAGAATGAATTTTATGGGATGCCAACTATAAATAAAAATTTATCTTCCTAGTACAATGAAATCTCATGCAATCCCATGTCTTCTCCTTTGCAAAATAATCTCTCTGATCTGACTCTTCATCCTATGGAAAAATATGAGAAAAATCCGTGTTTATTATTTAAATTGGCCCAACAATCATATAGTTTCAACCTTGACCTTAATATTAAAAAATCCAATGCATCACCTTTAACCTTAATATGAATTACCTCTAGATCATGGCAAGCTTATTTAGCAATTATATTCTATGAAACTCATGCATCCATTTATTTACCATAATTTTTTCAAATCTTACTCTTTGTTGGTATCGAGTATGAATGGGACATGGACGATCGTTTTTGGCATTCAACAGCCAACATCATTTTTGATTTGTTGTCGTAAGAATCACCTATAATTACTTTGATAATCCATACATTACACTTCATTGTAGACTTTTTATTAATGAAAATATAATTTATTATGTAGAATTTTCTTCAATGAGAAATGAACAGTTAATAACCAAAGTTCATTGAACTAGTATCATTTTTATTGATAAATTGAGTACCTATGAGCAGAGTATTTTGGATTCAGTGGGCTTTTTGATTAATGATGTGGCTAAGCCAACACTTTGAGAATTCCTTACAACCTGAATACTTAAGAAAATGAATCCCAAATTCGAGTTTTGTTAAACCAACAGGCCACTAGATTTTTCCCTCTATATTCGCCCGAAAATATGTAGCAAAACCAATACATTTTTTATGTAATCAAGGATGGATAATTTAACACATGCACTTGGAAGAGGAATGATTGATGTGAGGTTGTCCTGCTCTGAGGGGAAGATGTGGGAATGGAGCTTGCATCGACTGCACTGGGTGAGGTGGTGAGGAGTTTAGGAGTCGATGACATAGAGCATCGACTGCAGAGCACCGCATGGGTCAAATAATGTGTAGTATGAACCTCCAAATTGGGTAATCACAAATTTTTTTTATTAAAAACAATTTCTCCATTCTCACAAATAATTTCGACAAATAATTAAAAATAATAGCTAAAAGCTAGAGCTATTTAGTGCCATCACTTCCATACATACAAATAAAAAAAATTGGAATATAAATTCATAAAAAATTTAAAAATATAAAATATAAATTCACAATAATTAAAAAAAAAAGTTTTCATTAAAAAAATTAATATTAATTTTTTTTTATCAAACTTTAGTTATGGTTACACAATGTGGTGAAATAATACAAAGTCAAAAGACTTTTAATGTTAAGAGAAAACTATAGTCCGTACTGAGGTAGGGAATAAAAATTGAAGTATGATATCATGCACACCTAAAATCAAATAATGGTATGCTTGCTCAAACAACGACTTTTTGAATTGCAATGAGGTAATAGTATGCTTTGTTTGGCACTCACTTGAATTATGAAGACTAGGTTAAGGTAAAAGCATGTTTGTTTTATTATCATGTACGGTGCTTGTGCACTATGATGTGTGGTTTGAAATCTTTGGATGTATCCATTTAATTATATTTGTTTACACATTCTTGCGAATGATATCATAGATATATAGTTTTATAACATTACGGATTCTCTAGGTAGAATATCAAACAGGTTTAGAATCAAACCTAAAGTTTAAATTAGTTGTAATTAATTCTAGTTTATGGTTAAACAACTATTACATCTAGATCCCTATATGTCGATGGAAAATTACCACCACAGTAATGCAAACCCTTGTAATTCAACTAGACAATCAACAAAATATTTGTATTCCATGAACATAAGCATCCCAAAAAAAACCTTAATACTTCCAAAATCTAAAATAATGTTCGGTTAATGGTTCGACCATTTAACAGTCAACAGCTATATAGTTTTTTTTTTGTAAGTAAGAGATTTATATATAAAGGGCCTTCAAAAAACCAGACCAGAGGTACAAAAACTTGAAAACAACCGCACTGTAGTTACTGAATTGCCCCAATAGAGGGGAAACCATTTCAGCCAGCCGGGTAAGTCTAGCATTTGATAGTCTAACAATCTTATAGAACAGAACTAAGCTGACTAAGCTACAGCTAAGAGAAGAAACTATTGAAAAGAAAAGAACCTCTGCGGGGTCATACATTTGGCGAGTAACCTTGCCAGGTGGCTAGAACGACCACGTACCAAGGCTCCTCTTCAATGGGTGTCCCTTCGGCTTCCAAATGCATGTGAGCGTCCACCTTGATCTCATCCCTGTTGGCAGCTGACAGGGCGTCTCCAGGCGAACTGTACACATGCTAGCCTATAGTTGTCGCAACCTCCGTGTCCTCATGCTTGACCTGCTCCACAACGACCTCTGCTGAACGTTGCGGCTGAGCATTCCTGTTGTCGCTCTCTGCATGGGGTTCCTCTGCTGAAGCTGCACCTTCTGGAGTGGAGGGGAAAGCATCCTGGAAGGTGGATAACATCTGAAGGAGGTTTGAGATCTTTCCATCCATAATCTGTTGTCAGAATTGGAGGTCCTCCATTCCCTGATGGAGTTCGAAGACCAGACCATAGAGAATGGTTAAACTTTCTTTCAGCTGCGAGTCGGTAGATGCGTACGCGCTATTTCGGGCCCTTCGAAAAGGAGGTGGTGCCCCCCATGGGAGGTCATGAGGAGCCAGCTACCGGTGCAGGGGAAGGTTCGACGGTTCTGGAATTCAATGGGATGGCAAGATATCACGAAAAAGAGCTTGGTGAGCTGTTAGTAATGACTAAACATTTGAACTGGGAGGCAAGCAGGGTGGAGGAGGCTAGAGGTGCTAGCTCGGACTACAGAGGCGGCAAGGAGATTGTCGAGGGCGAACCAGGGGGAGAAATAGAGGTTCGGGGCCGAGGAGGATGCCATGGAGAGCCTCTTCGTGGCCTTCCTCTTTGACACGGCATAATTTTCTTTGTTTGAAGGCAGAGAATACCTAAGTGCTCCAGGCAAATGCATAGAGCCTGGAGAGGGCCAAGGGTTGTGAACACCATGAAAATCTAGGTTAATCCAGGCCAGGGCAGCGGAGGGATGTGGGAGTCGGTTCGTGAGCGAGGATGAGAGACAATTGCAGATGAAAAATCCATAGAGAAGTTCGTAAAGAGGGTCGGGCACACCAGAGTTAATGGTGCTGCAATGACGTGAAATCAAATTGATGCAGGGTCGAGGCGGCGGTCGTTGGCACGAGCTCATCACATGGCTCCCTGCCTTGTTGGCCTGACCACTCTCCCTCTTTGCGCCAATTGGCACACACTAACACCCCATCCGGGGGTTTGTCCACTTCCACAGCTTTGCGGATGCATTGCTGGAAAATAGGGTGATCAGGGTTGAGGGACATTTTGCAAAGGAGTTATGGTCCATCCTAGTTGGTCCCTAGATTAGCCAGTTCATCTGCAACTTGATTCGCCTTTCTTCTGATATGAGAAGGTATAACGGCCTGATTGGGTTGCAGTAGATCCGTGATAGTCTTTAGCCCATGTGAGAGTCTCCAACTAGGTGATATTCTTTCTCGGTCCGCTCCATTTAAAATTATGCTAAGGAGATTGACGATGATTTGAGAATCTCCTTCTACAATCAGCTTGGTGAAATTATGCTCAATGGCTAATTGCAGTCCTCTAATGAGCCCCCAAAGTTCCGTTGCGTTGTTCGTGGTATAACCAAGGGAGCCTGCATTAATGAGAATGATGTGTCCATGGTGGTTGCGGAAAACTACTCCATAACCCGCTGCTCCTGGATTGCCTTTGGAGGCTCTGTCAAAGTTGAGCTTGATGACATCGACTGGGGGGGTGGACCAAGAGGAGGGGCTGCTGGGAGGAGGGGGAGAAGAAGAGGGGGAAAGTGGGTGATGAGTTGGGGAGGGCTTCCAGTACCGAAGGATTAGGAGTTTAGAGGGGTTGTTGATCAAGTCTTTTTCAGTCCAGAGCTGAAGGTTGAGAGTTTCCAGAATATTGAGGCGACATCGGTTCCAGTAGTGGTGCCACGGAAGGGAAACATCCCTGAAAAGCCCCCTATTTATTTCCTTCCATACCTGCCAAAGAATGAATCCAGGAAGTAATTGCCATATACGATTTAGGAGGGAAGATTGGAACACTTGGTCCCTCCAATCCGTAATTATATCAATGATGTTGTCTCTTTTACGATCCGAGGTGAGCATAATCAGCGCAATTTGATCCCATATTTGAGTAGTATAAGGGCAAGAATCGAGGAGGTGATTCATGGTTTTGTCTGCCTCCCCACAAAGAATACAAATAGACGGCCCAACAAAACCTCTTTTTGAGAGGTTATCCCAGGTGATAATGCTCGAATGGGTGACAAGCCAGAGGAAAAGGGTGATTTTTGGCCAATGTTTAAGATTCCAGATTTTGCTCCATACCTTCCTTGTAGGTGGAGGGTCTGATTGAGTTTTGATCTGATAGGCCTCTCGTATGCTATAGGTGCCCCGTGGCGAATATCCCCATCGAAGGATATCCTCTCCTGTGAGCTTGGGGATTTTCCTTTTCGCCATTTCATCTTGCCAGGGTCTCCGATCCACGTGCGCTTCCAGGTTCATGCATTCCCTGTTTAGGTGCCAGCTCCGCCAGGTGTCTTCTGGGGGATTGTCTTGCCAGTAATCAGCTACTTTTGTCAGGCCCGCATGTGTAGCTTGGGTGCTGATATGTTCAGCCCAATCCTCGTGGTCTAGAATTGGCCATTGCTGCCAGGAATCTTTCCAGAAGAGGGTTGTTTTCCCATTTTGAATTTCCCAAAAAGCATGTTGGGTAACTAGATGTCTATTCTGCTTAGCCGCTGCCCAGATTAAGGATCTTGGGTTGTCCCCATTCCATCGTATTAAGTTCCTTTCCACCACATCTGGTGCATATTTCTTCCTCCAAAGCCTTGCCTAGAGATCCTTGGGAGTTTTTAGCCATCGCCACCATATCTTGGCGCTTAAGACTTTATTCATGATAAAGGGGTCCCGTAATCCAAGGCCTCCTTGTGCTTTAGGTTGGCAGAGTCTGTCCCAGTTGATCAACGCTATTTTCTTCCCAGTGTTGAGGCCTTGCCAGAGGAAGTTCCTCTGTAAGATTTTAATGGTTGTGAGGACAAACTTTGGAGCAGCAAGCGTCGAGAAGGTGTAGATGGGTAGGGCTTGAAGAACTGGTTGAAGGAGAATGAGACAACTAGGAAGGTTCATAACTCTGAGGGTCCAGGAAGATAATCTCTTGGTAAAAGAGGAAAGGAGATGTTCCCAAGAGGAGTTCCTGAGGGCATTATCAATCTGAGGGATGCCAAGGTATTTGGATGGAAGGGAGCTTCTGTTGAAACCCAATATATCAGAGACATGGCGCTGAATCGGAGGGGGCGTATTGAAGAAAAAGATTTGGGATTTATCTTTGTTACAATCCAATCCTGAGGCTTCAGAGAAGGTTTGGAGGATCGAGAGGAGGGAGTTGGATTCGTGTGCTGTTGGGGTACCCATCAAAAGCGTGTCATCCACAAATTGGATATGCGAGATAGGGGGGGAGATGCCATGCAAAGGTAGACCTGTCAGTAAGTTCTTTGCAACGACTGCGTGAATAGAGAGGCTAAGACCTTCAACCATAATGATGAAGAGGAATGGGGAGAGTGGGTCTCCTTGTCTAATTCCTTTGAAAGGGGAAAAGGGGCGAGAAGGAACACCATTGATAAGGATGGAAAAAAAATCCGAGGAGGTCAGATTCAGAATCCAAGTCACCCAGATCCTATCAAAGCCAAAGGCAAGGAGAATTTCCCGCATGTAGTCCCAACTTATCTTATCGAAGGATTTAGAAAGGTCCAGTTTAAGGAGCATACCTGGCGTTCTAGTCTTCTGTAAAGAGTGGATCACTTCATGAGCTAGGATGACGCTGTCCAGGATTTGTCTGCCTTCAACATAGCTCGATTACTCCGGAGAGATGATTGTTGGTAGGATGGGCTTGAGTCTTCGAGCGATCACTTTTGTTAGAAGTTTATAGATGATGTTGCAAAGGGCTATGGGTATGAACTGCTTAGGATGGTGAGCCTGCTCCTCTTTGGGGATGAGAGTGAGGAAGGTCGCATTAAGAGCCTGAAGGACTTGTCCTGTGGATTAGGAGTCTTCAATAATTTCCCACACCTCTACTCTAATCAATGGCCAGAAATGGTGGAAAAAATAGTTGGTTGAGCCATTGGGGCCAGGTGCCTTGCATTTGGGGGTGTCCTGAAGCGCTTAATCCACCTCCTCAATTGTAATAGGTCGGAGCAGAGATGAGTTTTTCTCCGCGGTGAAAAGGGAGGGCACATGCTGCGTGACCTTAGCTATGGCCTCAGATCTGTCTGGGAATGGTTCAGTGAGGAGATCTTTGTAATAGTCTATCAGCGTCATCTCCAAGTCTTCATGGGAATTAATGGGCTCACCATTGGTGGAGGTTAAGTGCGTAATTCTATTAGTATGACGTCGGTGAATGACGGTTCTGTGAAAGAATTTGGTGTTTCGGTCCCCCTCCTTGAGCCATTGGATGCGTGATTTTTGTTTCCGTAAAATCTCTTCTTGTCCTTTTCTGGCCTCCAGTTGTTGTTTTACTTTTGCTTCCTGGGTTTTAAGCTCGTCCGTTAACCCTTGCAGCCGGATCTGATTTTGAATCGCACCCATTTGTTCTAACAGCTGCTTTTGGGAGGCGAAGATATTGCCAAAGATTTGCTTGTTCCAGAGTTTGAGTATTTGTTTGAGGTTCTTTAGCTTTTGCTGAAATCTGTACATCTTGGAGCCACGGGGGACCTCTGCCTCCCTCCACCAATCCTAGATCTTTGCTTGGAAATCTGGATGGTTGAGCCAAAACTGTTCAAACCTGAAGGGTTTTTTCCCTGGAGTGGCTGGCACTTCCAACCAAAGCTGAATGGGCCAATGATCTGAGCTAGGGACATTCAGATTGCTAGCTTCTAGAGCTGTTCCTTCCAGCATAAGGAAGTCAGAGATGAGGAATCGATCTAGTTTACAGGCGATTTGGTGTGATCCGGTTCTTCTATTTGTCCAGGTATAATTGCCATTGATGGCTTCCAGGTCGATGATGTTGAGGTTGTCGATGAGGCTATTGAAGTCACTGGAATCCTGAACCAGGTGTCTTGATCCCCCTTTTTTTTCACCCAGATTATGTATGAGGTTGTAATCTCCACCAACAATCCATCTGTTATGCCTGGTTAAATGTTTATCCACAAGAAACTACTCAAAATTTGAAGTTTATGCTTGAAACAATTTTTGAGTGCTCTATTGTGGTGGGAACCATCATTGGAGGTGGATTGGGTGTTCAAATCGAATGGGTTTGAAAGTTTGGGTAACATGTTGGGAAAATTGTGGATGATCGAGTGGTGTTTGGAAATGCTCTCCAAAGATTCTTTGGATTGATTTGTTAAATTTGTTAGGATATTTAAACACTTAGGAGTTAGTTAAGATCAACTAGGTCTAATGCTTCATTAGGTTAAAGTATGTTTCTTTAGTATGCATTTATAATCTGACGGTCATGATATGTTCCTGACATAGAGTGATCCAATGACTCATGGTCTTCTCGATTTTAATGGCTACATCGACTCGTGGATTAGCACCTGATTGATCCATGACCTCTATTTAAAGAGAATAGAGGGTCATTTGTTGATGATTGATTGTGACAAATTCACTTGTAAACTATTTTTCCTTTGCATTAATAAATTGTCTCAAGTGGCCATGTTGGTTGGGGCCATCGATGTTTCCCCACAAGGGTTTTACTATGTCAAAATATAGTTGTGCTGATATTTGATATGGTTTTGTGAATGGTTACTGAATATATTCATCATCTGTTGGAATACCGTGTGTTGTTGAACATGGGATCAAAGTTGGTTTAAAGACCCACTCATGTTGTATATCAAGATCCTGGAGTCATATTGATGCATCTCTGGTTTTTGCTATTTGTGAACATTTATAGGCAAATATGATTATCCCATTGCATATGGATCACTCATTTTAGTTAAGAATGCTTTTCGTGTAACTCAAAAATGTTTATGTTTACCCAATATATGCCCATTTAAGTCAGATTTGGAGTATAAATCATGAATACGCCATTTCTAAATTTTTACATAGATAATATTTCATTTTTTTTTGTTCTTTCTAGGTTGCTATTCTAGTCTGCATATTCGATTTTTCATGTGCTTTGTGTGATCTCAAAAAATTCGAAAGAGAGAGGAAAATGTTTTCTTGTCTGCATATGGTCTTTTTCGTGTGCTTTGTTTGATCTCGGTAAATAAGAAACAAATAGAAAACTTTCATTCTCTCAGTAACCAAGATATAACCTCTTGTTGTTGTTGGGAAGAAAAAAAAAATATGTGTGAACACATGAAAATACATTTTTTAGCATGTAATTCAAGGCCATATTCAACAACAACACCCCCCATCCTCCTTAAGATTATAATGTGTTTCACACTAGCTCACTTGGTTGAAAGTTGTTTCATTAAATAAGATGTCATGAGTTCAAGTCTTTTTTTTGTTACTTTAAAAAAATAAATTGTGCATTCATTGTAAAGTTCATTTAACTTAATTTACAAATGTGAATCACTATAAGTAGCTTTAATATTCTTTTTAGTTACTCTTTTTTGTATGCAACTTTAATTTACAAAGTAACGTCATTGTAAAAGTGATTAGTACTTGTTCTATAAAAGTGAGTCACTTCATAAGTAATTTATTTACATGTGAGCATATACGAAAAGTTAGATAAGAAGGATCATCCCCACATGGACCCACTGCTACTTGCCACATCGTTTTTTGGTTAATGTTTATGCCTTTTTTTCAAAAGGGCATAACTTTCACATCTGAAGTCTGTTTTCAATGTCTTTTTTTTTTAAACAACCTATTTGTTTTAGAGTTTTCCATTCATACCATCTGTTTCATTCTTTAAATCCATATTCTATGCATATTTTAATATGGTTTCTCCTAGTGATATTTTGCTTACCAGTACCAACTACTTCTCATGAAAATCCCATATGGAGGATGTACTAAGAAGTAAAGGATTGTATGACATTACCTTGGGAAAAGAACAAGAGCCCACTAATGATAAAAATAAAGTTAAATGGGATAGTAAAAATGACAAAGCACGTGGATTAATCAAATTTTTTATCTCTCCTGATTTAATGTTTCACCTTCAAGGAATTAATGCCCCTGATGAAGCTTCAGAAAAGATTCAAGATGTGTTTGGTAAACACAATATTATTTGAGCCCACCAATTAGAAAATTAGCTAATGACTTTAAGTCCCAATGATTTTCCTTGTACAATGAATATTATTTATGTAAGTTCAATTAAATTTTTATGTATAGAATGAAAAATAGATACAAAGGAAGATCAATGCATATATGTTATTCTTGCTAATCTTGGTAGTGCATATTTTGTTTTTGTGTCTACCTTTTATGCCACTAGAGAAGCTCTAGGGAGTGATTATAAAGAACACTATCTTGAGTATTTTTGTGATGCTATCATTCGAGAGAAAGATAATCTTGTGCAACTTGCATTGATTAGAACTACAGGTACATCCAACAAAGTCTTGGTGGCATAGCAAAAAGATAAATCCACAAATCCCACGAAGAAACATCCTCACCATAACAATAAGAAAAACAAGGGTCCCATATCAACTTTTTCATCTTATACTCCTAATAGTGATTGTTACCTCCTTGAGAGGTACCCTAGGTTTTATTGGCTACACAATTGTAAGTCTAGGAAGATGTAAGTCAAAATCCTTGTAGGCCATGTGGATAATTTTCTAATGTGGTGTCCTAGGCATCATGGTCGGCCATGCCTGGTTCCTATAGTCACCATTGTCAATTCCTCTCGTCCTAGATAGGATTGGAGACCTTGGGATGGATCTATTGGGACACATGGTTTACAGGAGCCAGGTTCTTTCTAGGGGTCATTGCACGGTGTAGGGATAGTCTGACCCATTGTCTTGCACACATATGTGTTTTCCTGCATGGTCATGTATCTAGATTCTATATGCATATCATTAGCCATGGCACAATATTCATTCACATTTCTCAAGATGGAAGTCTCACAATTCACAATATCTCATGTTTTCTGAGGTAGTCATGAATCTTGATGCTTGGGATCCGGGGGCCAAAAATACAACAAAGGATCAATTTGACAGTCATGATGTGTACTCAACATGCCACGTCGAAAGTTTGACAAAATGTTGGGTTATAATGAATAATTAGTTGTTGGAGGGTGACGCAATCACATCTATGGGTAAACATGGAAAAATACAATCATTCCATGGCATGCAAGGATAAATTCAACAACAAAGGAAAAATAAATCATACTCCAAACAAAACCAATGTCTCATAATCCTTCAATCTTATGAGTTTTACATAGATTTGACAATACCAAGGCATTGGTCATATGGGGGTGCTCTTTCAATCACATACTTTTAGTTGATGAATGTTGGCCCTTTGTCTCATGGCTCCATGTACACATGGGTAACATGGTGGTAAATACAAGATTATGTGCTAAGTCATAAAAAGAGACTAAGTAAAAAATGTTTTAATAAATGGGACACTCCATTTAACTAAATCAAGACACGGTTACTATAAAGGAGGCACCCCCTTTATCACTTTACCCATGGTGAAGGAAAAAAGGGAAATATTATATTTGGTATTAAGAGTCTCACCACACATGAAGAGAGTGCACTAAAGTATCAAGGCGACATTGTACAAGACTCATAAAGGGGGCATCTCCTTCATTAATTATATTTTAACGTGTAAGTTAATTAAAGGGTTATATTATCAATTTATAAAAAGGGCAACTATATTGTGAAAAAGGGTCACCCCCTATTTCAAAGAAAACTCAAGGGGGTCATTTGTTTTGTTGAGGGTGCATGGTAAATAGAAGGTGGGTGCCATATATTTTTAAGAGCCACGACATACTCTAAAAAGGGAGTCGTTATTTTGCTAGCTTTTTGTAACATACCAATTTTTTTTTTTAAGGTTTAATACCTTTTGTACAATCAGATTCTCACGAAACAAAGTTGAATCCTTTATCAGTAGATTTTCCTACTGTCATCACATTACTCTTAACTGAAACATATTTTATGAATCGTATTGTACAAATATAAATTATTTTGTACTTTACTCTAACACTAATAATCCGAAAGTCCTAATCACTTAAGACAATCGAAAGCCAAATAATTTCAAACTTTGTTATTCACTCCATGAGCAGTCTTCTTATAGTTAGTATGTGAATATTTTGAGTCTATAAATTATATGAAATTCTAATTTGCATTTGGAAACTCATAAGATTACTCCTTTGTTTAAGTCAACTTATACACTTTTGATCATTATTTTGTTGTAGCATGGGGATACGACTTCCAAGCATGTTCATAACCAACATTAATGAGTTTAATTTATTTTTGATATGTTAATAAGATGTTTACTCATATTCGTTTTGGTTGACTAAGTAAATAGTTAGGTAATTTTTCTTAGAGAGGGTAATAATCTACTCTTTTACTGAGAGTTTATTCCTTTGTACAATACTTCATTTTTATTCATTTTTATTATATTTTAATAACATGGATGATTTTAAGGATGTAAATTTATATTAAAAGGTAGAAACATGGACTAATCTTACTAGTCCTTAATATGTAAAATATAAAATGTTCGGCGATAGTTTTGTAAAAATATTAAAACTTCTAAGGATTTTATATAGTTTCTATCAAATTTTGGCGATTTTTAAGGTAAAATAATTTTCTTCAATGGAATTTGGGCGAATTGTGCTTTGTCCGCTCCTACTTAGTTTCAGATCCAAAACCACGAAGTCGACACATGTAATTACTTCTATTTTATTATAATTGTAAATTCGACCTTTTATTAACCTTTATGTGGTCAAATATTTCATAAAAAAATGTTCAACCTACAGAAATTGAATTTACATTATCTTGACTTCTTAGGAAGAATTATCCCTTGGCACTTAGGGTAAGTTCAGTTACCATTTTAAATGTTTTTCTTCATTCTTAATCTACAACTTACACCATACTAATCGTCTTTATTAGTCCCTCTATTTTATTATAATTGTAAATTCGACCTTTTATTAACCTTGATGTGGTCAAATATTTCATAAAAAATTGTTCAGCCTACAGGAATTGAATTTACACTATCTTAACTTCTTAGGAAGAATTATCCCTTGGCACTGAAGGTAAGCTCATTTACCATTTTAAATGTTTTTCTTCATTCTTAATCTATAACTTACACCATACTAATCACCTTTATTAGTCCCTCTATTTTATTATAATTTATAAATTCGACCTTTTATTAACCTTATGTGGTCAAATATTTCATAAAAAAATGTTCATCCTACAGGAATTGAATTTACACTATCTTGACTTCTTAGGAAGAAATATTCCTTGGCACCATTTTAAATGTTTTTCTTCATTCTTAATCTACAACTTACACCATACTAATCACCTTTATTAGTCCTTGCTCTTAGGGCTTGCAAGGACTATTAGTAATCGTTTTTCTATTTTCTATTAGAATGGCATAGCATTTAACCAAAGTTTCAGCATTTTCATATAATTTTAGGATTTGCATTTGTTTTTTAACCCTATGTTTTAAGTTTGAGGCCTTATTTGGCCTCATATGGAGGCAAAACTCTTTAAACTTAGGAAAATAGAGGCTTGAAACTTATTTAATATATACTCTGAAAGCCATATGAATTAATGCTAAGTTAAAACTTAGCATTAATTCAAAACATAAAATGCTTAATTTTTTTAGATGCGTATATCAATATGTATAAATAGCTAATAGCTAAGTTTTTTACACGTTAGTTGAGTTTGTTACACATTGCCACTGTGTAGCGGCTAGCATGTTGGCCATGTGTTGCATAGCCTTTCTACTTTTCAACTGAAGAGCAGAGGGCATGGTAGCCAGCAACGAAGTTGCCTTTCACATTCAAATCTCCAGTGTTCAAATCTCCAGTTCCACTTTCCAGGCTTCAAGCGGAGGCCGAGTTCTCCACTTTCCAGGCTTCAAACTCAGCGGAGGCAAAGTTCTCCACTTTCCAAACTTCAAACTCAGCGGAGGTCGAGCTCTCACCAGTGCCTCTAATTATTGCTACCAACCCTCAAGATCAGTTGTAGACTGAGCTGTTGTTGAGTAACATGAAGGTATTAAGATGCAAAAAAGTTCAAGAGTGTTAGTGAGAAAACATTGTGATTGAAGGTGTTTAAATTATCCACATATTCTCACCCATTATCTGAAACAACAGTCTGTAGAAATGCTTTCTTGTGTTGCAGCAATAACCCAAGATTAGGATGGATTAGGATGAATGAATTGTTGCAGGAATTGTGACATGCGTCTTACCTGCTATTTTTCTCTTAGTAATAATCTATGTAATGAAGTTAGTCTCTTCAGTTTAACTAATTTATGACGTTGTTGGTGCTACTCAAGTAATGTTTAGATCCCAAAATAGTGAGTGTTTATATGCATTTATATAGATAAAATATATGAGCAAAACACCACGGTGAGGCTAAGCTCACTTCTATATTATTCAATGAAGACATATTACATCTTTATATAGGAAAAGACTCTACCGAGTCGCTTACATGCAAACCAAAGACAACTGGACTCTTAACTAAGAACTGACTCTTAACACGCCTACAACTGACTCTCACAACTAAAGCTTATAACTGGTGCTTACAGCTGGTGCTTTCTCCATTATTTCCAAGTTATATATCTACGTGTGGTGGAGCGCCTCAAGAAAAACAATAGCCATTTGAAAAATAAGTCGTTTGGCGATTAATTCTACCAAATGTTAGTTTAATTAAATAGTTAATACAATGGTTGAATGTGATAGTTGTTCACTCTAATTGATACATTTGATGTCTGATTACTTCGACAGGAAATATTCTCGCTTGTATATATCCAATGAAAGAATAATCAGAATCCTGCCCAGGTTGTGACTAGATCACAAAGAATATAATTTTGAATTAATTGTTCATATTTATTAGCTCTTCAATCATGCTCATGAAGCTAAGATGGATAGATATTCTTGCGTTAACGATATTTCCATATATGTGTTCTTTGGTCGTGCTTCTCTCTCTGGACCCACTCCTCCCACATATGGTTGTTGGCAAGTAAAATCACGACTCACAGAATCATGTTGTTAACCTTAGGACTTGCTTATGAAACAGTCACGGAATACTTATATTTCCAAATATCATTTCCCATATCTTATTTACTCCCAATCCATACTTACAAACAACGAGTGGGTGTTGTCTCCCTTAGAGGCTTTCAAGCAAGTTGCTACTACTGCACGCACGTCAAAGGCTTTTTACCCGCCTCCACCCGAGCTCGCCTAGAGATACACAGGGAGGGTCCCTCTCATCCACCCTCCCTCTCATCCGGATCTCTAACGAAGAATCTCCATTCATTGATTATTACACTTCACCTTCACAAATTGAATAGCCATGTATCCCTTACTTTAAGCTGTGAAGGTGGATATTGTTTTTGAAGGCCTGTGAAGGAGGATATTGTTTTTGCATGCAGGCCATGTGCACGCTTACCAATGCTTTGTAAGTATTTGATTAATAATTATGATAATACATTTGTTAGCTTGGAAGGAAAGGTTTTCACTGTGTTTGTCTTATTTTTCCCATAACCTATTAATATTTTAGATGTGTATAACAACAAAGCTGATCCATGTTGACCTATTTAGGTTACCTTTGGAGAAGGAGGCAACTGTGAATTGTTCACAGGTTCAAGAAGCCACAATCTGAGTCATCTATGTTCCCCAAAGAGAGCTTTGGACATGGTGAACTTGGAATATATTTGTCTATTCTCTAATGTGTTAGTGGCTATTTGTCTGTTCTCTTTATAGTGTTTCTAGTTCAATGGTTGACTCCATACAAAGACGGAGACATAGACACAATACAAACAATAGAATCCTTAAATTCAAATACAACAATAAATCCAAAAAAACATAAAGAAATTTATGGGTTCTTGGTCCTTACTCCAATTCAAAGACAAGAATAAATCCCTCCAATTCAAAGAGAACCATAAAACTGAAAAAACAAAGAAATTACTGGGTTATTCATCCTTACCAACTGAAATTGATTGTTAGACATGATCAACACCCTCTCCGTGGTATAAGAAATGAATTTTGGAGGGCACAAGTGGGGAGATTTTACAAGCATCAGATAGTTGTTTGAAGATCTATCACCAAATATACGAGTTCTAAAGAAGGGAGAATAGAGATCGACCAAGCGTTAGCTACAAGGCTTCGCATAACCAGAACTCCAGAAGTGAACGCATGGTGACTAAATGCAATTAACGCATGGCCTGTGAATTATAACAGAAGTCCCAAGATGACACAACCTGCACCATAAGTGACAACTCTATTGGAAGTCAACTATTTTATTGAAGAGGTTGGCCACGTGACACGCTCACAATACAAGTGACAAGCTAAGGACTACTCACAATACAAGTGACAAGGGCCTGGCCGCGTGCCATGGTGATTATGAAATATTATATCATTTTATTAAAAGTGTTTATCAGGGATTTTAATTTTGTTATGTTCTGTGTGAATATACAAATTTATTAAAAAAAACTAATTATTTGGATTAAAATAATTATTTGTAATAGTTTTCTAAGCCTTTTTTTAAAAAACTTGTTAATTCTTAATGTTCCAAATCACAAATACAGTCTTCGGGGCATAAACTATTCAAAAACCCTCACGCTGATGGCATTATTGGAACTGTCTCAACCCCCTCGACAAGTCATGTAACAGATCAAATGGGGGAATTGTCTGTTAATCCCGCTACGGCTGTTTCTCAGCTAGTGGCTTCACCATCCGTTCCTACCCAAACCACCTCCCAAGTAAACACGGTGTAACTTTTCACAATAGTTTTTTCATCTTTAAAAAACACGTTCTTACAAATAAAGGTTTCCTTTGCACAACTTTTTTGTGAAATTCAATCTTCATCTTCAAACTGAAAAAATATATATCTTTATTAGAATGCAATCTCTTTTATGGCATTGTGCCTTTACTTCCCTTTAGTCTCTCTAAATCTTCAATATAGGTATGTAAAGGCAGTATCAAGTTCAAATAAATCCATATTATAACCTCTTAAAAATCTAAAAATGTGATCCGTATTATAACCTCTTAAAAATCTTAAAATAAATTTCCCTGGTATTTAAAGTCACCACCCTCTCTCACAAATCTAAGATCCTTTTATCTTTTTATGTTCAAAGCCATGCATTGTTATGCTAAAACTTAACCAGCAATGCAAGTCAGTAATCATTTTCCAAAGGCAATTCAATAATCATTTTCCTTCATAAATTTCTATTCAAACAGAAAAAATATTTAGCATCTTTTTTTATTGGTATACAATTTGTTTTCATCACTCTTTCTTCCTTCTCTTTCCTTGGTCTCTTTAAATCTTCTCGGCAGTGGCGTTAATGTAGTAATAAGATCAAATAATAAGATCACTCAAAAGAATCCTTTTCAGCTTATAGCTTATATAGATGACAACCATGAAAATAAAATCCTAATTTGTCACACAAAAACAATAATAAACAATGGAGAGTGATATTTCATAACATAAGCCTCCAGCACATGGATCTGAACCAAGAAACCAAATTATAGTCGGGGGCGAGATACCGACTAGCTTGCCCAGACCATCGGAACGAGATATGAAAGCCACATTCACACAATTATGAAAGCACGCAGTACATGGAGATCTGGACATATTATTTATTATATATAGATACATATGTGCTGGGTAGCAGATCATTGTCCTAGAGCTACATACCGGCCGGATTCTATGAGAAATCAATATTTTAGGGTCTAGAACGAGTGAGAAGAAACTTCATAGCTGGAAGGGACTTGTTGCTATGCAACTCACCTTCTTTTTCTTCCTACAGGTTGAAATTGTTGTTACGAATTCATGGCTAGTATTGACAAAAGGTATTCGAGCTCCAACATTCTATATTGACCTTTATGGTTTATTATAAAAAATTTACAGTATGCATCGGTAATTCTATATATTCTCTATTTAAAAAGGACTCGATTTCTTCTCTGACTATATAAATAAAGGGTGACCTATAAAGATGCATATATAGTCTATCTCTTCACTCATTAATTTGTTGTATTTAGTTCAAGAATATCAATACTCTTATTCATAGATTTCATTGTGCGTGTATATTGTTTTGTATTCCCCTTCATGTCGTGATTCCTAAATTTTATTCTTGTATTACAATAATTATATTCAAGCAAAGAACTATATGGAATATCTTCAATTATGTTGTTAAACATTCTAGTGAATGGAATTTCATTCTAATTTCATGCATCTTCAATTTCTTACAATTTTATATTTGTAATGTAGAAAATCAACCACTATGAAGCTTGTACATAATGTATAAATCCCTTTAAATATATAATGAACAACTTAGCATATTCAATAATATTTGTATTTAAACAATGATTATATGTGTGTACCAAACAAGTCGGAAACAAATGGAACAATCATGTTCCATTCAGCTGCAGATGCAAAATAGTTAAGTTATATGTTCTAATCATCCCCAAGCATGAATATGACTCCATGAGGATGAATTAAGCTCCACTCCTTTGCCAATATATCTTTGTACAACTCAGAAAATATTTTCCTAACACTTACGTGCTCACACAACAAATAATTCATTTTCTTCCAACATACTAAGCAGTGTCATTCCTCCCACATATGTTGTATTTATATATTTTTCATTACCTATGTATTTTTCTTTGAAGTTATTTCCCTCCTTGGAAATTTGCAGCTTCATATATCCTTGATTTTTAGGGGCTGCCAATGACACAAAATCACTTGTCTTATCATACTCTAAGTTAGCTCCATCATGTTTCCCACTCATGGAGTCATAGTCACCTCTTCTGAACCTTGTTGTTCCATCTATTTCTTGCAAAAAATGTCTCTTACATTTGTCCATCTAAAGAGGATATTTGGTAAGTCAAAATATTTCATAATCATTCAAATAATAACAGTAAATTGTCTTCATAAACTCAAATATGAATTTTCATAATTGGAAATTATTGACTAAATTGTTTGATATTTGAGGATGTTACATGCTCTCCCCCTTAGAAACAACACTGCCCTCGATGTTAGTACTTGCTTCCATTCATCTCTTGGAGTAGAGTTGGATATGTTTTACTCATATCATCTTCCAACTCCCAAGTAGCCTCCTTAGGACTAAAGTGCTTCCATTGCACCTTTACCTGGGTGATGAATTTGTTCCAAAGTACATTTTCTTTCTTATCTAGAATGCACAAAGATTCTGCTTGGAACTTGCCTTCTAGTTCTACCCGTATCATGTTCCAATCAATAATATGAGTACGGTCATGAATATATATTTTTTTAAATGAAACATGAAAGCATTAAGAATTTTCAATTTAGCAGGAAGTGCCAGTTGGTATGCTATTGGTCCAACTCGCACTAGTACTTCGAAAGGTCCACAAAACCTTGGTGCTAACTTAGAACAACTTCCTAATATTAGTGAAATTGTTTTCTCTTTAACTTCAAGATAAACATGTTCTCCAAGATTATACTCTTTATATAGCATTTTATGATTTGCATAACTTTTATGTCGAACCTGTGCAACTTTTATATTATGTTGCACTTTCTTGACTATTTGTTCCATTTCTTGGAGCATATATGGTCAAACAATCAGTCAATCAACTGGATTATCCCAACTGACTGGATTCGTACATTTTCTTCGATACAAGACTTTGAAGGGACTCATTTCTACCGAGGCTTGATAATTGTTATTGTATGCAAACTCATCTAAGTGTAAGTAATTTTCCCACTTAGTTGGTTTCTCCCTTACATACATGTGTAACATATCTTCAATAGTATGGTTTGTAAACTATTTTGTCCATCTGTTTGTGAATGATAACTTGTACTAAAATTCAATTGAGTTTCCAAACCTGCAAACAATGTCTTCGAGAAATTTGATGTAAACTTAACATCTCTATCTGAAATAACCATTTTAGGCATGCCATGCAACCTAAATATCTTTTTCATGAAAATTTATCCGATATTAATAGCTTTATAAGTAGATTTCATAGTTTTGAAATGAGGAGAATTATTCAAATTATCAATTACTACCATGATAGAGTCACGTTGTCTTTGATTTTTAGGAAAACCTGTAATGAAATCCATAGAGATAACTTCCCATTTCCATTCTGGAATAGGTAAAGGTTGTAATAAACCAATTGGATGTTGATGCTCAACCTTCACCTCTTGGCATTTGAAACATTTATATAAATAATCAATTGTTCCATATTTCACATTAGGCCAATAAAATTGTTTCCTCCAAGTTGTTATCATTTTCTAATAACATGGATGACATGAATAGGGCTTCTTATACATCTCATTTAAAATTAAAAAATTTACATCAACTGAATTAGGCACACAAAATCTATTTTTGAACCATAATACTCCATCTTTGTCAACATTGTATTTTCTCCCATTCGAATCCCCTTCATTTTTCAGTAGTTTTTGTATTGTTTTGACTTATTCAACATCATTTACCCTTTTAGAGTTAATTATTTACGTAAAATCACTTTATGTTTTATTGACGATTACCTCATATACTGCACTAGCTCTTCGACTAAGTGCATCCGCTACTTTATTCTCCTTCCCTTTGATATGTTGAATTTCAAAATCAAATCACTTAAAAAGGCTAACTATATTGCTTGTCGTGCATTAATATCTTGTTGACTAAACAAATGTGTTACACCACTGTTATCCTTAATAATAAAAAAATTCTTCGATTTAAGTGGTGTCACCACATTTTTAGTGCACGAATCACAGATGCTAACTCAAGATCATGAGTTACATAATTTCCTTCATGTTCCTTAAATTTTCAAAATTCTTAACAAAGTACATGTCCATCTTGCGGCAATACACCTCCTAAACCTTCTTTACTAGCATCTATACAAACCATGAAATCTTTATAAGGATCAACCACTTTGAGAATTGGTGTTATAGTTAGTAATCCCTTTAATCTGCGAAACTGTCTTGACATTTCTGAGACCAGAGAAACTTTAGTCCTTTTTTGGCAATGATGTAATAGGATAAGCAATTTTTGAAAAACATTCAATAAAACATCTGTAATAACCTATAGTTCCCATAAATGATCATATACCTGCTACATTTTTAGGTACATACCATTCTATAATAGCTTTAAATTTTTCCAGATCTACTACTATTCGTTCCTCTGAAATCACATGCTCCAAATACTGTATTTTCTCTTGATAAAATTCACATTTGCTGAAATTAGCATACAACTTATGTTCACGTAGAGTTTGTAATATTATTGTCAAATTTTTCTCATGTTCTTCTTTGGACTTCGAATAAATTAGTATATCATCTTTAAATATCAAGAAAAAGTTATCTAAGTATTTGACGAATATAATATTCATCAAGCACATAAAAGTCGTCTGTGCATTTGTAAGTCCAAAAGGAATTACTACAAAATCATAATGTCTGTAAAATAACCCAAATTACTTAAAAAATTAAAAAAAAATTGTTTAAGGTAATAAAGCTTACTCTTATTGTCGTCATCAACACAAATTCGATAAATTTAAAGAACCTTTTATCGAAAACTTGACCACGACCATTACTTCGATAAAACCTTAATAATAAAGTCCTCTAATACTAACTTACTCTATTTATATGTATTTTCGCAACCCTCTTATACATAATCTTCCTTCCATTACACTTTTATGTTTATATAGTAATCCATATAGGTAGGAATTTGAACTATTGCGTCTTTTTGACAATGAACCATTGCACCTCTTCTTTTAATTTTAAAAATAATATTGATAATAGTTTATTTAACTTAACGACTTCAAATCCTTTGTATTTTATCCCTTCATGTGAAAACATGTTCTTGTAGTTGCAATGGAATGGTTGTGTGCCGATCTTGTCAAATTATTACATATATCCTTTAAACTCTTACAGAAATAGAATTTTGCACAGGCTTTTTCTTCAACCCATTTTTCCAAATGACTACGGGATCAAAACCATGGGTTTATCCACTTAAGCGTTGATATTAGCGCATTTATTTCTCCCTTATTCTTTTACATAGAACCTTAATCAAATGTTCATAGGTTTATTTACTTCCAGACCCTTTTTTCCACTAATAAACTCCTTTACCTTATCATTTGACCCGGCGCTGGAACAAAGTCCTCTGTACTTCGGACTATTGCATTATGTTGTCCTTGATGTCAAAGGGTTAATGTATTTTCATAGTAACATCATTGATGTATTGATTTATGGCATATGTTGTCATAGATGTAATTGATGTCAAATATGTCATTTGGTGTCATAGTGTTGTCTTTTCATGGCAGACAGGAAGTACCAAATGGATGAACTCCAAAGTGGTTCCCTTATGATGAAATCCCTCATGGGAAGACACTTTGTGAAGTACAAATGGTTAAGTGGTTGATTCATGGTATATGTTTGGTTAAGGAAACCAAGGATTGATTATGGAATATTGTAATCAAGATCGATGAATTCGTAAGTGAGACTATTCTAGATGGATATTGTTTGTCATGCCATTTCCAATGATATGTGGAATGTGACATAACTCCTCACGGTTAGAGAGTTATCACCTTGTGAAGTTGTAGAACTCTCATGTGTTGTCTAGAAGCCCCTAAAAGGTCAAATAAGTCAAATTATTCTAGAAGCTCCTAGAATGATGCAGTGCCCCCACCTCAGCAGGGTCTGTTGACCTCCCGGTCTCTGGATCTTCTCAATCTTCGAGCTGGAGCAGCTCTTCGATTCCCCATTGGAATCTTCAAGAAATGTCCATACGTCCTTTTCACGAAACTCCATCATGCGAATAGGCACCAGGCGCAAGCTTATCTCACGCAACCAATGGTTGTGAACATGAGCCTAACCCAAAAGGTGTTTCGCGATTTCGTGTGTTAGGTCTTTGCATGTGAATCACCCCGATTCTCCCAACCTTCGAAACCCCGATAGGATTTTAGCATGTACTAGATCCTCCCTTATCTTCCCTCAATGTGACCTCTGGTCATGACTCAGGGCTCAACTCTCAAGTGTGTCAGGATTTCGCATATCGGGAACTCCCGATATGATTATATCTTCGGTCCATGATCTTCCTTCGATTGACGACTATGATCAAGTCGCGATTTCATGTTTCGTGACTTTGGAGGTTGGTTCACCTCTCTTCTTTTGACCCTTGATTTTCGGTGTTTGCGATCGTCAGATTGATGGATCACGACTCCCCGTGATCTAATGGCTCAGATCAATTCGTAATTTCGCATTTCGCGACTTTGGGAGTCTCCTTACCTCTGTTCTCCCGATATCCGAAATCGTGATGGTGCTAGATCGATGACCCAGATCTTTCCTTGGATCAACGGCTGTGATCAACTTGGGATTTCACCTTTCTCTCCTTTTACTCTTATGGAGTCCCTTTGAAAATTATCCAAATTCCAAATCTATGCACTCCTTGCAGTAAATTCTTACGCAAGACTTGGTTATTGCGGGTGACTGTGCACACCTTGCAGCAGTCGCTTTTCACTCCTTGCAAAGGGAAAGTTTTGTGCTATCTATTCTAAGCTTTGGAATCGAAATAGATCCCGTCACACTCCTTGCGTTCCGTGTGCACACCTTGCACTCACTCACCATAAGAGAAACAATTGAAACTTATACCAACATTCACGATTTCATCTACTCATAACGAAATTCATTCATTCATGAAAACAGGAAATTGCAAACAATAACAACATCATGCAATTGGATCAATTTTCCTCTGTTATATTCATTTGGAAAAAATGGCTACAGCTATTTTCAAACAACAAAAAAAACTCAAAAATTCCTACTAACTTGCAGCAACCTCGTTTGGGCGTAGAAAACCTCTATTTAACTTAGAGAGTCCTTAGGGTTCCCCCCGACTACTCATCTACCTCAAAAATGAAAACCTAACTGCTACCTAAGTTCAGTTACATTCAAGACTTGGAGTGAAGCTCCCTGATCGCTCATGATCATTCACTCCCAAGCGTTTGATCTTCTTATGTTTTTCCAATCATCTCCAAAAGATTCACAGTAACTCCCAGTGTTTGAGATTATGAAATGATTCCTGAGCGCTAAGATTTCCTGCCACGTGTGCTCGCTAACAATGCTCTTGCATCATACTCCCCCTGGACAAAAATTCATGGACTCCTATCCATGAGATCCTACACTGACTTTCCATGCTTCTAGATATCAGCTTCATTTTCCCAACTGGCATCTTCTATTGAGTGTCCCTTCCACTTGAATAGATATTCAAAATAGGTCTTTGTCCTGGTCTTTTTTCCAATTCTCTGATCAACGATCTTCTCCATCTATGAGTTTTTTGCTATAGGCATTTGTTTCTCCCATTGAATCTTATCTTGATCTTTTGATCCCTCTGTGTCATCTTTCTTGTAAGGATACAGGTCTAGAACGTTGAATATGGGTGATATGAACACATCATCTGGCAGCTCAATCTCATAGGGGTTTGCATCAAACTTCTTCAAGATCTTACATGGTCCTATCTTCTTCATTTTTAACTTGTTATATGTTCCCCTAAGGAACATTTCTTTTCTGAGATGTTCCAGAACCTGATCTCCCACCTCAAATTGAAGTTCTCTCAGATGTTTATCAACTCTACGCTTGTACTCTTGGCTAGAGTTCTGTAATTTTTCACTGATCTAGCTATGGAGCTTCTGCATTTTTGCAGCAAAATCTTCTTCTCCAACGTTGTTGATATCACTCTGTCCCAAGTGTCTCAACTCAGATACTCCCTTGGGTTGCATTCCATACAATATCTGGAATGGGCTCTTTCCAGTGCTTCTGTTTGGTGAGTCGTTGTATGCAAATTCTGCTTTTGGCAGAATCTGATCCCACTGGTTATGATGCTCAATGACTAGACTCCTCAACAAGTTTCCCAAACTTCATTTTACCACCTCAGTTTTTCAATCTGTCTGAGGGTGATAAGTTGAGATGAAGGACAAATCCGTCCCCAACTTTTTCCACAGTGTTCTCCAAAAGTGACCAACAAATTTTGTGTCCCTATCCGAGACAATGCTTCTGGGTAGGCCGTGAAGTCTCACAACTTCCTTGAAAAATAGATTTGCAACATGTGTTGTGCATTGGTCTTCTAGCATGGGATAAAGTGCGCCATCTTTGAAAATCTATCCACCACCACAAATATGGAATCAAATCCTCTTTGCATTCTTGGAAATCCCAACACAAAATCCATGCTTATTGCATCCCAAGGCCTCTTTGGTATCGACAATTGTTGATACAATCCAGTGTTTTGTCCTTTTCATTTTGCATGTTAGCAAATTCTACACCTGTTCACAAATTTTATCACTTTTTTCCTCATACCTGGCCAATAGTATGAACCGCTCAACTATGCAAATGTTTTATCATGGCCGAAATGTCCAGCCAATCCTCCACTATGCTTCTCCTTCAAAAGGTTATCCCTCATTGAGCATTTTGGTATGCACAACTGATTTCCATTGAACAACAATCCTTCTTGAACCATGTATCCGACCCATTGGCTCCTATCTCTCAGCACAGGATTTGCACATGCTTCATATGCTTCCTTGAAATCTGCATCATCACAATACATATCCTTCAGGTGTTCAAACCCCAAAGTCTTTACCTGAATTTCCTGCAGAATCAAACATCTCCTGCTCAATGCATCAACAACTTTGTTAGCATTCCCAGCAATATGTTTTATGACAAAAGTAAAATTATGCATAAAATCAATCCAATTTGCATGCTTCTGATTCAATTTTTCCTGTCTGGTTATGAATTGTAAGGCCTGGTTATCGCTATACAATACAAATTCCTGTGGGACAAGGTAATGTCTTCACTTCTTCAAGGCTTGAATTATGGCATAAAATTCCTTATCATATGTGGAGTATTTTCTCTTAGTCTCATTCATCTTCTCACTGAAATAGGCAACATGTCTATTATCCTGGCTCAAAACTACTCCAATTGCAACTCCACTTGCATCGCATCTCATCTGAAATGTTTTTTCAAAATTAGTAAAGACCAGAATTGGTTGCTCTGTTATTTTCTTCTTTAGAGCATTGAAGCTCCTCTCGGCCTCCTTTGTCCATTTAAAATACTTGTGCTTCTTCTTCACTATATCCATCATTGGTGCACAAATTCCACTAAAATCTCTTATGAATTTCCTATAGAAACTTGCTAATCCATGGAAGCTTCTTACCTCGAACATGCTTCTTGGCGATGGCCATTCTTTGATTGCTCTCACCTTTTCTGGATCCATCTTCAGTTCATTTGAAGAGATCACAAAACCCAAGTAAATGAGTTATGTCTTCATAAAAGACGACTTCTTTAKATTTATCAGCAGCTTCTCCTGTTGTAGTCTTCTCATCACTAGTGTCAGGTGTCTAAAATGCTCCTCTTTAGTCCTGCTAAAGATCAGTATATCATCTAGATATACAACCACAAACTTGCCAATGAAGTCTTTCAGAATTTCATTCATCAATCTCATAAAAGTAATCGGGGCATTTGTTAAGCCAAATGGCATAACAAGCAACTCACACAAACCTTCATTTGTCATCTTCCATTCATCACCTTCCCTCATTCTTATCTAGTGATATCCACTTTTCAAATCTATCTTAGAAAATAAATTTGATCCACTTAAACAATCCATTAAATCATCCATTCTTGGCAAAGGAAATCTATACCTGATGGTGATCTTGTTAATGGCTCTTGARTCTGTACACATTATCCATCCTCCATCCTTCTTTGGACTCAACACAGTTGGTACTGCGCATGGACTTAAGCTCTCTCTGACCAACCCCTTGTCTAACAACTCCTGKACTTGGTTCTTTAGCTCCTCATTCTCTGGAGGTGTTAGTCTGTACGCTACTTTGTTTGGCAGACTTKCTCCTGACATTAAATCGATATGATGGTTGATACTTCTGATGGGTGGAAATGAGTTAGGCAGCTCATCCACCACTATGTCAGCAAAATTATCCAACAATTCATGAATTTCTTCAGGAAAATCATCCATTGAAGTACTTGTAAGGATAACTATGGATTTTCTCACCACAACAAACTACATCTCATGTCCTTTCTTTACTTCTTTCAGGAATTCCTTCCCACTCATGAGAAGTATGTGTGTGTTGGCTTCCTCTTTCATTTTTTTCTCCTTTATTGGTAGCAACATGTGTTTCCTACCATTCTTCTCCAAGATGTATGTATTTTTCCTCCCATCATGAATGACATTCCCATCAAACTGCCATGGTCTTCCCAACAAAATATGGCATACATCCATGGGAGTTACATCACATATAATTTCATATCTATATCCTCCTATCTTAATTTCAGCCAAGCATTGTCTAGTAACCATTACATGGTGTCCTTTCTGCAACCAAGAGACTTTGTATCAGTTCAGGTCTACTTTTGTCTCCAGCTCCAATTTCTCCACCATCTTTGTGGATACTAAGTTGTCAGTGCTCCCACTATCAATTATCACCTTGCACACTCTGTCTTTAGTCTTGCAAGTTGTTCTAAAGAGATTGTTCCTCTGCACTAGATTTTCAACTTCTGCCTTTGGTTTTAAGAGAACTTTTCTCAACATCAGGGATATTCCATCCTCTGCTCCTTCTGCTTCAACATTTCTTCTCTGTGCTTCTGAAATGTGAGATTCACCTTCTCCTTATTTCTTTCTCTCGAGACATTCCCAAGACATATGTCTTTCCTTTCCACAAGTGTAACATCTCACTTCTCCTCCTCTGCCTCTTCCTCTTCCTCTGGAAGAACTTCTTCCACCATATTTTCTTCCTCAGGAACTTCCTCCTCTTTCCAAGTGACTATGTGGTTTCTCAGTCTCATCTTTGTATTTATGTGCCTTGTCATGGGCAACTCCCTTGCCTTTGTTTGGGACTCGGATTTTACCTCTGCCTCATTGGTTTTGTTTTCTGTCCAACTTATCCTTTGCCTTCAGTGAAAACTAATAAGCATCCTCCACTGTCCTTACTGACATCATGCTGATCTCATCCTGGATTTCATACCTTAGGCCATTTATATACCTGGCAACTTTTTCTTCATCCTTCTCTCTTTGTCCAGTTTTGATGTTCAGCTTGTAGAACTCCTCTGTGTATTCTTTGACTGTCATACCCTTCTGTCTGAGGTTCTGTAGTTTCCTGAACAGATTGATCTGATAATATTTGGGTATGAATTTCACCTTCATCTTGGCTACCATTATGTCCCAATTCTTTATCTTATGTTTTCCTTTGCTCCTCCTCTCAGCTTGAAATTCATCCCACCACAGTGTTGCATCTACTTTTAGTCTAGTGACAACATGTCTCACCCTTTTCTCCTCATCGACGTCTTCATAGTCGAAATATGTATCCATGGATCATACCCAATCCAACATTTCTTTAGCATCCAAATTACCTTCATACATTGGGACCTCTATTTTGGCTCTCGCTCCCAATTTGACAACTGCTCTCAGCAAGTGTTCTTCGGCAACATTATCTCCTGCAGCTTCTTCGAATTCTACCTATTCACTCTCTCCATCGCTGATGTCTCCAGCATCAAGTGCTTTTCTTTGGGTTGCCTCCATCACCTCCAATATTGCACTAACTTCTCACATTTCCCTTTCTACAGCCCGATTAGCTAAAGGTTGTTCCACTCGTCTCCTTGGTGGCATTGTGTTGACTATTTGTCACACATGGAGTACAACTTTGAGTTCTCCTGTCTCCTCTCCTTTTCCTATTGTCTGCAAGAAAAAATTCGGCTCTGATACCACTTGATGCAGTGCCCCCACCTCAGCAGGTTCTGCTGACCTCCCGATCTCTGGATCTTCTCAATCTTCAAGCTGGAGTAGCTATTCGTTTCCCTAATGGAATATTCAATAAATGTCCACAGGTCCTTTTCACGAAACTCCATCGTGCGAACAAGCATTGGGTGCAAGCTTCTCTCACGCGACCACTGGCTATGACCGCGAGCCTAACCCAAAAGGCATTTCGCAATTTCGTGTGTCGGGTCTTTGCATGTGAATCACCCCAATTCTCCCAACCTTTGAAACCCCGACAAGAGTTTAGTGTGTACTAGCTCCTCCCTTATATTTCATCCATGTGACCTTCGGTCATGACCGGGGGATCAACTCTCAAGCGTATCGGGATTTCATATATCGGGAACTCCCGATATGATTAGATCTACGGTCCACGATCTTCCTTCGATCGACAACTACGATCAAGTCGTGATTTTGCATTTTGCGACTTTGGAGGTTGGTTCACCTCTCTTCTTTCAATCCCTGATTTTCGGTGTTTGCGAGTGTTAGATTGACGTCTCACGACTCCCCATGATCTAACGGCTTAGATCGATTCGTGATTTCACGTTTCGTGACTTTGGGAGTCTCCTTACCTCCATTCTCTTCATATCTGAAATCGCGATGGTGCTAGATCGACGACCCAGATATTTCCTTGGATCAACGGCTATGATCAAGTCGGGATTTCACCTTTCTCTCCTTTGACTCTTATGGAGTCCCTTCGAAACTTAGCCGAATTCCAAATCTATGCGCTCCTTGCAGTAGATTCTTACGCAAGACTTGGTTCTTGTGGGTGACTGTGCATACCTTGCAGCAGTCGCTTTGCACTTCTTGCAAAGGGAAAGTTTCATGCTATCTCTTATGAACTTCAGAATCGAAATAGATCCCGTCACACACTCCTTGCGTTCCGTGTGCATACCTTGCACTCACTGAACAGAAGAGAAACATTTGAAACTTATACCAACATTCACGATTTCTTCTACTCGTAACGAAATTCATTCATTCATGAAAATAGGAAATTTCAAACAATAACAATATCACGCAATTGGATCAATTTTCCTCTGTTATATTCATTCGGAAAAAAATGGCTACAACTATTTTCAAATAGCAAATAAAACTCAAAAAATCCTACTAACTCGCAACAACCTCATTTGGGCGTACAAAACCTCTACTTAACTCAGAGGGTCCTTAGGGTTCCCCCCAACTACTCATCTACCTCAAAAACAAAAACCTAACTGATACCTAAGTTCAATTACATTCAAGACTCGAAGTGAAACTCCTTGATCGTTCATGATCGTCCGCTCCCAAGCGTTTGATCTTCTTCCATTTTTCCAATCATCTCCAAAACATTCATAGTAACTCCCAATGTTTGAGATTCCGAAATTATTCTCGAGTGTTGATATTTCCTGCCATGTGTGCTCACTGACGATGCTCCTACATCATAGAAGAAAGTTGAATAGAAAAAGTGGTTAGTCATGGGTTAAGTGGTTGCAACAAGAAAACAATTAAAAATAAATTAGTTGCAACTAGAAGTGGAGAATTTACTATTTGTAGAAAAGTGGGTTAGAAGTGGACAAGTGGGTGGAAGTGGGTTAGCCCCTAAAATAAGGAAGTCGGTTAGAGTTGGTTAGATGAGGAAGATACTTGGAGAAATATATTTAAGTGATAAAGGGTCTCTTATGGGTGAATCTCTTGTGCATATTGAAGATCTATTCTTGGTGAAAGATTCATTGCACGTACTCATGGATGCATCAAAAGTTCTGTAAGTTTGAGGTATTAACAGAAAAAGTTTCCGAGTTTTTAGAAATACTGAAAAACCCTAGTTTTTTAGATGTACGTGGGATATCAGTATAATAGGGTGTGTATGCACATGGGATATCAGTATAATAGGGTGCGTACACATGCAGGCTAATAGTGTAATAGGGAGCGTACATGAGGGAAAAACCATAGAAGCTTGAGCAAGTGTTGGTGCTAGGTTCTTGAAGTCTGAAGCAAGGTTCTTGAAGTCTGAAGCAAGTTCCCATAAAAGTGGTTTATTGATTCATATCTTCTACATAAGATATGGTATGGTTATATGTTATCTTCATGCTTTGTTTTTCTCATGGTATGGTGAATGTTTGAGGCATTCTTTGTATGGTTGTATTGATGTATAAATATGGTATCTGGTTGGTTGAGTAGTTCAGATCTACTCTAATTGAGAAATATCTATAATATGTGATGGTGTATAGTTGATGAGCATGCATAGTTTGTTGGAAGGCATAGATATGTTTGTGATTGGTTATGGTATAGATTGGGCAGTGAAAGGCAGAGTGCAGTGACAGATCATAAGTGGATGTGACAAAGAAAGAAAGGGTTTGAAAGGAAGAAGTTGTGAAGATTCAGAAACCCTAGCTTCTTAAGGTGTACACGGAGTGACAATGGGCCAGGGTGCGTACATATGTGTGCTACATTATAAGAAGGTTGCATACATATGCGAGTTATAGTATAAACAGGTCACATACCTTTTGACAGATTGGTATCTCTTGAGGATTGGTTCCTCTTCTCAGTTGATGTTGATATTTGCAGGTTGAGTCTTACATTGAGAGTTGGTGCTCTTGTGGAGTTGTTGCTCTATTCAGTTGTTTCTAAAAAACCCTAGGTATTGTAGTTCGTAATATAAAACAAACTTATACATATATCTTGTGTTCCTTATGGTGATGGATTATTGATGATATTTGATGATGATATATGTTTACATACAACTTGTTATAAATGAAAGTAATGAATGATTAGTAAATGGTGATTGCTAACTAACGTTTTTTTAAAAGGAGTTAAAAGAGCCCTATAGTAATTCACCCCCCTCTCGGTGTGGTTGGTGTGTCCAACCATTGGTATCAGAGAAGGCCTTCATCATAACCTTAAGGAGATTTAAGGAGATCCATGGACACACAAATGGATGAACATGTAGATGAAGTTCCT